>JAQNBH010000013.1:39589904-39737404 GCA_028752905.1 Cladorhizidae sp. MBARI D1340-BT2 | reverse complement strand
CATACAAACAAATGTATTGCTACCTGATCAGGATCTGGTGGTGTTATTACATGCATGCTAGTACTGCAGGCTGGCAAGCTACAATAATAGAGCATACCCTTAAATAGTACACGCAGATATGCAGTTTTATAATTGGTAAAGGATATCAATAGAGTATACATGCTTGTGTTGACTCAATATCTAGTCTAGCTGAGCCAGGTCAGCAAGCAGCTGCTATAAAGTAGTCACGTTACTGACCAGTTGGTTTCCTCTGAAGCTTACTCTTGTGACAATATTTAACATGACAAAGACCTTCGACAAAACATGGTAGCTACTTATGATGCATGTGTCTATGTTATATATGAATACATAGGCACGTGTTTATACTTTAGTAATAAACATGGTGGCTTACGTTTCTCATAGATGTCATTATTATCAATATTTATTCCTAATACAAATGTGCCATGTTCTCTTATATACATCTAAACACATGCGTATTAATTTATTTTATTTTATTAAATTGTCTTTGTCTTTTCTACTTTCCTCCTACCTAACTTTATAAGATGTCCATTGGTCTATCAGAAGACTCCAAACTGTCCAATCAGTTGTGAACAATAACCCTAATCTGTTCTCTACCGAGCCAAACAACCAGTGGTTGGTAAAGGGTCGTCACAACTATGCCGTGAACTGAAGCAGGAAAATGAGTTCCATGAAGTGATCAGTGGTTCCCTCATTGGATCTGGTGGATGACTTCAACAAAACCAGAGCTTATAATGCATGTGCATTAGTTGTTTGCTTATTCTTGTGACAATTAATAGAACTGAGTTGAGTCACACACATCTGCACCTTTTCTTACCAAGAGTGATCATCCTCAGACATTATCTCCAACAAAACCAGTGAATTGCTTATAATGCACATGTCTGTGTGTATTATATGATATAAAAGCACATGTATCTACTTGAGTATTATAATAATGGAGCATGCAGCCGAAGTGTGGTGGACAGGAGGACAGAATGCTCGCAAGAAGCTGGAGTCAGCACAGATGAGAGTGGGTAGGAGACTGTTGGGGGCAAGTGATACAGTAGCAGGAGTGGCAATACGGGGAAACATGTACAGTCAACAATATATAGTGAACATGAGTAGAGTATATGAAACATGTACAGTCAACAATATATAGTGAACATGAGTAGAGTATATGAAACATGTAGTCAACAATATATAGTGAACATGAGTAGAGTATATGAAACATGTAGTCAACAATATGTAGTGAACATGAGTAGAGTATATGAAACATGTAGTCAACAATATATAGTGAACATGAGTAGAGTATATGAAACATGTACAGTCCACAATATATAGTGAACATGAGTAGAGTATATGAAACATGTAGTCAACAATATATAGTGAACATGAGTAGAGTATATGAAACATGTACAGTCAACAATATATAGTGAACATGAGTAGAGTATATGAAACATGTACAGTCAACAATATATAGTGAACATGAGTAGAGTATATGAAACATGTAGTCAACAATATATAGTGAACATGAGTAGAGTATATGAAACATGTACAGTCAACAATATATAGTGAACACGAGTAGAGTATATGAAACATGTACAGTCAACAATATATAGTGAACATGAGTAGAGTATATGAAACATGTAGTCAACAATATATAGTGAACATGAGTAGAGTATATGAAACATGTAGTCAACAATATAATTATAGTGAACATGAGTAGAGTATATGAAACATGTAGTCAACAATATATAGTGAACATGAATAGAGTATATGAAACATGTAGTCAACAATATATAGTGAACATGAGTAGAGTATATGAAACATGTAGTCAACAATATATAGTATAAATGAGTAGAGTATATGAAACATGTACAGGCAACAATATAATTATAGTGAACATGAGTAGAGTATATGAAACATGAAACATGTACAGTCAACAATATAATATAGTGAACATCAGTAGAGTATATGAAACATGTAGTCAACAATATATAGTGAACATGAGTAGAGTATATGAAACATGTCCAGTCAACAATATATAGTGAACATGAGTAGAGTATATGAAACATGTAGTCAACAATATATAGTGAACATGAGTAGAGTATATGAAACATGTAGTCAACAATATATAGTGAACATGAGTAGAGTATATGAAACATGTACAGTCAACAATAATTATATAGTGAACATGAGTAGAGTATATGAAACATGTAGTCAACAATATATAGTGAACATGAGTAGAGTATATGAAACATGTAGTCAACAATATATAGTGAACATGAGTAGAGTATATGAAACATGTACAGTCAACAATATATAGTGAACATGAGTAGAGTATATGAAACATGTAGTCAACAATATAATAGTGAACATGAGTAGAGTATATGAAACATGTAGTCAACAATATATAGTGAACATGAGTAGAGTATATGAAACATGTAGTCAACAATATATAGTGAACATGAGTAGAGTATATGAAACATGTAGTCAACAATATATAGTGAACATGAGTAGAGTATATGAAACATGTAGTCAACAATATATAGTGAACATGAATAGAGTATATGAAACATGTAGTCAACAATATAATTATAGTGAACTTGAATATGAGTGCCTAGTAGTGAGGCTAGCTCACTACTGGCTGAGTCTAGACCTGGTTCTGCTAGTGCATTGTTCATGCACTTGTTCAATTTTTTGGGTGCCCATTTTTTATTCCTTGTTGTTGGCATGGTAACTTGTCTCACCTTCACTACACACTATCCTTGTTGTTGGCATGGTAACTTGTCTCACCTTCACTACACACTGTCCTTGTTGTTGGCATGGTAACTTGAGAGTGAGAGGAAGAAAAGGAGCAGCAAAGAACTGGAGCCAGTTTCTGCATCATATTCTTTACAAGGTCTGCAGTTGATGTAGCTGCAGGAGTAGACAGCCAGGCCATAGTCTTGCTTGCATCTGCCACAGAAACATCCCTCACCATTTAAATCAGCTGTGGCATGGCACACAGCAGCATTAAACATGGACGCATTTTGGACCGAGTAGCATTGGATTGGGTGATATATACTTGCAGTCAAGACATAACATATTGGCAGCATGTGAACAAACATGTCCCAGCAATGCTCCTCTTCATCATAGCACATGCAGAGGCAAGGCTGGGGCCTGAGCAAGGCTGCAGTATCTGTGCACACTAATGGCATCAGCACAAGAACATGAATTGTTAGAGTTGCATTCAGACCAAACTTGCCTTCCTCCCTCTACTTCTAGTGCAGCCTCTGCAGTAGCAAACAGAAGTAGAAATGAGGCTAGTGAATAGTAATGCATTTACAATTCCTGAAAGAGCTTATGAATTTGGAATTATTATTCAACAAATTTTGACCTCTATCATTTGATTGTTCCATCCTATGAACACATTATATAGAGCACTGCAGGGGATGTTATATCAGGCCTGCAGTATGACATTATGCCTATATAAGTATGTAGGTACTATGTATGCATGTATATATATATAACTATATAGGTATGTAGGTACTATGTATGCATATATATATATATATATATAACTATATAAGTATGTAGGTATATACTATGTATGCATGTATAATAAGTATGTAGGTACTATGTATGCATGTGTATTATATATAACTTGTTCATAACTTCTATATTATGAGGTCGTATATAGCAGACTTGACTTGCAATCACAAAAAACAATCTTCTCCTTTAACCCTTAGACCGCTTTAGCTGTTATTACCCCAGTCGCCGTGGCTCTTTCCTCCCCAATAACGCCGTTTTTTAATTAATCAAAAAACCACCGATTTTTAATCAACGCCTTTTTTTGTCGGTCGGCTGATTTATCACCAGATCTAGGCAGGATGCAAGGCGATCATTACCATTTACAGAACACGAAGGTAAACCGCCCTAAAGAAGTAAAGCTTCTCCAAAGTAAGTTGAGTACTTTGATATTAGTTATTGGGTCAGTTTAGCTTGTGTATAGGCTTCTGCCAACTAGCTAGCTAGCAATGGAGAATTAGCGCTATCTCTGGGATGAACTAAAGGTTCCTAGTTACAGATACTGTGTAGTGTAGATAGCTATGCTAAGCTAGACACGCTAATTATAGGCTTCTGCCAACTAGCTAGATAGCTATGGAGTATTAGCGCTATCTCTGGGATGAACTAAAGTGTTCCTAGTTACAGATACTGTTTGTGTAGATAGCTATGCTAAGCTAGACACGCTAATTATAGGCTTCTGCCAACTAGCTAGATAGCTATGGAGTATTAGCGCTATCTCTCGGATGAACTAAAGGTTCCTAGTTACAGATACTGTGTAGTGTAGATAGCTATGCTAAGCTAGACACGCTAATTATAGGCTTCTGCCAACTAGCTAGATAGCTATGGAGTATTAGCGCTATCTCTAGGATGAACTAAAGGTTCCTAGTTACAGATGCTGTGTAGTGTAGATAGCTAAGCTAGACACAATAAGCGCTGGCCATATGTTAGCTCCTTCTAGTATTTAGAACTGTTGTACAGAGATAGAAACACTAGCTTGTCTATAGGTTTCTGGCATCTAGCTAGCTAGCTATGGAATATTAGCGCTATCTCTGACATAAACAAAGGGTTCCTAGCTACAGCTGCTGTGTAGTGTAGATAGCTACGCTAAGCTAGATACGCTAAGCTAGATACACTAAGGGCTGGCTGTATGTTAGCTCCTCTGGTCTGTTTTACGTAGAGAGAAACACTAAGCGCTGGCATTTTCTTATCTCCTACTGATATTTTGTGCTCTAGCACTGCTAAATACCAGCAGGAGCTATATAGGAAAATGCCAGATCATAGTTTAGCTCATGAACTAACTTATCATTATTACTTCATTGTATACTTTGTGGATAGTGATGAAGATATAGTCTGATTAGACTGCTGGAGCTGGAAGAGGTCTGGCTGACAGTTGCACTGCTGGAACTGGAAGAGATACTGCTAGCGGCACTACAAACCCTAACACAACCAACACCACCCTCCACCAACACCACCACTATCAACACCACCATCCACAGCACCAATAGCATCATCGTCACTACCACTATAACCTTCATCGTATCCATCAAAATCTTCATCACTGTCTTCAGCATCTAATAATCTTATAACATCATCTCTATTAGCTATAATTATCTGTCCATCATTTGTAACTTACTTCAGGGTACTTGCCTACTTCAAAGAATATCTAAAAACAAAACACAACAGCCAACTAGCTGTCTGTATCCTATGTCAAAAGAAGAATAACAGATCTCTCAGATCAACTACAGCTGTAAGAATAAGCAGCTGCGCAATAAACCAATAAACGCTAATCTAAATCAATTACAACGCTCTTCAATGTACTTGCCTACTTAAAAAAATGTTTAAAAAAAACATACAACAGCCAGCTAGCTATCGGTATACTTTCTCAAAAGAACAACAAGAACAGATCTCTCAGATAAAATACAAAGTGCAGCTGTAAGAATAAGCAGCTACGCAACAAACGCTAATAAAAATTTACATATTTAGGAGCGTGTATATACGCCACCGGCGTGAGAGTAGATTTCAATTGGCGTGTATAGACGCCACCGGCGGTCTAAGATAACTACTAGGTATAGCCAAATAGGTATAGCCAAAATGTCACAAATCCATATATGGAACAGCCAGGTACTTTAAATTTCAAGACTAGCTCCATGCCTCTGCACAGATGCAGAGCTAAAACAAGTGCACACACTCATGTATTGTCTGGTGAAGAAGCAGAAGCAGTCTTCACCTCAACAAATGCTTCCAAAAATGAAAGTTCGCAGGTGATAGGAAAATTCGACTTGTTCTTCAAAGACAAAAACAATGTCATTTATGAGAGAGCTCAATTCAATCACAGAGACATACATCATGTAGAATCGGAAAAGGAATAGATCGTGGAGCTCTACTGACTCATAGAGAACTGTGATGACTATGACACATTAACTACAGAGATGATAAGAGACTGACTCGTAGTGGGTATAGGAGACTAAACACTCTCTTGTAGTGGGTACAGGAGACAAAACACTCTCTTGTAGTGGGTATAGGAGACAAAACACTCTCTTGTAGTGGGTATAGGAGACAAAACACTCTCTTGTAGTGGTTATAGGAGACAAAACACTCTCTTGTAGTGAGTATAGGAGACAAAACACTCTTGTAGTGGGTATAGGAGACAAAACACTCTTGTAGAGGGTATAGGAGACAAAACACTCTCTTGTAGTGGGTATAGGAGACAAAACACTCTCCTGTAGTGGGTATAGGAGACAAAACACTCTCTTGTAGTGAGTATAGGAGACAAAACACTTTCTTGTAGTGGACAAAACACTCTCTTGTAGTGGGTATAGGAGATAAAACACTCTTGTAGTGAGTCTAGGAGACAAAACATTCTCTTGTAGTTGGAGACAAAACACTCTCTTGTAGTGGGTATAGGAGTCAAAACACTCTCTTGTAGTGGGTATAGGAGACAAAACACTCTTGTAGTGAGTATAGGAGACAAAACACTTTCTTGTAGTGGGTATAAGAGACAAAACACTCTCTTGTAGTGGGTATAGGAGACAAAACACTCTCTTGTAGTGGGTATAGGAGACAAAACACTCTTGTAGTGGGTATAGGAGACAAAACACTCTCTTGTAGTGGGTATAGGAGACCAAACACTTTCTTGTAGTGGGTATAGGAGACAAAACACTCTCTTGTGGTGGGTATTGGAGACAAAACACTCTCTTGTAGTGGGTATAGGAGACCAAACACTCTCTTGTAGTGGGTATAGGAGACAAAACACTCTCTTGTAGTGGGTATAGGAGACAAAATACTCTCTTGTAGTGGGTATAGGAGACAAAAGACTCTCCGAACACCTCCAACTCGACTCAGAGCTAATGATGGAAAAAGACCAAAAATTATCCGACAACAAGAAGTGGTGCAAACTCAACAACAACAACTAGAAAATGGAGCAGAACTAACCAGCAACCTCGATGAGGTGTACAGCAAACACAAGAGGGGCACACTTGACAACAGATGGAAAGGGACGAGGAGAAAGAGCAAAACTAACCCGTGTAGTCGTTGCAGGAACTCACAGCCAGACATGTGGCACTACCCCTACATGACAGGGTTAAACAGAGCCCCAAGCATGTTCACAGCCAGACATGTGGCACTACCCCTACATGACAGGGTTAAACAGAGCCCCAAGCATGTTCACAGCCAGACATGTGGCACTACCCCTACATGACAGGGTTAAACAGAGCCCCAAGCATGTTCACAGCCAGACATGTGGCACTACCCCTACATGACAGGGTTAAACAGAGCCCCAAGCATGTTCACAGCCAGACATGTGGCACTACCCCTACATGACAGGGTTAAACAGAGCCCCAAGCATGTTCACAGCCAGACATGTGGCACTACCCCTACATGACAGGGTTAAACAGAGCCCCAAGCATGTTCACAGCCAGACATGTGGCACTACCCCTACATGACAGGGTTAAACAGAGCCCCAAGCATGTTCACAGCCAGACATGTGGCACTACCCCTACATGACAGGGTTAAACAGGCACTACACAGAATGGAAACACTAGGAGTGATATCCAAAGTGGAGAAACCAACCACTTGCTGTGTGGTGATGGTTGCGGTCCCAAAGAGATCTGGCCAAATCAGAATTTGCATTGACTTGAAGCCCCTGATGACCAGCAGGGAGGTGTGTCCTCTACCAAAGGTGGAAGAGACATTAACACAACTATCGGGAGCAAAGTTATTTAGCAAACTCGACGCTGACTTGGGATTTTGGCAGATAGCCTTGGCAGTCACAACTACTCATAACATTCATTACACTATTTGGAAGGTACACATTCAACAAACCTCCCTTTGGTTGGTATATGTAGTGCACCCAAGTACTTCCAAAAGCGGATGAGTGAAATACTGTCCAGACTATAGACAGATATGCCGCTCTCTGTAGACACATATGCTGTTCTCTTTAGACACATATGCTGCTGTCTATAGACACATGTGCCGCTCTCTGTAGACACATACTGCTCTCTTTAGAAACATATGCTGCTCTCTATAGACACATGGCACTCTCTATAGACACATGTGCTGCTCTCTATAGACACATATGCCGCTCTCTATAGACACATGGCACTCTCTATAGACACATGCCGCTCTCTATAGATACACATGGTGCTCTCTATAGACACATGTGCCGCTCTCTATAGATACATATGCTGCTCTATAGACACATGTGCCGCTCTCTATAGATACACATGGCACTCTCTATAGACACATGCCGCTCTCTATAGATACACATGGCGCTCTCTATAGACACATGGTGCTCTCTATAGACTCATGGCACTCTCTATATACACATGATGCTCTCTATAGATACACATGGCGCTCTCTATAGACACATGGTGCTCTCTATAGACACATGTGCCACTCTCTATAGATACACATGGCGCTCTCTATAGACTCATGGCACTCTCTATATACACATGATGCTCTCTATAGACACATGTGCCACTCTCTATAGAACATGGCATTCTCTATAGACACATGCCACTCTCTGGACACACATGGCACTCTCTATAGACATGTGACGCTCTCTATATACACATGACGCTCTCTATATACACATGTGCTGCTCTCTATAGACACATGGCGCTCTCTATAGACACATGTGCCGCTCTCTATAGACACATATGCCGCTCTCTATAGACACATGGCGCTCTCTATAGACACATGTGCCGTTCTCTATAGATACATGTGCTGCTCTCTATAGATACATATGCTGCTCTCTATAGACACATATGTCTAATAGGAGTGGTTCAAAACATACAGACAAGTGCAGATATGTGTTGTACTAAACAATAAGCAATATATATATGTATCGAGAGAAGTGAAGTTTCAACCCCAAGACTTGAACAGATGGTTGGAGAATCTGACAGAGAAGAACCTTTCTCCAACTCGGGAAGAAGTGCTTGCTTTGGGTCTTAACTTTGTCCCTGCTCCAAAGAGTCAATCTTTGATGGATACCATAGCTGCAGTGGAAGAGATAGACAGTAAGCTGGAGGATAGCAAAGGACATGAATAAGTGGAATTTTGAGAAGAGCAAGGAAACCAAAGGACAACCTGACGAAGGAACAGGGAAAGGCCCTTGGAGAACTGAGGAAGATGGAAGAGCTCATAATCTTACCAGCAGACAAGGGGAAGACAAACAGTTCTGATGACAAAGGACAGTTACATTTCATAGCTGACGAGAATGCTGGAAACCAAAACATATGGAATACTGAAGAAGGATCCTACCAAGGCACAGGAAAGCAAGGTGAATCATGTGCTAAAGAATCGGGAGAAATAACAACTGTACACATTATACAATAGAATTAGGCCCACTTGAAGTAGACCACCACTAGATACATAAACCTGAGGTTCCCCTTAGGCCTATTGTGTCTGGTGTATGTGAACCGTTGTATAATCTTTGTAAGTTCGTAGCATATTTGATATCACCTCTATATAGCTGGAAATACAAGTACATATGTCAAGGATTCTGGGCAATTTATGAACAGTATTCAAGGTCACAGGATAAGTGTCTTGTCAGTTTTGATGTTTCCTCTCTTTTTCCCAATGTTCCCATTGATGAGGCTGTGGAAGTAGTTTTTGGAATGTTGATGAAAGATGAAAGCTTGCGTGAGAGGACTACACTAGGTGCCGACAGGATTTCTGACAGGATTTCTGAACTGTTGGAGTTGTGCCTGAAATCCACCTACTTCAGGAATCAAGAAAAATACTACGAGCAGAAAGAGGGTGCAGCAATGGGCTCTGTCTGCAGTGGTGGCCAACCTTTATGTGGAATTCTTTGAGGAATTGGCACTCACAACTTACCCACTGAAGCCAAGGTGATATGTGGATGATACTTCTGCATAGTGAAGAAGGGAAGTGAGCAGGAGTTGTTGGAACATCTGAACAACATCGGGCCATCCATAAAGTTTACCATGGAGCTTGAAGTGGCTGGATCGTTGCCCTTTCTGGACTGCCACCTACACAGAAAGGAAGATGGAAGGCTAACTGCAACCGTTTACAGAAAACCTAAGCACACCAACCGATACCTTGATTAAAGACCACATCCTCCTCTCTATGTCAGAAGAGGAGTGGCGAAGAGCTTGTATGATAGAGCCAGGAGAGTAGTGACTGAGAAGGAGGACCTTTGGAAGGAAGAACATCATTTGAATAAGGTCTTCATAGAGAACAGTTATCTGCAAGCCTTCATCAACCTTTCGTCTGCAGAAACATCTAAACGCAGAAAGGAAGATAAGTACACTAGTACCGGCAATGAGGGGTCTAAAAAGAAGGATCCTATGATAGTGATTCCTTATGTAGCAGGGATGAGTGAAGACATCAGGAGTCTCTGCAGAAAGTTCAACATTTTAGATCGGTAAGAACTCTGAGGACATAACTGAGAGTGAAGGATGTTTTACCAGCTAATATGCACTCGTGCTTGTCTACCGTATCCCCTTGTGGAAATAAGGGAGACCATCTGAAGACCGGCGGAGTGAAAGAACAAGATGCCTGTACAAAGTGTGCTAAAGAGAAGTCGGCAATTGCACATTATTTTGTGGGAGGAAGCCACCTCTTGTACCAGGCCAGAAGGAACTGCTAGTGAAGGAGGATTGTGCACATCAGCCTAGCACCAAAGTGTGAGCGGTTCAATGGAGAGACTGTGGAATGGACTTGCCTGGGAGCCACTCTGAAGAGCCTAAACCTCGACATCATAATTAATTATCTGTAAACAGGCAATATCAGAGTCCATTAATTAACACCATGCAACTTATAAATTAATTTTTTTGTCAATTTATGTATTACTATAATATATATTATGTATAATATATATATTCCCGATGCAAACCATTATATAATTAATATATATAGCGACACCTTTGTAACAAATTATTTATTATTTTTATATATTATTTTTATTTATTATTATTATTATTATTATTATTATTATTATTATTATTATTATTATTATTATTATTATTATTATTATTATTATTATTATTATTATTATTATTATTATTATTATTATTATAAAATAAATAATAATACAATGAAATGATAATACATGAAAGTAATTTACATTTATTATTATTACTAACTAACTAACAATTACAAATAATAACTAATTAACAATAAATACATACATAAATAACTAACTTTTTTGTGCCTGTGGCCATCGAGTCATTGGGGGTCATCGGGAACAGGTCGATGGCTTTCCTGAAGCTCAGCCTCAGGATAAGGCAAAGAACTGGGGAGGTGAATGCACATGCTTACCTCCCTCAGCGTCTCGTTGTTGTTGTTATTGTTATTATTATTATTATTATTATTATTATTATTATTATTATTATTATTATTATTATTATTATTATTATTATTATTATTATTATTATTATTATTACTATTTACTATTATATTACTATTACTATTATTTTACATCCGGTTCACTTTTACATCCGGTTCACATGCTAGACGGGTGTGACAGTTCACATGTTGGACACGTGTGCCGGTTCATGTGCTGGTCACATGTGCCACTAGCACGTGGTGAATAGCTATATAGCTATAGCAGGCTCACGCGAGTCTTAGCATCTCATTATTTCTGTGAAGGCTAAAGCATCTTGTCGAAACGTCAAGAGAATACAATTTCAAGTTGATTCTTGAGTTTATTGTAATGTTATTATGTCAACTGAGAGTTCATTGAGGATCATTATAATTGTTGTTTAGTTGGAATCAATGAGAATAATATCTTACAGTGTTTATTATTATTATTATTATTATCCTATTATTGCTATTGTAGTTCTTGTTATTATAGTGATTGATAAAAAAAAGATAAAAATAATAATAAAATAATAAATAATAAAATAATAAAAATAATAATAAAAACAAATAAATAAATAGTAGTAGTAGTAGTAGTAGTAACAACAATAATAATAAATATAAAAACATTCCTGTTCTCTTGTACAGCAGTGCTCCAGGCGACTTGTTTGTTTCACATGTTTGGGGTGAGGGTGGATGGATGATAGTTATCGCTGGAACATCTCTCTAAGTTGTGTCAAGCTCTCGGAGTAGCGACGCTGGTTGAGGGCAGACGCTTGTCTCCATCTCTCCCGTACATGGCGCCATCGGCTCAGGTGATCCGACTTCAGCTCTGGAAGGTCAAAGGTGTCGTACAGGCACTGTTTGCATGCATGTGCATGGTGTGGTAGGTCAAGTGATAAGCAAACAAAATAACAATCCATCCATCAATGCATGATAAGAATGAAACGCATGCAACGTTAACTAAATAAAGAATAAAGAAACTAAAGAAAGAAAAACAAAGAAACCAAATACAGACACCAAATTAAATAAAGCAAGAAACCAAATAAAGACACCAAATTAAATAAAGCAAGAAACCAAATAAAGACACCAAATTAAATAAAGCAAGAAACCAAATAAAGACACCAAATTAAATAAAGCAAGAAACCAAATAAAGACACTAATAAAGAAACCAAATAAAGAAACCAAATAAAGAAAAATAAAGAAACCAAATACAGACACCAAATTAAATAAAGCAAGAAACCAAATAAAGACACTAATAAAGAAACCAAATAAAGAAACCAAATAAAGAAAAATAAAGAAACCAAATACACACCAAATTAAATAAAGCAAGAAACCAAATAAAGACACCAAATTAAATAAAGCAAGAAACCAAATAAAAAAACAAAAATCCGTTGCTTCAACATCCGCTGCTTCAACTTTAACATCCTCTGCTTCAACTTTAACATCCTCTGCTTCAACTTCAAATCCACTGCTTCAACTTCAACATCCGCTGCTTCAACTTCAACATTCGCTGCTTCAACTTCAACATCTGCTGCTTCAACTTCAACATTCGCTGCTTCAACTTCAACATCCACTGCTTCAATATCCGCTGCTTCAACTTCAACATCCACTGCTTCAACATCCGCTGCTTCAACTTCAACATCCCCTGCTTCAACATCCGGTGCTTCAACTTCAACATGCACTGCTTCAACATCCGCAGTTTCAACTTCAGCATCCGCAGTTAGGAACCGCTCATTTTAACGTAAGTGCTGGTATAAATTAAAGGGAAAAATTTGAGGTGAAAGTTCAATACAAGCTAAAGGCGAGCCATCACGCATATTGTGAACCACTCAAAATGGCGCGATGAATACAGTCACAAATGCGACATTGTAAACTACCCTTTACCCACTGACTATATCTTCTCTGAGACAAGTTTCTGCTCGGTATTGTCGTGCACAATTTCAGACCCTCCAAAAGCATGTAAGAGAGAGAAAGTCTATGCCATTAATGAGGCCAGGCATCTAGGGGTACGAGGGAGGGGTCTATGACTTCCCTTCACATTCAATAATTATAACTGGTTAGTGAAGAGAACCCCATTGGGGGTATGTATAATGGAAGTTGACTGCGTGTGTGGCCATACCCACTAGACCACCAGCCACCTTGTCAGTTTCGAACAGGGGAATTGACAACCTGTCTTCCTACCTTGTACTAAGTAAAGCATCAAGTATATTATTTTCATGGCCATTCTAGGGTTCCCATGGTAATCATCACCCTTTTCCTCTCCTGCCAATATCTTGCATTTGTCCTAATACTGTAGACCATAAAACCTGGTTGTCAAGCCCGCACCCTAGATTAAGCACCTACTTTTTGCTAAGCACTGCAAAAAAATTCTGCCGATTGTCAGACTCGATTGTCAGACTCCCAAATTTCCTTATAGGTGTGGTAGCCTAGAAACACAACCTCTGCTTCGAAAGATTTCAACATTAACAGATTTTCTTTCCAGATTAGTTGTCAAACATGAATGCATACCATTTGCAAACACATCATAAAAAAATTAAAAAATTCCCCACGTTAATTATTGAAATCCACAAAAAGATTACCCCATGGAAATTATCTGCTACACATGGATTAGCTACATGTACGTATATCACAGCCATACTGTCTAGCTACACAGTATGATTGCCTGCATGTATATCACAGCCACACTGTCTAGCTACACAGTATGATTGCCTGCATGTATATCACAGCCCCACTGTCTAGCTACACAGTATGATTGCCTGCATGTATATCACAGCACACCGTCTAGCTACACAGTATGATTGCCTGCATGTATATCACAGCCACACTGTCTAGCTACACAGTATGATTGCCTGCATGTATATCACAGCCCCACTGTCTAGCTATACAGTATGATTGCCTGCATGTATATCACAGCCACACTGTCTAGCTACACAGTATGATTGCCTGCATGTATATCACAGCCACACTGTTAAGCTACACAGTATGATTGCCTGCATGTATATCACAGCCCCACTGTCTAGCTACACAGTATGATTGCCTGCATGTATATCACAGCCACACTGTCTAGCTACACAGTATGATTGCCTGCATGTATATCACAGCCACACTGTCAAGCTACACAGTATGATTGCCTGCATGTATATCACAGCCACACTGTCTAGCTACACAGTATGATTGCCTGCATCTATATCACAGCCACACTGTCTAGCTACACAGTATGATTGCCTGCATGTATATCACAGCCTCACTGTCAAGCTATCCAGTTATCGGATTTACCTCCTCTAGAATTTTATCCAGTTCTAGTTGACTTGTTGTGTGTGGTGGGTGTGGTCTAGGAATGTCCAGTCGGATGGCTCCGCCTCCATCTTGGTGAACGTCCAGAGGAATGGGAAGGGAAAGAGTGTTGGGAAGGTCGAAAATTAGCACGTTTGGACTTGGGGGGTTATTTTGAGAAATCTTGAGGGGGTTATTCCACATCCACTCGCGGCACATGACGTACAGAGGCGTGTCTGATGTAAAGCGAGCAAGATCCACACGGCGATCAAATAGGGTCATCACATAAGGAATGTGCCTAATGAGCGTAAGTATTGCACATAACATCTTAGAGTAACATCTTAGAGTAACATCTTAGAGTAACATCTTAGAGTAACATCTTAGAGTAACATCTTATAGAGTAACATCTTATAGTAACATCTTGAGTAACATCTTAGAGTAACATCTTAGAGTAACATCTTAGAGTAACATCTTAGAGTAACATCTTAGAGTAACATCTTGAGTAACATCTTAGAGTAACATCTTAGAGTAACATCTTAGAGT
Organism: Cladorhizidae sp. MBARI D1340-BT2; assembly: GCA_028752905.1. Taxonomy (NCBI): domain Eukaryota; kingdom Metazoa; phylum Porifera; class Demospongiae; order Poecilosclerida; family Cladorhizidae; species Cladorhizidae sp. MBARI D1340-BT2. Next base: position 39,722,218 of record JAQNBH010000013.1, on the reverse strand, counting down.
AACATCTTAGAGTAACATCTTAGAGTAACATCTTAGAGTAACATCTTAGAGTAACATCTTAGAGTAACATCTTAGAGTAACATCTTGAGTAACATCTTGAGTAACATCTTGAGTAACATCTTAGAGTAACATCTTAGAGTAGTAACATCTTAGAGTAACATCTTAGAGTAACATCTTAGAGTAACATCTTAGAGTAACATCTTAGAGTAACATCTTAGAGTAACATCTTAGAGTAACTTAGAGTAACATCTTAGAGTAACATCTTAGAGTAACATCTTAGAGTAACATCTTAGAGTAACATCTTGAGTAACATCTTAGAGTAACATCTTAGAGTAACATCTTAGAGTAACATCTTAGAGTAACATCTTAGAGTAACATCTTAGAGTAACATCTTAGAGTAACATCTTGAGTAACATCTTGAGTAACATCTTGAGTAACATCTTAGAGTAACATCTTAGAGTAACATCTTAGAGTAACATCTTAGGTAACATCTTAGAGTAACATCTTAGAGTAACATCTTAGAGTAACATCTTGAGTAACATCTTGAGTAACATCTTGAGTAACATCTTAGAGTAACATCTTAGAGTAACATCTTAGAGTAACATCTTAGAGTAACATCTTAGAGTAACATCTTAGAGTAACATCTTAGAGTAACATCTTAGAGTAACATCTTAAGAGTAACATCTTAGAGTAACATCTTAGAGTAACATCTTGAGTAACATCTTGAGTAACATCTTGAGTAACATCTTAGAGTAACATCTTAGAGTAACATCTTAGAGTAACATCTTAGAGTAACATCTTAGAGTAACATCTTAGAGTAACATCTTAGAGTAACATCTTGAGTAACATCTTGAGTAACATCTTGAGTAACATCTTAGAGTAACATCTTAGAGTAACATCTTAAGAGTAACATCTTAGAGTAACATCTTAGAGTAACATCTTAGAGTAATATCTTAGAGTAACTTAGAGTAACATCTTAGAGTAACATCTTAGAGTAATATCTTAGAGTAACTTAGAGTAACATCTTAGAGTAACTTAGAGTAACATCTTAGAGTAACATCTTAGAGTAACATCTTAGAGTAACATCTTAGAGTAATATCTTAGAGTAACTTAGACTAACATCTTAGAGTAACTTAGAGTAACATCTTAGAGTAACTTAGAGTAACTTAGAGTAACATGCATACACACACACACACGATAAAAGCTCTAATTATGCACCATGGAAAAAATAATATCCATCTGCTATGACCCATAATTAGAAAAATGTTCACCGTGAATATGATGCAACAATAGAAAATAACGCATATTTAGAGTAATACATTCCATCACTGTATGTGGTTAGGTGAATCCATGCGTCTAAATAGCTACATACTTCCTGCGCTTCCCAAAACAGATCGTCTTGGAAGCCAAGCCAGCTACCAAAACCTAAGATGCTGAAAAGAGGATCTGGAAGGCCACGGACGGAAAGTTGTTGCAGCTCCTCCCTTGGCAGCAGCAGCTATAGCGGTAGACCTGAGCTTTGACACCGAAGCTGAGGTTTTTTCCCTGTTGGAGTGGTAAGTGTTGCAGTACGGAATCTAGCTAGAGTAGAGAAAGCTACACGATACCAGTCATGAGGATTGCCACATTCTGAAGCTGTTGTAGCCACTTCACTGATTCGAGAAGTCCGTAGACAATGACACACATGATGGCCTGTAACTCTCCAAGTAAAAAGAGACCGATGCTCGTGCAGCAACAGATTTGACCTCGAGAGGTTAGAAGTGAAAGATAGACAAACACGATGCAAAATTAGAAATACTCAGCGTCATTCAAGACACATGATCAGAAATTGAGCCCAGGAAGGGAAAAAAATTAAAAAAATTACGTGTAATTAGAACGACGCATAATTGGAGCTACATGTATAATGGTATATACGTGCATACAGTGCAAGTACAAAAACACTTTCTGTTTCTGTTAGCTCGTATGTTTGCTCAACGCCCACACACACCTAAAATCAAAACAATAAAGGTGATGAAAATCCATAAAGTGGGAGGAGTTTTGATTTATTATTCCAACCCCCACCCCCACACAAGATGAAACTCGACTGCAGCCCACAGAGAGTTGGGAAGTAATCCTTGACATAACAGCATCGGACATCGATTGATGCCGCTGAACAAACATTCAATAACAGCTCTGCTTGACTGCACCCTCAATTGAACAAGCTCCTGGAAATGCTACAGCTGGAGAAGAGTTCGACTGAGTGGCTCTCTTTAACACCTCAGATTACTGGCCACTCGACTGCAGCAGATTTTTGCACACACACACACAGAGAAAGAGAGAGGCTGGTCCACCTCACATGGTCACTTGTGTTGCACAGTCAGCAAATGTGGTGGCAGCTGCTCGTGTTAAACACGAAGAAGAAGAAACATGCTAGACTCCTGTGCTGGGGAAGAGAGGCTGGCCAACAAGACTAAGAGAGAAAAACAGTAAAAAGATATATAAATATGTAGCTATTGCACACCTCACAGACTGAGCCTAGGTGTGCTTGCCTGCCACTTGCTACAGCCTCTTGCATGCCATACAATAAGGGACTTTAGTGGAGTGAGACAGGTGGTGAAGGATGCAGCTGCCATGCACCCACTTTGCAGAGGAAGAAATTCAGCATCAGCAGACTCGTTAGGATGGGTGGCTGGAATGATGCCGGACAGGTCTCAAATCCAGGTAAGGATCGCTGAGGCTGGGGCTACATGTTTGTTTAGTAAAAATAAAAAAGGCGCAAACTAGAAGATCTGGCTTCAAAATTGCGTCGTATAGTGCAGTAGCTGAGAACTGGTTGCAAGCAATTCAATTGCAGAGACCAACATCAAGGGGAATCAGCAAAGGAATAGATCATGGAGCTCTACTGACTCATAGAGAACTGTGATGACTAGCACATTAACTACAGAGATGATAAGAGCTGACTTTTAGTGGGTATAGGAGACAAAACACTCTCTTGTAGTGGGTATAGGAGACAAAACACTCTCTTGTAGTGAGTATAGGAGACAAAACACTCTCTTGTAGTGGGTATAGGAGACAAAACACTCTCTTGTAGTGGGTATAGGAGACAAAACACTCTCTTGTAGTAAGTATAGGAGACAAAACACTCTCTTGTAGTGGGTATAGGAGACAAAACACTCTCTTGTAGTGGGTATAGGAGACAAAACACTCTCTTGTAGTGGGTATAGGAGATAAAACACTCTCTGAACACCTCCAGCTCAACTCAGAGCTAATGCTGGAAAAGACCAAAAATGATCTGACAACAAGAAGTGGTGCACACTCAACAACAACAACTAGAAAATGGAGCAGAACTAACCAGCAACCTGATGAGGTGCACAGCAAACACAAGAGGGCCACACTTGACAACATGGAAAGGGACAGGGAGAAAGAGCAAAGCTAACCCGTGTATCAGGGATAGATGCCCATGGGGAACATAAAATAAACAGTAGAAGAATGAGCCATGAGCTGAGGTGACAATAATCTCATCCCAGACTTACCAAGATATAGGCAAACTGAAGCTTAACATCAAAGGGAAGAACTTACACAATCAGTGCTGTTGTTAGCCCATGGATGTAGCAGGACAGTTATGGGGCAATGTCACATAAAATTTAAAAAAAGACAGTCAGTTGACTAGTCTTTGTTGTAGTGGAGGGACTGAAATAAAATGCTTAGGCCTTATCAATCAACACCCTCAACCTTGTGGCTGTAGATTGTGACAATTCCCAACTGTGTTTGAAGGTTTAGGTAATCAGTATGAAATCAAACTCTAGCCAAATGCAGAGCCCCAAGCATGTTCACAGCCAGACATGTGGCACTAACCCCTACATGACAGGATTAAACAGAGCCCCAAGCATGTTCACAGCCAGACATGTGGCTACATGACAGGGTTAAACAGAGCCCCAAGCATGTTCACAGCCAGACATGTGGCACTACCCCTACATGACAGGGTTAAACAGAGCCCCAAGCATGTTCACAGCCAGACATGTGGCACTACCCCTAAATGACAGGGTTAAACAGAGCCCCAAGCATGTTCACAGCCAGACATGTGGCACTACCCCTACATGACAGGGTTAAACAGAGCCCCAAGTATGTTCACAGCCAGACATGTGGCACTACCCCTACATGACATGGTTAAACAGAGCCCCAAGCATGTTCACATCCAGACATGTGGCACTACCCCTACATGACAGGGTTAAACAGAGCCCCAAGCATGTTCACAGCCAGACATGTGGCACTACCCCTACATGACAGGGTTAAACAGGCACTACACAGAATGGAAACACTAGGAGTGATATCCAAAGTGGAGAAACCAACCAGTTGGTGTGTGGGATGGTTGCGGTCCCAAAGAGATCTGGCCAAATTAGAATTTGCGTCGACTTGAAGCCCTGAACACCAGTGTTCTCAGGGAGGTGTGTCCTCTACCCAAGGTGGAAGAGACATTAACACAATAATCAGGAGCAAAGTTATTTAGCAAACTCGACGCTGACTTGGGATTCTTGCAGATAGCCTTGGCAGAGGAGTGGCAACTACTCACAACATTCATAACAGCATTTGGAAGGGACGCCTTCAACAAACTCCCCTTTGGTATATGTAGTGCACACAAGTACTTCCAAAAGCAGGTGAGTGAAATACTGTCCGGACTAGAGGGAGTTATCTGCTTTATGGATGGTGTGCTCGTGTTTGGGGAAGACTAAACAGAACATGATACTAGATTGCCAGCAGCACTCCAAAGGATAGCAGATGCTGGGGGAACATCCAACAAAGACAAGTGAAAATTTCTTCAACCAAAAATGACATTCCTCGGACATCTCATTGGTCAACAATGAATACAACCACACCCCTCAAAGACGACAGCCACTGCCAGTGAGGAATACAACCACACCCCTCAAAGATGACAGCCACTGCCAGTGAGGAATACAACCACACCCCTCAAAGATGACAGCCACTGCCAGTGAGGAATACAACCACACCCCTCAAAGATGACAGCCACTGCCAGTGAGGAATACAACCACACCCCTCAAAGACGACAGCCACTACCAGTGAGGAATACAACCACACCCCTCAAAGATACCAGCACTGCCTGTGAGGAATACAACCACACCCCTCAAAGACGACAGCCACTTCCAGTGATGAATACAACCACACCCCTCAAAGATGACAGCCACTGCCAAGATGAAGGCACCAGAGAGCATGCCCGAGCTGCTCCGGCACTTCATGGGGATGGTAAACCAGCTGGGAAGATTCTCTCCCTCCCCCATCTAGTGGATCTGACATGACCCCCAAGGCAGCTCCTTGGAAAGAATGTTGCATGGCTATGGGGAGATCCACAACATCAGGCCTTCTCTCTCAAGTCAGAGACCAAAAATGCTCTCCCTTTACATCCCCAAAGCAGAAACAAAGAGTTCGACTGACACTTCATCTTCAGACTTGGAGCAGTATTACTCCAAGCCAGTGCAGAAGATTGGAAACCAGTGGTGTATATGCAGAGCTAGAAATAAGGTTTAATGTTGGTAGGACATGATGTCCTAGCATAATAAGATTTGCTAGGTCATTTTCTAATATTGGTCAGTCATTATACTTCTACTAAATGTTGGTATACTTGCAATAATAATAGTATTATTCATAAAAACAAAAACAAATGACAATACAGCATGAAAAGTTATGTAAGACAAAAATGTCACTGCATGTTCTCCATCCAGTTATCCCAGTCTTCTAAAGGTGTCACCAGACTCACTACTACTTCTGTCTGACTCATTCTCTTCATCTTCATTCACTACTGATGCTGAGGTGCTTGGTGTAGCAGTAGCAGGCTTTCTTCCCGTACTTCCTCCTGACCACTGGTTTGGTCTAGTTGTACTTTCCCACCATAACTCAATGCTACTACAGTATCAGCATTGAAATCATTTGTACCTAGCTCAGCTGTTTCCTACAATCACCAGACCTCAGCCTCGTACATTGCAATTAGCCAAGGGCACCAATTAGCCAAGGGCACCCCAGCACTGCATGCTATTAGCTAACCACACTGTTTTTTCTCCCTCCTTTTTCTTTTTCACAACTAAGTGAATTTTACTTCTTGGTAACCACTGCAGCTGCAACACTTAGCAGCTGACTAGTAGTAGCCACTTAGCTTGTTATTAGGACAATCTGGCCGAGCAAGTAGTGATTTGGTCGGACAAATTGGTGAATTGCTCAGAAAATGACTGATGACCGCCTGTTATTTCTAGCTCTGTATATGCCTCCAGATTGCTATGGAGACCGAGTGCAGACACACACAAATAGAGAAAGAGGTGTTGGCAAGCATCTAGTCCCACGAGCACTTCTCTAACTACATTCTGGGAATGCGATGTCAGCTTGAAACTGACCATAAACCTTGTTAGGCTTAGTATACTAGTAATGGATGTTAGTATACTAGTAAGGCTTGAAACTGACCATAAACCTTGTTAGGCATAGTAATTGGTATACTAGTAATGGATGTTAGTATACTAGTAAGGCTTGAAACTGACCATAAACCTTGTTAGGCATAGTATACTAGTAATGGATGTTAGGCATAGTATATATACTACTAAACCTCTGCTAGGAACAAAATACCTGGATAGAGTATATACCACCAAGAGTACTAAGGTTCTGTTTGCACCTTGCAAGGTTTGTCTAGCCTGTACCAGGCAAACTACTCTACACAGCAGACATCTTGTCAAGAGACCCAACAGATTCTGACATGAGTGAACAATCAAACCCTTACTTGTTCAGTTGTCATGAACCACTGCTGCAATGGCTGGCCACACAAAAGGAAAGTCAAGCAGGCAGTCAAACCCTGCTTACAAGACTGCGGAGAACTTGCTATTGGGCAAGGTCTCCAACTCCATAGATGCATGCTAGTGGTTCCAAGAAATCTGCACAAGCAAAGACTCCAGAAGCTGCAGGTCAGTCACCATGGCATGCAGCATCAACGAGCAAGGTCATCAGTGTGGAGGCTGGGACTTCTCAAGAAATAAACACCTGGTGAAGGAATGTGAGCATGTGCAGAGGAATTCACTCCCAGAAGTGGGCCACTCATCACATTCAGGCTACCTGCCTATCCCTGGCAGAGGGTGGCATCAGACCTGTGTGCTCTCACATTCAGGCTACCTGCCTATCCCTGGCAGAGGGTGGCATCAGACCTGTGTGCTCTCACATTCAGGCCACCTGCCTATCCCTGGCAGAGGGTGGCATCAGACCTGTGTGCTCTCACATTCAGACTACCTGACTATCCCTGGCAGAGGGTGGCATCAGACCTGTGTGCTCTCACATTCAGGCTACCTGACTATGCCTGGCAGAGGGTGGCATCAGATGTGTGTGCCCTCAGATGTAAAAACTACATCCTTATTGTTGACTATTGTTCAAGATATCTAGAGGTCATCAAACTATCAAATACGATGTCATCCAGAATTATCCAATCATTCAAGACAGTGTTCTCAAGTCATGGGATTCCAGAAATGGTATCAGCAACAATTTCACCCAATACTCGTGCAATGAATTTGCAGAGATTGCAAAGTCTTATGATTTCTGCCCCGTCACTGCAGCTCCCATTCCCCCCAGAGTAATGGACAAGGGGAGAGAGGAGACAGTGAAAAAGCTATTGAGAGGATCAGCAGATCCATACATGGCCTAATTATGTATAGTTCAACACCCTTCCCTTGGTGTGACCTCTCACCTGCGCAACTCTCAATGGGAAGGAAACGGAGAGCAAATATCCCTCGACTGCCAGAGCAACTGATCACAAAATGGACTATCTCCAATAGACATTCCAGAACAATAAGTTCAAGATTAAACATAAGAGAGACTTTGATGGCGACACCAGGTCAAGGACTACCACAGCTACCAGGACAGATCTCAACTAGAAGGACCAGGAGAGAACCTCAACTAGCCAGGACAAGGAGAGAACCTCAACTAGCCAGGACAAGGAGAGAACCTCAACTAGTCAGGACAAGGAGAGAACATCAACTAGCCAGGACAAGGAGAGAACCTCAACTAGCCAGGACAAGGAGAGAACCTCAATTAGCCAGGACAAGGAGGGAACCTCAACTAGCCAGGGCAAGGAGAGAACCTCAACTAGCCAGGACAAGGAGAGAACCTCAACTAGCCAGGACAAGGAGAGAACCTCAACTAGCCAGGACAAGGAGAGAACCTCAACTAGCCAGGACAAGGAGAGAACCTCAACTAGCCAGGACAAGGAGAGAACCTCAACTAGCCAGGACAAGGAGAGAACCTCAACTAGCCAGGACAAGGAGAGAACCTCAACTAGCCAGGACAAGGAGAGAACCTCAACTAGCCAGGACAAGGAGAGAACCTCAACTAGCCAGGACAAGGACATAACCTCAACTAGCCAGGACAAGGAGAGAACCTCAACTAGCCAGGACAAGGAGAGAACCTCAACTAGCCAGGACAAGAAGAGAACCTCAACTAGGCCTGACTAACCAAGTCAAGGTTAGAACTTCAGCCTTATCTGCATGCCTCTATAGACAACCTAAATTACACTCAAGACCACAATGCCCTCACTCTAAACACTCCTCCCTCCAATCATAATATACTAACCCACATCCAAGTGCACACTGTGATGAACCCGACCTCTGCCAACACCCAGGAGGGGCGGTACCACCCTGCTGCATACCAATCCTATAGTAGCCAGGGTCAATTGGCGATGGAAAAGGAAAGGGTCAGAGTGCATACAAGGAGTGATTAGTCAAAGCCCACCCTTTACCAACTGGGATAGTGTCTGGAGACAGCAGCATTGGAAATCTAACATCCAACAAGGTAATTAAAGTTATGCACAAATACCTAATTAGCCCTCCTAACACTCCTGTGATTATTGGACTAGGAATTTGTATTACTTTGCACGGATGTTCAAGTGCCTTATTGCAATGAGTTAACAATTGGTAAAGATTCTTGCCAAGAATCTGCCAGGTCAGGCATATTTAAGGAGAGGTGAGGATCAAGTCTCTAGCAGCTAATTAGTAGCTGTCAATTTTGCCAACTAGTAGCTGTAACTATACTTAGTTCTGCCATCAACTACTTGATTTTGACTTGTAGACCATCAGTACTCTTCCTCCCTAATCATGGTCATCACTCGTGTTTCTATATATTATATGTACTGTCAAGTGATAATAATAAATACTAGTGGGTGCTAATTAGTGCACACTTGTCTCTGCCCACAGCCTTCAAGAAGGTCAGTCAGCCAGTGGTTGCTGGGAGCATTTATATCCAAGAGGCCTCCACCAGGCGAAGATGAGGGCAGGAGACCTCCCTCCACCACATCCTGAGGGGGAGGGATCACAGGCTGCTAGGCCACACCCATAATCATTATTTTAATTGGAAGTTTCCTTCTGGACAAAGGAAGTCTTCAACTCTTACAAGTTCCATTATCTGTTGTGAGTGGAGGACAATAAAAGCTTCATTGAATCATGCATTATAATTCATCAACTAATTGCCAACAGAAAACTAAAATATATGAATCTTATGAGAGAAATAGTCACTAGCATACACAAACCCATCTTGATCTACACACACATGCAAATAGCATCCATTACCAAATGAGGTGACATAGTCTCCCTCAGTGGTGAACACTACTATATTATATAGACCACCATCTGTCACATACAGATACTGACCAGCTACACACACACCACGTGGATACTCCAACCTCTTCACACCATCCTCATCACAGCCAAAGGAGCGTAGGAATGCACTATCATTACTGAAGACTTGAATACTAGAGCTCCTAGGACTACTGACGTACACGTTTTGATGACTGTCAGGAGATAGGCCACACAATGTGTTTTTATCTGCACCAACAATCTGTCTCACATATTTCAGTTCTCTGTCGTACACCATGATCCTACCTTCATTGCCATCATTAACCATCACTTCATCTCCAACTACTGCAACATCCATAAGTCCTGGACCTTCCACTTGCTGGACTCTGTGCACTTGAACCTTGCTGCAGTTCTTGTTCGACTTGAAGATTCGATTAGTGCCTTCATCAGTGAAATAGATGTTGTCTTCACTGTCTACAGCAATACCTCGTAAATATTGAAATTTATGTTCAGAGTTATTGATACTTCTCAATCTTTTCCCCTCTCTATCCAACACAACGACATCTCTTCCACGTTCAGTGACTATAATCTCACCCACAGAGTTGACAGTGATACCCCAAGGCCTTGTTACACCACCCCACACCTTGACAGGCTTGTCTAGTTGAGTGAGCAGGATGGGGACAAGCACAGGGAAGGGACTTCCTGCTACTTGATGCCCGTCCAATGAGATCGTAAGTTCATGTCGTCCACGGTGAGTGGGTGTGTACTGGATGCGATATTGGTGGGCTCCAATTTCTTCGGTGCTGGATTTGATGTGAGCTCCACTGTGCAGACACTTCATATGGCAGTCTATTTGAACAGCACGTGTTGATGGCTTGTTGCCACAGAGTTGAGTGGTGCACAAGACCACTTCTGATAACTTCCCAGCCTCAGCCTTGCTGGACACAGTGTTGATGACTAGAGTAATGGGAAGTCCAGTTATCTTAGCCTGGGTCTGGAGGAGCTGCTCCAGGGCCTCAGCACAGCTCACCTCCACCGCTACATCAACCTCCTCCATTGGCCCCAGTTTGGTGCTGTCTTCAATTAGTTTTCGCTGGATCCTACTCTCCAACTCAGCATGTGTGCACATAACTTCACCATTGGAACAATGCTTCACACACTGCTCGGTGTAGTCCACAATGCTCTGCACCTCTGCAAGGGAAATGGAAATGTCATCCTTTTGTCCGTTAAGCTTCTCCATTTTCTGACAGACTATCTTTTTGGCCTCCTCTAACATCTTCTGTTTGTGCCTTTCAATGATAGCATGTAGCTCCTCGAAGGACTTCCCGATGGTGTTGGCTACAGACTCTCCCTGGGCTGCTAGCTCAGATTCCGTGGTCTGTATCTCTTCAACAGCAAAAGAGAGATTGGCTGCCACGTTTCTCAGAGGCCTCAAGCTCTCCATCAGCTCTTTTCTCTTCTTCTCAGCTGCTAAGTTGGTGAAGTCAAAGTGGTGGTCCCTGTGGTCCTTTAGTGTGCAGTCACGACAAATTAATACATCACAGTCGAAGCAGAACAGCTTGAGTGACTCTGTGTGAAGTTGGCACTTCTTAGCAGCACGATCTTTGGGGAGGATGTCCTTAGCTCTCTCCTTCTTCAGCTCATCCAAAGAGAGAACTTCATGACCATCAAAGACAACTTTCATCCTCAGATGTGCCTCCACGCATTTCTCACACATGAACTTGTCACATTGTCGGCAAAATGATTCAGCTTTGACTGAAGAGGTCGTGCATATCTCACACTCCACCTCCTCCTTGCTAAGAGCTCTCTTCTGCTTGGCATACAGTTCTTTGAGGCGGTTGATATGGAAAGCCGTTTTGAGGCCGTCTTCATTGCCCTCAGGCAGGGTGGCTTCATGGCGACACTCTGGGCAAGGGAAAGGCTGGTCTTTGCCTGTCCTGAGGGCTTGCTTGAGGATGCAGTGCTTGCAGTAGCAATGAAGGCAAGGGAGGGCCTTGGGCAGAGTGTAGTGCTCCTGGCAGATGGAACATGTGATCTCCTTCTCTAACTCCATCAAATACTTCTCGGCCTCCTCCATGTCTCTAGCAATGTTTAGAGAGAACTAGTAGTTGAGAAACACTTTAGATAAGGAACTTCAAGAGCTACAGGAAACAGTGCAAATCGGGTGTGGCCTTAATTATATTCATGAGTGGTGATGTAATGCTGCACCCACAAAAGAGGGCGTGTCATCTGGTATTGCACATGTGCAGAGACAAGACTGGGATTGTGTCACATGTTGGTAGTAAGGCAGTACTACACATAAGATGTGTAATTATATTATAGTCTCAACTTTCCTTGATGCTGTAGAGAGAGGAGAGTGGTAGTCATGCAGCCATACATGTGTATTGTCCAAGCAGATAAGGAGAACTCTCCCAGGCCTACTGCACACTACATGTCCCATGCCATCCACTAGACCTGATTCAGGTGTAGCCTAGGAAACACACTGGTGTGTGTATGTGGGCTAGTAGCCACAAGGGAGAGCTCCAAACAGGTGGTGAGATATATGGGGGTAGAGCTCTCTCTCTCTCTTCATTATTATATAACTTGCCCCTCGAGTTGTCCTCACAGAAAATAGCTCAAGCAATACAGAACACCGTCCACCTGCCGGCCCTACGCTATCCAGAGCTGCCACACATGATGGACACTAGGATTACAACCATCAAGGAACTGAGTGGGAAGTACCTGGTGCAGCCAAGAGGCTCATATGAAGAGTAAAAATAAGTCAACAAATACCTGGAGGAGTATATTAAGTTGATTATAGTCAAGTAGTTAAAAGTCAAAGTGCCAATAAGAGGTGTTGAATATAGTGCTTAAATTGCCCAAGTGATTTAATGTAATTGGGAGAGAGTCCCAGAGCCTAGCAGTAGCAGGGGAAATGAGAGGTAAGCAGACTGAGTTCTGCATGGGATTAGCAGATGATGACTGGTCTGGGGTGGAAGGATGGAAGGTTGTGGCAGGGAGGAGGTTGGCTTGGTGGGAGGCTAGAATGAAAATCTGTTATTGGGAAGAAGCTTGAAGAAGTTAAGTTTGGCATTATGGCAGCAAGAGGATAGAAATGGAGGATAAAGCTTAGTGAGTAGGACCATTGTTTACTACACAATTTACAGGTCTCAAGATGAGATGAAAGATAAGACAATTGAGAGTCCCTGAGGAAAGAACAGTACTCCAGATGAAGGATAAGAGAAGTGTAGAGGCAAAGAAGAGGAGAAGTGTTTGACTAGCAGTAGAAATGAGAGTAGAGAAGACCAAGTCATTTACTGGTCTTGGAAGTTGTGATAGGTCCAGGATAGAGATGAAGAAAAGAGGATTCCCGGGTACTTGAACTCAGTCACCAACTGAAGTGGAGAACCAGTGGTGCACAGAGATGGTAGGGCCTTATTAAGAAGAGATTGTTTATAAGAAATAAGCATGCATTTAGACTTCATTAGATTAAGTGTGAGAGATTGGGGAGCAAGCCAGGCAGAGATACAGTTTAGGTCTTTCTGAAAGACAGAAAAATCAGAATGAGAATTTATTGGGCGAAAGATAGGTATGTTGCTCTAGTCCCCCCAGAGGCACAATGTATACTTACTAGCGACTCCAGCGTCTTCCCGTTGGCCACACCCACTAAGGTGAAGGTAGAGGTCTGCTCTGCCGGACTAACGAAGAAAAATGTCTGGTGGCTCAGCTATACATACATACATACATACATACATACATACCTAGATGCTAGCCCTACAACAGTCAAGATGCATCATGAGCATGGAAGTAACCAAGTGTCTCTCCCAACAGTCAAGATGCATCATGAGCATGGAAGTAACCAAGTGTCTCTCCCAACAGTCAAGATGCATCATGAGCATGGAAGTAACCAAGTGTCTCTCCCAACAGTCAAGATGCATCATGAGCATGGAAGTAACCAAGTCTCAACTCCTCTGATGATGTCTCTCATCACTCAACTCTGTGTCTTGCTTGTATTGCTGGACAGAAGACAGTGTCTTGCTTGATAGTAAATGGGAAAGCTGAGGAAAGTGCTTGGAAGAGAGTGCTGATTTGCACTGTCAAGAAACTAGTCTTGAAATCCTTGACTTGTTTTCCTTCACATGTTTCCTTTAGTGTGCCTGGCACAGCGATTCTGTGCTGTTATTTGGAACTGTCAGCTCAATCAATACCATTTCATCAGACTATATCAGCGTAGAGAATAAGCTTAGAGGAGACAGACAAGAGCACGTTACACACACCATTGACATACTGTAAGCAGGCAAGGGGAAGACATGAGCACAGGCAAGCAGGAGAGGGGAGGACATGAGCACAGGCAAGCAGGGGAGGGGAGGACATGAGCACAGGCAAGCAGGCGAGGGGAGGACATGAGCACAGGCAAGCAGGGGAGGGGAGGACATGAGCACAGGCAAGCAGGCGAGGGGAGGACATGAGCACAGGCAAGCAGGGGAGGGGAGGACATGAGCACAGGCAAGCAGGGGAGGGGAGGACATGAGCACAGGCAAGCAGGGGAGGGGAGGGTGTGAGCAGTGAGACCTGGGAGAGTCCCATCATGCAGAGGTGGCAGCTGAAGCCACCAAACTGCAAAGTTGAGAAGGTCAGGATTCTTGCGACCCTTTCACGGACCTGACGATGACGTGGAGCAACTGGAAATAAATTGTGTAAGCCCTCCAATGGTATTGACCTTCATTTAGAACTTGAAATTATTTGAACCCAGTGGTAACCATTGGAAATAACTACTAACACTTTTTAAAGTCACTACTTTTAATCACACACACACACACACACACACACACACACACACACACCCACACACACACCACACACACACACACACACACACACTACACTGATTAGCCAACACAAGGAGGTTTTGGCAGTTAACAGGTGGTCTGGGGTAACCTTCACAGGCAGTTATATAATTATAGCGTGCAAGGGTGGCTACTATTCAAAGTTACATCATATGTTGTGAGTGGCAGACTCTCTATTCTGACTTGTCTACAAGAGGCACACACAAGCAGTTATGGCTGCTCCAGTAACAAGAGGCACACACAAGCAGTTATGACTGCTCAAGTAACAAGAGGCACACACAAGCAGTTATGGCTGCTCCAGTAACAAGAGGCACACACATGCAGTTATGACTGTCCAGTAACAAGAGGCACACACAAGAAGTTATGACTGCTCCAGTAACAAGAGGCACACACAAGCAGTTATGACTGCTCCAGTAACAAGAGGCACACACAAGCAGTTATGGCTGCTCCAGTAACAAGAGGCACACACAAGCAGTTATGACTGCTCCAGTAACAAGAGGCACACACAAGCAGTTATGACTGCTCCAGTAACAAGAGGCACACACAAGCAGTTATGACTGCTCCAGTAACAAGAGGAATACCACAAGCAGTTATGACTGCTTCAGTAACAAGAGGCACACACAAGCAGTTATGGCTGCTCCAGTAACAAGAGGCATACACAAGCAGTTATGGCTGCTCCAGTAACAAGAGGCACACACAAGCAGTTATGACTGCTCCAGTATAACAAGAGGCACACACAAGCAGTTATGGCTGCTCCAGTAACAAGAGGCACACACAAGCAGTTATGGCTGCTCCAGTAGCAAGAGGCACACACAAGCAGTTATGACTGCTCCAGTAACAAGAGGCACACACAAGCAGTTATGGCTTCTCTAATAGTTAATTGTGTCATGTGTCAGGACCTCTCCTCTTGAATTATCTTCACAGGCAGTCATATATGAATTATCTCTGTGGGAGAGAGAGTCTGTGTGGATTTTTCAGGGCCTTTCTTGGGAGCAATGTTCTTGATAACAGTGGATGCCCATTCCAAGTGGCCAGAGGTGCACCAGATGTGGCAGACAACAGCTTGCAAAACAATTATGTATTGAGGCAAACGTTCTCTACTTACAGGCTGCCAGAACAAGTCATTACTGATAATCTTCCTCAATTTGTACCTGAAGAGTTCTCAGCCTTCATGAAGAGTAGCGGTATATTGCATCTTCAGTCTGCACCTTACCATCCTGCTTCCAATGTCAGGGGGAGAGATTTGTGAAGTCTTTCAAACAAACAATGAAGCTTCACTGAATGGTGGCAGATCTGTACCTCAAAGGATAGCAAATTTCTTCTCACCTATCGTAGCTCACCACATTCTACTAGCGGGGTAACTCTTAGTTCCTTCTTCCTAGCCAGATCGTGGAAAGACAGTCAGAGAGAACAAGCACACCATAAAAATGATATGACGATAGAGGATCTTGAAATGGTGTATGGGGTGTGGCAGAGCATGTCATGGCGAGGAACATGTGCAGTGCTCCAGAGTGGATTCCAGGCATTGTCAAAGACTGCCTTGGAACTGTGACCTCTATGATCAAGACAGAGTAAAATCAATTGTGGATATGGCAAACGACCAGATCAAGGAATCAGCTGTCCAATCAGCTGAGAAGCCAACAAGTTGGAACCAGCACCTCCAACATAGAGAGACAGCAATGGATTCCTAAAGAAGGATGACCTGCAAGTACCAGCTCTACCCAGCAGCCCATCATCTCGTCAATATCCAGTTGAGTCCAGCAGCCTCCAGAGGATACCACTAACAGCAAGTCCGCTCCATGAAATGTGGTTATTGAACTTTGACATTGTAATAACTGTGTGCAGTCTTAGCCGCATTACTGGTATTACATCATGTCTGTGTTAGGTTAAGACCACGCCTCCCTTTGTAGGAGGGGCCCTCTCCAGTAACTAGAGATATGATGCCATTGCCTTGTGCTTGCTTGAGATTGTTACTGAATACTTTTTTGGGGTGCCTTGCTAGTGTTCTCATAAGCAGTCCTTAATTCATGTCATGTCACACACACTCCCACACACACACACAAAGAGAGGGTTATTGGCAGCTGATCATTAGGAACAAGTAGTTTGTGCCTCCCCAAACAATCACGTGTCTTTCCTTGCCACTGACCCCTTACCAACCTAAATACACATTGTTTTAAAGCACTCAGAGAGAGTTATCTTTAGACAGTAAAATCAACTGCATGGAAGTGGCCACCATTATGATCACTAGGGCAGCCTAGAGGAGGAGGGGGAGGGCTTGTGGGGAGGGAGAAGAGCAGGAGGGAGAGGAGGAGGATAATTACATGTAGGAGGGATGGAGGTGGAGGAGGAGAGAGGCTGGGGAAGGAGGAGGAGAGAGGCTGGGGAAGGAGGAGGAGGAGAGAGGGTGGGGAAGGAGGAGGAAGAGGATGAGGTGAGGAGTATCATAGAAAAGGATGTTACTATTTTTGGAAGTTAAAAGGCAAGACGAGGTTTGAAAAACTTAATTTCATAATGCTGTGATTACGACTTTGCCCCATAGATTCTGCACACTTCACTTTATGAACTTGATAATAGCTCAAATGATAGATCTCTCTGTGTGCTCTCTTTTGGTATTAAAAAAGCTGACAGGTATAACTGCTAAAGTTACATGCAGCCAAAGTGGGGGGGGCCCTTAAATCTGAGTGCCTGGAAAGTGCTAGCCAGTTATCTGTAGCTAGAGGAGGCTACTCTACAACTTCCTGCTTGCATTTAGGCACTAATGACCAAGTAGGCAAGAGCGGGTGCTGAAGAAATAAATTTCCGTCGAATCGGAAAACTCCAGCCAAAGACCACTTGCACATGGTGTGTCTGCTCATGTAAAAGGAAGGAGGATGACAATGGCATGAAACTGTGGCTACAAAGAGTAGGGGCAAGGCCTCCTGGTGGCCTCTTAAGAAAACCTTCTCTTCTAGTTTGGGACCAACTCAGAGCACATAAAACTGAAGTCATTAAAGAGAAGGTGGGAGAATTGAAGACCCAAGTAGCCGCCATTCCTGGGGGGCTGACCAGCCAATGGCCGCCTTTAGACGTGTCAATATTTAAGCCTAACATGTGGGAGCAGGAGAACCAATGGATGGGGGAACCAGGTCATGACCTCACCCCCACAGGAAGAGTGGAGCGGCCCACCATTAGTACACCAGACCTCATCCAAGCCATTACCCTGTCACTAACACAAGCCATGGCCTCACCATGCACCAGACCTCATCCTAGCCATTACCCTGTCACTAACACAAGCCATGGCCTCACCATGCACCAGACCTCATCCTAGCCATTACCCTGTCACTAACACAAGCCATGACCTCACCATGCACCAGACCTCATCCTAGCCATTACCCTGTCACTAACACAAGCCATGGCCTCACCATGCACCAGACCTCATCCTAGCCATTACCCTGTCACTAACACAAGCCATGGCCTCACCATGCACCAGACCTCATCCAAGCCATTACCCTGTCACTAACACAAGCCATGGCCTCACCATGCACCAGACCTCATCCAAGCCATTACCCTGTCACTACCACAAGCCATGGCCTCACCATGCACCAGACCTCATCCTAGCCATTACCCTGTCACTAACACAAGCCATGGCCACACCATGGACCAGACCTCATCCTAGCCATTACCCTGTCACTAACACAAGCCATGGCCACACCATGCACCAGACCTCATCCTAGACATTACCCACTAACACAAGCCATGGCCTCACCATGCACCAGACCTCATCCTAGCCATTACCCTGTCACTAACACAAGCCATGACCTCACCATGCACCAGACCTCATCCTAGCCATTACCCTGTCACTAACACAAGCCATGGCCTCACCATGCACCAGACCTCATCCTAGCCATTACCCTGTCACTAACACAAGCCATGGCCTCACCATGCACCAGACCTCATCCTAGCCATTACCCTGTCACTAACACAAGCCATGGCCTCACCATGCACCAGACCTCATCCTAGCTGAAGTACATGTATGCAGCCCTTAATTCATGTCACGCACGCACGCACACATGCATACACACACACAAACACACACACAAGAAACTCATACACAGCCCTTGATTCATGTAAGCTGGTCCACTGCTCAGTGTTGCTTTAGTCTTGCTAGTGTAGAGATGAGGTCATCATGATTTATGGCAAGAGGGAGCTGGTGTTGAAGTCTCCTCAAGCATATCGGGTTGCCTTGGAATGTGGTATGTAACTATATATAGTGTGTCTTGGTGCACCAGTGATGCCCACACATTCTCTACATCTCTATCACACACAGACTCAAACACACATACTGGGCTAGTCTTTGTGTCTCCAAACAAGATATTGAAGTCTCCTCAAGCATATCGGGTTACCTTGGAATGTTGTATGTAACATGACATAGTGTGTCTTGGTGCACGCACGCACGCACACACACACACACACACACACTTACAAACACAAACACAAGAAGTTTATATACATATATATGCAAGGACCAGGCCAATGATGGGGTCAGCAAAGCTGGCAACTCAAGGCTCTCATCATAAGATATGGACAACCAGGACCAGGCTAATGATGGGGTCAGCAAAGCTGGCAACTCAAGGCTCTCATCATAAGATATGGACAACCAGGACCCAGCTATGATGGGGTCAGTAAAGCTGGCATCTCATATGGACAACCAGGACCAGGCTATGATGGGGTCTCGTATTCCACCATATCGAAACGTTGCAACTTGTGCATTGCTGAACAATTCCACATTATCTACTCCGACAGCCAAACATCATTGAACAAGCGATCAGAATTCCTTTCAAAGTGTAGGCACAAGAACAAGTTTCTCCTCAAGAGCATTTGAATTATCACATTCATCAACACCCATTCATTAACGCCCATCCATGGACTAGCATCACCCCACTTGCCTGCCCCACCTCATATATGCTCACATGCCACCTCAGTTGCTCATTGTCCCTGATGATTGCATTAGCATGAAACTATAGTAGGACTAGCCATCCCAATACTTCTCTATTATTCAATGGCTCTGCTTTAACACAGCATTGAGCACTATTTGTAGCCTTCACCAGCAAACGTATATTATATATATACACATATATATAATATACATGTATATAAATATATACACACATATATATATAATATATACATGTATATATATATAATAAAGAGGGAGAGATTGATGGCTATGTATGTGCAAAGCAACACTCGCAAGAAGTTTAAAGTTGATTGAGCATTTTATTTTGCAGGTAGACAGACATCTTACAAATTCCATGCCTCCCCAATCACTTGCCATAGACCCCTTACCAACCTAACCCCACAATGCCCACTCAGAGAGAGCTATCTTTGACACTAAAATCAACTGTCTGGTAGTTGCCACCATTATGCCAGTAGGCCAGCCTGGAGGAGGAGAGAAGAGAAGGAGTACATGTGGGAGGAAGAGGAGGAGAGGAGGAGGAGGTAGAGGTAGGGCAGGAGCAGGAGGAGAAATAGGAGGAGTAGGCGGTGGAGAAGAGGAGGGAGAGAGGGAGGAGGGGGAGAAATACAAGACACTGACTAGCCAATGATGGGCTCAGCAAAGCTGGCAACTCAAGGCCCTCATAAGATATGGACAACCAGGACCAGGCTAATGATGGGGTCAGCAAAGCTGGCAACTCAAGGCTCTCATAAGATATGGACAACCAGGACCAGGTCAATGATGGGGTCAGCAAAGCTGGCAACTCAAGGCTCTCATAAGATATGGACAACCAGGACCAGGCTAATGATGGGGTCAGGAAAGCTGGCAACTCAAGGCTCTCATAAGATATGGACAATCAGGACCAGGCTAATGATGGGGTCAGCAAAGCTGGCAACTCAAGGCCCTCATAAGATATGGACAACTAGGACCAGGCCAATGATGGGGTCAGCAAAGCTGGCAACTCAAGGCTCTCATAAGATATGGACAACCAGCACCAGGCTAATGATGGGGTCAGCAAAGCTGGCAACTCAAGGCTCTCATAAGATATGGACAACCGACCAGGCTAATGATGGGGTCAGCAAAGCTGGCAACTCAAGGCTCTCATAAGATATGGACAACTAGGACCAGGCCAATGATGGGGTCAGCAAAGCTGGCAACTCAAGGCTCTCATAAGATATGGACAACCGACCAGGCTAATGATGGGGTCAGCAAAGCTGGCAACTCAAGGCTCTCATAAGATATGGACAACCAGGACCAGGTCAATGATGGGGTCAGCAAAGCTGGCAACTCAAGGCTCTCATAAGATATGGACAACCAGGACCAGTCTAATGATGGGGTCAGCAAAGCTGGCAACTCAAGGCTCTCATAAGATATGGACAACCAGGACCAGGCAAATGATGGGGTCAGCAAAGCTGGCAACTCAAGGCTCTCATAAGATATGGACAACTAGGACCAGGCCAATGATGGGGTCAGCAAAGCTGGCAACTCAAGGCTCTCATGAATAAGATATGGACAACCAGGACCAGGCCAATGATGGGGTCAGCAAAGCTGGCAACTCAAGGCCCTCATAAGATATGGACAACCAGGACCAGGCCAATGATGGGGTCAGCAAAGCTGGCAACTCAAGGCTCTCATAAGATATGGACAACCAGCACCAGGCCAATGATGGGGTCAGCAAAGCTGGCAACTCAAGGCTCTCATAAGATATGGACAACCAGGAGCAGGCCAATGATGGGGTCAGCAAAGCTGGCAACTCAAGGCTCTCATAAGATATGGACAACCAGGACCAGGCTAATGATGGGGTCAGCAAAGCTGGCAACTCAAGGCTCTCTAAGATATGGACAACCAGGACCAGGCCAATGATGGGGTCAGCAAAGCTGGCAACTCAAGGCTCTCATAAGATATGGACAACCGACCAGGCTAATGATGGGGTCAGCAAAGCTGGCAACTCAAGGCTCTCATAAGATATGGACAACCAGGACCAGGACAATGATGAGGTCAGCAAAGCTGGCAACTCAAGGCTCCCATAAGATATGGACAACCAGGACCAGGCCAATGATGGGGTCAGCAAAACTGGCAACTCAAGGCTCCCATAAGATATGGACAACCAGGATCAGGCTAATGATGGGGTCAGCAAAGCTGGCAACTCAAGGCTCTCATAAGATATGGACAACCGACCAGGCTAATGATGGGGTCAGCAAAGCTGGCAACTCAAGGCTCTCATAAGATATGGACAACCGACCAGGCTAATGATGGGGTCAGTAAAGCTGGCAACTCATGGCTCTCATAAGATATGGACAACCAGGACCATGCCAATGATGGGGTCAGCAAAGCTGGCAACTCAAGGCTTTCATAAGATATGGACAACCAGGACCAGGTCAATGATGGGGTCAGCAAAGCTGGCAACTCAAGACTCTCATAAGATATGGACAACCAGGACCAGGCTAATGATGGGGTCAGGAAAGCTGGCAACTCAAGGCTCTCATAAGATATGGACAACCAGGACCAGCTAATGATGGGGTCAGCAAAGCTGGCAACTCAAGGCTCTCATAAGATATGGACAACCAGGACCAGGCTAATGATGGGGTCAGCAAAGCTGGCAACTCAAGGCCCTCATAAGATATGGACAACCAGGACCAGGCCAATGATGGGGTCAGCAAAGCTGGCAACTCAAGGCTCTCATAAGATATGGACAACCAGCACCAGGCCAATGATGGGGTCAGCAAAGCTGGCAACTCAAGGCTCTCATAAGATATGGACAACCAGGAGCAGGCCAATGATGGGGTCAGCAAAGCTGGCAACTCAAGGCTCTCATAAGATATGGACCACCAGGACCAGGCTAATGATGGGGTCAGCAAAGCTGGCAACTCAAGGCTCTCTAAGATATGGACAACCAGGACCATGCCAATGATGGGGTTAGCAAAGCTGGCAACTCAAGGCTCTCATAAGATATGGACAACCGACCAGGCTAATGATGGGGTCAGCAAAGCTGGCAACTCAAGGCTCTCATAAGATATGGACAACCAGGACCAGGACAATGATGGGGTCAGCAAAACTGGCAACTCAAGGCTCCCATAAGATATGGACAACCAGGATCAGGCTAATGATGGGGTCAGCAAAGCTGGCAACTCAAGGCTCTCATAAGATATGGACAACCAGGACCAGGCTAATGATGGGGTCAGCAAAGCTGGCAACTCAAGGCTCTCATAAGATATGGACAACCAGGATCAGGCCAATGATGGGGTCAGCAAAGCTGGCAACTCAAGGCTCTCATAAGATATGGACAACCAGGACCAGGCCAATGATGGGGTCAGCAAAGCTGGCAACTCAAGGCTCTCATGAATAAGATATGGACAACCAGGACCAGGCCAATGATGGGATCAGCAAAGCTGGCAACTCAAGGCTCTCATAAGATATGGACAACCAGGACCAGGCTAATGATGGGGTCAGCAAAACTGGCAACTCAAGGCTCTCATAAGATATGGACAACCAGGACCATGCCAATGATGGGGTCAGCAAAGCTGGCAACTCAAGGCTCTCATAAGATATGGACAACCAGGACCAGGCCAATGATGGGGTCAGCAAAGCTGGCAACTCAAGGCTCTCATGAATAAGATATGGACAACCAGGACCAGGCTAATGATGGGGTCAGCAAAGCTGGCAACTCAAGGCTCTCATAAGATATGGACAACCAGGACCAGGCTAATGATGGGGTCAGCAAAGCTGGCAACTCAAGGCCCTCATAAGATATGGACAACCATGACCAGGCCAATGATGGGGTCAGCAAAGCTGGCAACTCAAGGCTCTCATAAGATATGGACAACCAGGACCAGGCTAATGATGGGGTCAGCAAAGCTGGCAACTCAAGGCTCTCATAAGATATGGACAACCAGGACCAGGCCAATGATGGGGTCAGCAAAGCTGGCAACTCAAGGCTCTCATAAGATATGGACAACCAGGACCAGGCCAATGATGGGGTCAGCAAAGCTGGCAACTCAAGGCTCTCATAAGATATGGACAACCATGACCAGGCTAATGATGGGGTCAGCAAAGCTGGCAACTCAAGGCATATGGACAACCAGGACCAGGCCAATGATGGGGTCAGCAAAGCTGGCAACTCAAGGCTCTCATAAGATATGGACAACCAGGACAGGCTAATGATGGGGTCAGCAAAGCTGGCAACTCAAGGCTCTCTAAGATATGGACAACCAGGACCAGGCCAATGATGGGGTCAGCAAAGCTGGCAACTCAAGGCTCTCATAAGATATGGACAACCAGGACCAGGCCAATGATGGGGTCAGCAAAGCTGGCAACTCAAGGCTCTCATAAGATATGGACAACCGACTAGGCTAATGATGGGGTCAGCAAAGCTGGCAACTCAAGGCTCTCATAAGATATGGACAACCAGGACCAGGCTAATGATGGGGTCAGCAAAGCTGGCAACTCAAGGCTCTCATAAGATATGGACAACCAGGACCAGGCCAATGATGGGGTCAGCAAAGCTGGCAACTCAAGGCTCTCATAAGATATGGACAACCGACCAGGCTAATGATGGGGTCAGCAAAGCTGGCAACTCAAGGCTCTCATAAGATATGGACAACCGACCAGGCTAATGATGGGGTCAGCAAAGCTGGCAACTCAAGGCTCTCATAAGATATGGACAACCAGGACCAGGCCAATGATGGGGTCAGCAAAGCTGGCAACTCAAGGCTCTCATGAATAAGATATGGACAACCAGGACCAGGCTAATGATGGGGTCAGCAAAGCTGGCAACTCAAGGCTCTCATAAGATATGGACAACCAGGACCAGGCTAATGATGGGGTCAGCAAAGCTGGCAACTCAAGGCCCTCATAACATATGGACAACCAGGACCAGGCCAATGATGGGGTCAGCAAAGCTGACAACTCAAGGCTCTCATAAAATATGGACAACCAGGACCAGGCTAATGATGGGGTCAGCAAAGCTGGCAACTCAAGGCTCTCATAAGATATGGACAACCAGGACCGGGACAATGATGGGGTCAGCAAAGCTGGCAACTCAAGGCTATTATAAGATATGGACAACCAGGACCAGGCTAATGATGAGGTCAGCAAAGCTGGCAACTCAAGGCTCTCATAAGATATGGACAACCAGGACCAAGACAATGATGGAGTCAGCAAAGCTGGATCTCATAAGATATGGACAACCAGGACCAGGCCAATGATGGGGTCAGCAAAGCTGGCAACTCAAGGCTCTCATAAGATATGGACAACCAGGACCAGGCTAATGATGGGGTCAGCAAAGCTGGCAACTCAAGGCTCTCATAAGATATGGACAACCAGGACCAGGCTAATGATGGGGTCAGCAAAGCTGGCAACTCAAGGCCCTCATAAGATATGGACAACCAGGACCAGGCCAATGATGGGGTCAGCAAAGCTGACAACTCAAGGCTCTCATAAAATATGGACAACCAGGACCAGGCTAATGATGGGGTCAGCAAAGCTGGCAACTCAAGGCTCTCTAAGATATGGTCAACCAGGACCAGGACAATGATGGGGTCAGCAAAGCTGGCAACTCAAGGCTCTCATAAGATATGGACAACCAGGACCAGGCCAATGATGGGGTCAGCAAAGCTGGCAACTCAAAGCTCTCATAAGATATGGACAACCACGACCAGGTCAATGATGGGATCAGCAAAGCTGGCAACTCAAGGCTCTCATAAGATATGGACAACCAGGACCAGGCTAATGATGGGGTCAGCAAAGCTGGCAACTCAAGGCTCTCATAAGATATGGACAACCAGGACCAGGACAATGATGAGGTCAGCAAAGCTGGCAACTCAAGGCTCCCATAAGATATGGACAACCTGGACCAGGCCAATGATAAGGTCAGCAAAGCTGGCAACTCAAGGCTCTCATGAATAAGATATGGACAACCAGGACCAGGCTATGATGGGGTCAGCAAAGCTGGCAACTCAAGGCTCTCATAAGATATGGACAACCAGGACCAGGCTAATGATGGGGTCAGCAAAGCTGGAAACTCAAGGCTCTCATAAGATATGGACAACCAGGACCAGGCTAATGATGGGGTCAGCAAAGCTGGCAACTCAAGGCCCTCATAAGATATGGACAACCAGGACCAGGACAATGATGGGGTCAGCATAGCTGGCAACTCAAGGCTCTCATAAGATATGGACAACCAGGACCAGGCTAATGATGGGGTCAGCAAAGCTGGCAACTCAAGGCTCTCATAAGATATGGATAACCAGGACCAAGACAATGATGGAGTCAGCAAAGCTGGCAACTCAAGGCTCTCATAAGATATGGACAACCAGGACCAGGCCAATGATGGGGTCAGCAAAGCTGGCAACTCAAGGCTCTCATAAGATATGGACAACCAGGACCAGGCCAATGATGGGGTCAGCAAAGCTGACAACTCAAGGCTCTCATAAAATATGGACAACCAGGACCAGGCTAATGATGGGGTCAGCAAAGCTGGCAACTCAAGGCTCTCTAAGATATGGTCAACCAGGACCAGGCCAATGATGGGGTCAGCAAAGCTGGCAACTCAAGGCCCTCATAAGATATGGACAACCAGGACCAGTTTAATGATGGGGTCAGCAAAGCTGGCAACTCAAGGCTCTCATAAGATATGGACAACCATGACCAGGCTAATGATGGGGTCAGCAAAGCTGGCAACTCAAGGCTCTCATAAGATATGGACAACCAGGACCAGGCTAATGATGGGGTCAGCAAAGCTGGCAACTCAAGGCTCTCATAAGATATGGACAACCAGGACCAGGCTAATGATGGGGTCAGCAAAGCTGGCAACTCAAGGCCCTCATAAGATATGGACAACCAGGACCAGGCCAATGATGGGGTCAGCAAAGCTGGCAACTCAAGGCTCTCATAAGATATGGACAACCATGACCAGGCTAATGATGGGGTGAGCAAAGCTGGCAACTCAAGGCTCTCATAAGATATGGACAACCAGGACCAGGCCAATGATGGGGTCAGCAACGCTGGCAACTCAAGGCTCTCATAAGATATGGACAACCAGGACCATGCCAATGATGGGGTCAGCAAAGCTGGCCTCTCATAAGATATGAACAACCAGGACCAGGCCAATGATGGGGTCAGCAAAGCTGGCAACTCAAGGCTCTCATAAGATATGGACCAGGCTAATGACGGGGTCAGCAAAGCTGGCAACTCAAGGCTCTCATAAGTTATGGACAACCAGGACCAGGCCAATGATGGGGTCAGCAAGGCTGGCAACTCAAGGCTCTCATAAGATATGGACAACCAGGACCATGCCAATGATGGGGTCAGCAAAGCTGGCCTCTCATAAGATATGGACAACCAGGACCAGGCCAATGATGGGGTCAGCAAAGCTGACAACTCAAGGCTCTCATAAGATATGGACAACCATGACCAGGCTAATGATGGGGTCAGCAAAGCTGGCAACTCAAGGCTCTCTAAGATATGGTCAACCAGGACCAGGCCAATGATGGGGTCAGCAAAGCTGGCAACTCAAGGCCCTCATAAGATATGGACAACCAGGACCATGCCAATGATGGGGTCAGCAAAGCTGGCCTCTCATAAGATATGGTCAACCAGGACCAGGCCAATGATGGGGTCAGCAAAGCTGGCAACTCAAGGCCCTCATAAGATATGGACAACCAGGACCATGCCAATGATGGGGTCAGCAAAGCTGGCCTCTCATAAGATATGGTCAACCAGGACCAGGCCAATGATGGGGTCAGCAAAGCTGGCAACTCAAGGCTCTCATAAGATATGGACAACCAGGACCAGGCTAATGATGGGGTCAGCAAAGCTGGCAACTCAAGGCTCTCATAAGATATGGACAACCAGGACCAGGCTAATGATGGGGTCAGCAAAGCTGGCAACTCAAGGCCCTCATAAGATATGGACAACCAGGACCAGGCTAATGATGGGGTCAGCAAAGCTGGCAACTCAAGGCTCTCATAAGATATGGACAACCAGGACCAGGACAATGATGGGGTCAGCAAAGCTGGCAACTCAAGGCTCTCATAAGATATGGACAACCAGGACCAGGCTAATGATGGGGTCAGCAAAGCTGGCAACTCAAGGCTCTCATAAGATATGGACAACCAGGACCAGGCCAATGATGGGATTAGCAAAGCTGGCAACTCAAGGCTCTCATAAGATATGGACAACCAGGACCAGGTCAATGATGGGGTCAGCAAAGCAAGGCTCTCGTAACATGTGGACAACCAGGACCAGGCCAATGATGGGGTCAGCAAAACTGGCTACTCAACGCTCTCATAAGATATGGAAAACCGGGACCAGGCTAATGATGGGGTCAGCAAAGCTAGCAACTCAAGGCTCTCATAAGATATGGACAACCAGGACCAGGCCAATGATGGTGTCAGCAAAGCTGGCAACTCAAGGCTCTCATAAAATATGGACAACCAGGACCAGGCTAATGATGGGGTCAGATAAGCTGGCAACTCAAGGCTCTCATAAAATATGGACAACCAGGACCAGGCTAATGATGGGGTCAGATAAGCTGGCAACTCAAGGCTCTCATAAGTAAGATATGGACAACCAGGACCAGGCCAATGATGGAGTCAGCAAAGCTGGCAACTCAAGGCTCTCATAAGATATGGACAACCAGGACCAGGACAATGATGGGGTCAGCAAAGCTGGCAACTCAAGGCTCTCATAAGTAAGATATGGACAACCAGGACCAGGCTAATGATGGGGTTAGCAAAGCTGGCAACTCAAGGCTCCCATAAGATATGGACAACCAGGACCAGGACAATGATGGGGTCAGCAAAGCTGGCAACTCAAGGCTCTCATAAGATATGGACAACCAGGACCAGGCCAATGATGGGGTCAGCAAAGCTGGCAACTCAAGACTCTCATAAGATATGGACAACCAGGACCAGGCCAATGATGGGGTCAGCAAAGCTGGCAACTCAAGGCTCTCATAAGATATGGACAACCAGGACCAGGACAATGATGGGGTCAGCAAAGCTGGCAACTCAAGGCTCTCATAAGATATGGACAACCAGGACCAGGCTAATGATGGGGTCAGCAAAGCTGGCAACTCAAGGCTCTCATAAGATATGGACAACCAGGACCAGGCCAATGATGGGATCAGCAAAGCTGGCAACTCAAGGCTCTCATAAGATATGGACAACCAAGACCACGCCAATGATGGGGTCAGCAAAGCTGGCAACTCAAGGCTCTCATAAGATATGGACAACCAGGACCAGGCTAATGATGGGGTCAGCAAAGCTGGCAACTCAAGGCTCTCATAAGATATGGACAACCAGGACCAGGCCAATGATGGGGTCAGCAAAGCTGGCAACTCAAGGCTCTCATAAGATATGGACAACCAAGACCACGCCAATGATGGGGTCAGCAAAGCTGGCAACTCAAGGCTCTCATAAGATATGGACAACCAGGACCAGGCCAATGATGGGATCGGCAAAGCTGGCAACTCAAGGCTCTCATAAGATATGGACAACCAAGACCAGGCCAATGATGGGGTCAGCAAAGCTGGTAACTCAAGGCTCTCATAAGATATGGAAAACGAGGACCAGGCCAATGATGGGGTCAGCAAAGCTGGCAACTCAAGGCTCTCATAAGATATGGACCACCAGGACCAGGCTAATGATGGGATCAGCAAAGCTGGCAACTCAAGGCTCTCATAAGATATGGACAACCAGGCCAGGCTAATGATGGGGGTCAGCAAAGCTGGCAACTCAAGGCTCTCGTAACATGTGGACAACCAGGACCAGGCCAATGATGGGGTCAGCAAAGCTGGCAACTCAAGGCTCTCATAAGATACACTGTATGGACAACCAGGACCAGGCTAATGATGGGGTCAGCAAAGCTGGCAACTCAAGGCTCTCATAAGATATGGACAACCAGGACCAGGCCAATGATGGGGTCAGCAAAGCTGGCAACTCAAGGCTCTCATAAGATATGGACAACCAAGACCAGGCCAATGATGGGGTCAGCAAAGCTGGCAACTCAAGGCTGTCATAAGATATGGACAACCAGGACCAGGCCAATGATGGGGTCAGCAAAGCTGGCAACTCAAGGCTCTCATAAGATATGGACAACCAGGACCAGGCTAATGATGGGATCAGCAAAGCTGGCAACTCAAGGCTCTCATAAGATATGGACAACCAGGACCAGGCTAATGATGGGGTCAGCAAAGCTGGCAACTCAAGGCTCTCATAAGATATGGACAACCAGGACCAGGCCAATGATGGGGTCAGCAAAGCTGGCAACTCAAGGCTCTCATAAGATATGGACAACCAGGACCAGGCTAATGATGGGGTCAGCAAAGCTGGCAACTCAGGCACTCATAAGATATGGACAACCGGGACCAGGCGAATGATGGGATCAGCAAAGCTGGCAACTCAAGGCTCTCATAAGATATGGACAACCAGGACCAGGCCAATGATGGGGTCAGCAAAGCTGGCAACTCAAGGCTCTCATAAGATATGGACAACCAGGACCAGGCTAATGATGGGGTCAGCAAAGCTGGCAACTCAAGGCTCTCATAAGATATGGACAACCAAGACCAGGCCAATGATGGGGTCAGCAAAGCTGGCTACTCAAGGCTCTCATAAGATATGGACAACCAGGACCAGGCCAATGATGGGGTCAGCAAAGCTGGCAACTCAAGGCTCTCATAAGATATGGACAACCAGGACCAGGGGATCAGCAAAGCTGGCAACTCAAGGCTCTCATAAGATATGGACAACCAGGACCAGGCTAATGGTGGGGTCAGCAAAGCTGGCAATTCAAGGCTCTCATAAGATATGGATAACCAGGACCAGGCCAATGATGGGGTCAGCAAAGCTGGCAACTCAAGGCTCTCATAAGATATGGACAACCAGTACCAGGCCAATGATGGGGTCAGCAAAGCTGGCAACTCAAGGCTCTCATAAGATATGGACAACTAGGACCAGGCTAATGATGGGGTCAGCAAAGCTGGCAACTCAAGGCTCTCATAAGATATGGACAACCAGGACCAGGCTAATGATGGGATCAGCAAAGCTGGCAACTCAAGGCTCTCATAAGATATGGACAACCAGGACCAGGCTAATGATGGGGTCAGCAAAGCTGGCAACTCAAGGCTCTCATAAGATATGGACAACCAGGACCAGGCTAATGATGGGGTCGGCAAAGCTGGCAACTCAAGGCTCTCATAAGATATGGACAACCAGTACCAGGCTAATGATGGGGTCAGGAAAGCTGGCAACTCAAGGCTCTCATAAGATATGGACAACTAGGACCAGGCTAATGATGGGGTCAGCAAAGCTGGTAACTCAAGGCTCTCATAAGATATGGACAACCAGGACCAGGCCAATGATGGGATCAGCAAAGCTGGCAACTCAAGGCTCTCATAAGATATGGACAACCAGGACCAGGACAATGATGGGGTCAACAAAGCTGGCAACTCAAGGCTCTCATAAGATATGGACAACCAGGACCAGGCTAATGATGGGGTCAGCAAAGCTGGCAACTCAAGGCTCTCATAAGATATGGACAACCAGGACCAGGCCAATGATGGGGTCAGCAAAGCTGGCAACTCAAGGCTCTCATAAGATATGGACAACCAGGACCAGGCCAATGATGGGGTCAGCAAAGCTGGCAACTCAAGGCTCTCATAAGATATGGACAACCAGGACCAGGCCAATGATGGGATCAGCAAAGCTGGCAACTCAAGGCTCTCTAAGATATGGTCAACCAGGACCAGGCCAATGATGGGGTCAGCAAAGCTGGCAACTCAAGGCCCTCATAAGATATGGACAACCAGGACCATGCCAATGATGGGGTCAGCAAAGCTGGCCTCTCATAAGATATGGTCAACCAGGACCAGGCCAATGATGGGGTCAGCAAAGCTGGCAACTCAAGGCCCTCATAAGATATGGACAACCAGGACCATGCCAATGATGGGGTCAGCAAAGCTGGCCTCTCATAAGATATGGTCAACCAGGACCAGGCCAATGATGGGGTCAGCAAAGCTGGCAACTCAAGGCTCTCATAAGATATGGACAACCAGGACCAGGCTAATGATGGGGTCAGCAAAGCTGGCAACTCAAGGCCCTCATAAGATATGGACAACCAGGACCAGGCCAATGATGGGGTCA
The DNA here is from genome assembly GCA_028752905.1 of Cladorhizidae sp. MBARI D1340-BT2. Lineage (NCBI taxonomy): Eukaryota > Metazoa > Porifera > Demospongiae > Poecilosclerida > Cladorhizidae > Cladorhizidae sp. MBARI D1340-BT2. The sequence goes on along the minus strand of JAQNBH010000013.1, from coordinate 39,690,693 downwards.
GTAAAGCTGGCAACTCAAGGCTCTCATAAGATATGGACAACCAGGACCAGGTCAATGATGGGATCAGCAAAGCTGGCAACTCAAGGCTCTCATAAGATATGGACAACCATGACCAGGCTAATGATGGGGTCAGCAAAGCTGGCAACTCAAGGCTCTCATAAGATATGGACAACCAGGACCAGGTCAATGATGGGATCAGCAAAGCTGGCAACTCAAGGCTCTCATAAGATATGGACAACCATGACCAGGCTAATGATGGGGTCAGCAAAGTTGGCAACTCAAGGCTCTCATAAGATATGGACAACCAGGACCAGGCTAATGATGGGGTCAGCAAAGCTGGCAACTCAAGGCTCTCATAAGATATGGACAACCAGGACCAGGCCAATGATGGGATTAGCAAAGCTGGCAACTCAAGGCTCTCATAAGATATGGACAACCAGGACCAGGTCAATGATGGGGTCAGCAAAGCAAGGCTCTCGTAACATGTGGACAACCAGGACCAGGCCAATGATGGGGTCAGCAAAACTGGCTACTCAACGCTCTCATAAGATATGGAAAACCGGGACCAGGCTAATGATGGGGTCAGCAAAGCTAGCAACTCAAGGCTCTCATAAGATATGGACAACCAGGACCAGGCCAATGATGGTGTCAGCAAAGATGGCAACTCAAGGCTCTCATAAGATATGGACAACCAGGACCAGGCCAATGATGGGGTCAGCAAAGCTGGCAACTCAAGGCTCTCATAAAATATGGACAACCAGGACCAGGCTAATGATGGGGTCAGCAAAGCTGGCAACTCAAGGCTCTCATAAGTAAGATATGGACAACCAGGACCAGGCCAATGATGGAGTCAGCAAAGCTGGCAACTCAAGGCTCTCATAAGATATGGACAACCAGGACCAGGCTAATGATGGGGTCAAGCTGGCAACTCAAGGCTCTCATAAGATATGGACAACCAGGACCAGGCTAATGATGGGGTTAGCAAAGCTGGCAACTCAAGGCTCCCATAAGATATGGACAACCAGGACCAGGACAATGATGGGGTCAGCAAAGCTGGCAACTCAAGGCTCTCATAAGATATGGACAACCAGGACCAGGCTAATGATGGGGTCAGCAAAGCTGGCAACTCAAGGCTCTCATAAGATATGGACAACCAGGACCAGGCCAATGATGGGATCAGCAAAGCTGGCAACTCAAGTCTCTCATAAGATATGGACAACCAAGACCACGCCAATGATGGGGTCAGCAAAGCTGGCAACTCAAGGCTCTCATAAGATATGGACAACCAGGACCAGGCTAATGATGGGGTCGGCAAAGCTGGCAACTCAAGGCTCTCATAAGATATGGACAACCAGGACCAGGCCAATGATGGGGTCAGCAAAGCTGGCAACTCAAGGCTCTCATAAGATATGGACCACCAGGACCAGGCTAATGATGGGATCAGCAAAGCTGGCAACTCAAGGCTCTCATAAGATATGGACAACCAGGCCAGGCTAATGATGGGGGTCAGCAAAGCTGGCAACTCAAGGCTCTCATAAGATATGGACAACCAGGACCAGGTCAATGATGGGGTCAGCAAAGCAAGGCTCTCGTAACATGTGGACAACCAGGACCAGGCCAATGATGGGGTCAGCAAAGCTGGCAACTCAAGGCTCTCATAAGATACACTGTATGGACAACCAGGACCAGGCTAATGATGGGGTCAGCAAAGCTGGCAACTCAAGGCTCTCATAAGATATGGACAACCAGGACCAGGCCAATGATGGGGTCAGCAAAGCTGGAAACTCAAGGCTCTCATAAGATATGGACAACCAAGACCAGGCCAATGATGGGGTCAGCAAAGCTGGCAACTCAAGGCTGTCATAAGATATGGACAACCAGGACCAGGCCAATGATGGGGTCAGCAAAGCTGGCAACTCAAGGCTCTCATAAGATATGGACAACCAGGACCAGGCTAATGATGGGATCAGCAAAGCTGGCAACTCAAGGCTCTCATAAGATATGGACAACCAGGACCAGGCTAATGATGGGGTCAGCAAAGCTGGCAACTCAAGGCTCTCATAAGATATGGACAACCAGGACCAGGCTAATGATGGGATCAGCAAAGCTGGCAACTCAAGGCTCTCATAAGATATGGACAACCAGGACCAGGCTAATGATGGGGTCAGCAAAGCTGGCAACTCAGGCACTCATAAGATATGGACAACCGGGACCAGGCGAATGATGGGATCAGCAAAGCTGGCAACTCAAGGCTCTCATAAGATATGGACAACCAGGACCAGGCCAATGATGGGGTCAGCAAAGCTGGTAACTCAAGGCCCTCATAAGATATGGACAACCAGGACCAGGCTAATGATGGGGTCAGCAAAGCTGGCAACTCAAGGCTCTCATAAGATATGGACAACCAGGACCAGGCCAATGATGGGATCAGCAAAGCTGGCAACTCAAGGCTCTCATAAGATATGGACAACCAAGACCAGGCCAATGATGGGGTCAGCAAAGCTGGCTACTCAAGGCTCTCATAAGATATGGACAACCAGGACCAGGCCAATGATGGGGTCAGCAAAGCTGGCAACTCAAGGCTCTCATAAGATATGGACAACCAGGACCAGGGGATCAGCAAAGCTGGCAACTCAAGGCTCTCATAAGATATGGACAACCAGGACCAGGCTAATGGTGGGGTCAGCAAAGCTGGCAATTCAAGGCTCTCATAAGATATGGATAACCAGGACCAGGCCAATGATGGGGTCAGCAAAGCTGGCAACTCAAGGCTCTCATAAGATATGGACAACCAGTACCAGGCCAATGATGGGGTCAGCAAAGCTGGCAACTCAAGGCTCTCATAAGATATGGACAACTAGGACCAGGCTAATGATGGGGTCAGCAAAGCTGGCAACTCAAGGCTCTCATAAGATATGGACAACCAGGACCAGGCTAATGATGGGGTCAGCAAAGCTGGCAACTCAAGGCTCTCATAAGATATGGACAACCAGGACCAGGACAATGATGGGGTCAGGAAAGCTGGCAACTCAAGGCTCTCATAAGATATGGACAACTAGGACCAGGCTAATGATGGGGTCAGCAAAGCTGGCAACTCAAGGCTCTCATAAGATATGGACAACCAGGACCAGGACAATGATGGGGTCAGCAAAGCTGGCAACTCAAGGCTCTCATAAGATATGGACAACCAAGACCAGGCCAATGATGGGGTCACCAAAGCTGGCAACTCAAGGCTCTCATAAGATATGGACAACCAGGACCAGGCTAATGATGGGATCAGCAAAGCTGGCAACTCAAGGCTCTCATAAGATATGGACAACCAGGACCAGGCTAATGATGGGATCAGCAAAGCTGGCAACTCAAGGCTCTCATAAGATATGGACAACCAGGACCAGGCTAATGATGGGGTCAGCAAAGCTGGCAACTCAAGGCTCTCATAAGATATGGACAACCAGGACCAGGCTAATGATGGGATCAGCAAAGCTGGCAACTCAAGGCTCTCATAAGATATGGACAACCAGGACCAGGCTAATGATGGGGTCAGCAAAGCTGGCAACTCAAGGCTCTCATAAGATATGGACAACCAGGACCAGGCTAATGATGGGGTCAGCAAAGCTGGCAACTCAAGGCTCTCATAAGATATGGACAACCAGGACCAGGCCAATGATGGGGTCAGCAAAGCTGGCAACTCAAGGCTCTCATAAGATATGGACAACCAGGACCAGGCCAATGATGGGATCAGCAAAGCTGGCAACTCAAGGCTCTCATAAGATATGGACAACCAGGACCAGGTCAATGATGGGGTCAGCAAAGCAAGGCTCTCGTAACATGTGGACAACCAGGACCAGGCCAATGATGGGGTCAGCAAAACTGGCTACTCAACGCTCTCATAAGATATGGAAAACCGGGACCAGGCTAATGATGGGGTCAGCAAAGCTGGCAACTCAAGGCTCTCATAAGATATGGACAACCAGGACCAGGACAATGATGGGGTCAGCAAAGCTGGCAACTCAAGGCTCTCATAAGATATGGACAACCAGGACCAGGCTAATGATGGGGTCAGCAAAGCTGGCAACTCAAGGCTCTCATAAGATATGGACAACCAGGACCAGGCCAATGATGGGATCAGCAAAGCTGGCAACTCAAGGCTCTCATAAGATATGGACAACCAAGACCACGCCAATGATGGGGTCAGCAAAGCTGGCAACTCAAGGCTCTCATAAGATATGGACAACCAGGACCAGGCCAATGATGGGATCGGCAAAGCTGGCAACTCAAGGCTCTCATAAGATATGGAAAACAAGGACCAGGCCAATGATGGGGTCAGCAAAGCTGGCAACTCAAGGCTCTCATAAGATATGGACCACCAGGACCAGGCTAATGATGGGATCAGCAAAGCTGGCAACTCAAGGCTCTCATAAGATATGGACAACCAGGCCAGGCTAATGATGGGGGTCAGCAAAGCTGGCAACTCAAGGCTCTCATAAGATATGGACAACCAGGACCAGGTCAATGATGGGGTCAGCAAAGCAAGGCTCTCGTAACATGTGGACAACCAGGACCAGGCCAATGATGGGGTCAGCAAAGCTGGCAACTCAAGGCTCTCATAAGATACACTGTATGGACAACCAGGACCAGGCTAATGATGGGGTCAGCAAAGCTGGCAACTCAAGGCTCTCATAAGATATGGACAACCAGGACCAGGCCAATGATGGGGTCAGCAAAGCTGGCAACTCAAGGCTCTCATAAGATATGGACAACCAAGACCAGGCCAATGATGGGTTCTGCAAAGCTGGCAACTCAAGGCTGTCATAAGATATGGACAACCAGGACCAGGCCAATGATGGGGTCAGCAAAGCTGGCAACTCAAGGCTCTCATAAGATATGGACAACCAGGACCAGGCTAATGATGGGATCAGCAAAGCTGGCAACTCAAGGCTCTCATAAGATATGGACAACCAGGACCAGGCTAATGATGGGGTCAGCAAAGCTGGCAACTCAAGGCTCTCATAAGATATGGACAACCAGGACCAGGCTAATGATGGGATCAGCAAAGCTGGCAACTCAAGGCTCTCATAAGATATGGACAACCAGGACCAGGCTAATGATGGGGTCAGCAAAGCTGGCAACTCAGGCACTCATAAGATATGGACAACCGGGACCAGGCGAATGATGGGATCAGCAAAGCTGGCAACTCAAGGCTCTCATAAGATATGGACAACCAGGACCAGGCCAATGATGGGGTCAGCAAAGCTGGCAACTCAAGGCTCTCATAAGATATGGACAACCAGGACCAGGCCAATGATGGGATCAGCAAAGCTGGCAACTCAAGGCTCTCATAAGATATGGACAACCAGGACCAGGCCAATGATGGGGTTAGCAAAGCTGGCAACTCAAGGCTCTCATAAGATATGGACAACCAGGACCAGGCCAATGATGGGGTCAGCAAAGCTGGCAACTCAAGGCTCTCATAAGATATGGACAACCAGGACCAGGACAATGATGGGGTCAGCAAAGCTGGCAACTCAAGGCTCTCATAAGATATGGACAACCAGGACCAGGCTAATGATGGGGTCAGCAAAGCTGGCAACTCAAGGCTCTCATAAGATATGGACAACCAGGACCAGGCCAATGATGGGATCAGCAAAGCTGGCAACTCAAGGCTCTCATAAGATATGGACAACCAAGACCAGGCCAATGATGGGGTCACCAAAGCTGGCAACTCAAGGCTCTCATAAGATATGGACAACCAGGACCAGGCTAATGATGGGGTCAGCAAAGCTGGCAACTCAAGGCTCTCATAAGATATGGACAACCAGGACCAGGCTAATGATGGGATCAGCAAAGCTGGCAACTCAAGGCTCTCATAAGATATGGACAACCAAGACCAGGCCAATGATGGGGTCAGCAAAGCTGGCAACTCAAGGCTCTCATAAGATATGGACAACCAGGACCAGGCCAATGATGGGATCAGCAAAGCTGGCAACTCAAGGCTCTCATAAGATATGGACAACCAAGACCAGGCCAATGATGGGGTCACCAAAGCTGGCAACTCAAGGCTCTCATAAGATATGGACAACCAGGACCAGGCTAATGATGGGGTCAGCAAAGCTGGCAACTCAAGGCTCTCATAAGATATGGACAACCAGGACCAGGCTAATGATGGGATCAGCAAAGCTGGCAACTCAAGGCTCTCATAAGATATGGACAACCAAGACCAGGCTAATGATGGGGTCAGCAAAGCTGGCAACTCAAGGCTCTCATAAGATATGGACAACCAGGACCAGGCTAATGATGGGATCAGCAAAGCTGGCAACTCAAGGCTCTCATAAGATATGGACAACCAGGACCAGGCTAATGATGGGGTCAGCAAAGCTGGCAACTCAAGGCTCTCATAAGATATGGACAACCGGGACCAGGCCAATGATGGGATCAGCAAAGCTGGCAACTCAAGGCTCTCATAAGATATGGACAACCAAGACCAGGCCAATGATGGGGTCAGCAAAGCTGGCAACTCAAGGCTCTCATAAGATATGGACAACCAGGACCAGGCCAATGATGGGGTCAGCAAAGCTGGCAACTCAAGGCTCTCATAAGATATGGACAACCAGGACCAGGCCAATGATGGGATCAGCAAAGCTGGCAACTCAAGGCTCTCATAAGATATGGACAACCAAGACCAGGCCAATGATGGGGTCAGCAAAGCTGGCTACTCAAGGCTCTCATAAGATATGGACAACCAGGACCAGGCCAATGATGGGGTCAGCAAAGCTGGCAACTCAAGGCTCTCATAAGATATGGACAACCAGGACCAGGGGATCAGCAAAGCTGGCAACTCAAGGCTCTCATAAGATATGGACAACCAGGACCAGGCTAATGGTGGGGTCAGCAAAGCTGGCAATTCAAGGCTCTCATAAGATATGGATAACCAGGACCAGGCCAATGATGGGGTCAGCAAGGCTGGCAACTCAAGGCTCTCATAAGATATGGACAACCAGTACCAGGCCAATGATGGGGTCAGCAAAGCTGGCAACTCAAGGCTCTCATAAGATATGGACAACTAGGACCAGGCTAATGATGGGGTCAGCAAAGCTGGCAACTCAAGGCTCTCATAAGATATGGACAACCAGGACCAGCAATGATGGGGTCAGCAAAGCTGGCAACTCAAGGCTCTCATAAGATATGGACAACTAGGACCAGGCTAATGATGGGGTCAGCAAAGCTGGCAACTCAAGGCTCTCATAAGATATGGACAACCAAGACCAGGCCAATGATGGGGTCAGCAACTCAAGGCTCTCATAAGATATGGACAACCAGGACCAGGCCAATGATGGGGTCAGCAAAGCTGGCAACTCAAGGCTCTCATAAGATATGGACAACCAGTACCAGGCCAATGATGGGGTCAGCAAAGCTGGCAACTCAAGGCTCACATAAGATATGGACAACTAGGACCAGGCTAATGATGGGGTCAGCAAAGCTGGCAACTCAAGGCTCTCATAAGATATGGACAACCAAGACCAGGCCAATGATGGGGTCAGCAAAGCTGGCAACTCAAGGCTCTCATAAGATATGGACAACCTGGGCCAGCAGAAACACTGACCATCATCCCTTATTGTATGATCATCAAACCAGCCACCCACTCCAACTTTTGTATTGCTCAGCCTACAAAACAAATTAAGTCTTAAAAACAGAAAATGGAGGGAGTGGGAGGATGCAACCTAGGCTTCTTTGGAGCACTCCATGACTCAAAATAAAAGATGGGGAATCACCTAATTTTTTTTTACTGTAACAGATAATAATAATTATTATAGTACTGTAGTAATAATAATAATAATAATAATAATAATAATAATAATAATAATAATAATAGTAATAGTAGTAGTAGTAGTAGTAGTAGTAGTAGTAGTAGTAGTAATAATAATAAAAATAGCAACAAAATTAATAATAATAATAATAATAATAATAATAATAATAATAATAATAATAATAATAATAATAATAATAATAATAATAATAATAATAATAATAATAATAATAATAATAATAATAATAGTAATAGTAGTAGTAGTAGTAGTAGTAATAAAAATAACAATAAAAATAGCAACAAAATTAATAATAATAATAATAATAATAATAATAATAATAATAATAATAATAATAATAATAATAATAATAATAATAATAATAATAATAATAATAATAATAATGTAATCAAATCATCATCATCATCATAGTCATAATAATAATAATAATAATAATAATAATAATAATAATAATAATAATAATAACAATAACAATAATAACAATAACAATAATAATAATAATAATAATAATAATAATAATAATAATAATGTAATCAAATCATCATCATCATCATCATAGTCATAATAATAATAATAACAATAATAATAATAACAACAACAACACCACCACCACCAACAACAACAACAATAATAATAATGTAATCACATCCTCATCCTCCTCATAATAATTAAAAATAATAATTAAAAAAACATAAAAAAAAAAATAATAATAATAATAATAATAATAATAATAATAATAATAATAATAATAATAATAATAATAATAATAATAATAATAATAATAATAATAATAATAATAATAATAATAATAATAATAATAATAATAACAACAATAACAACAACAATAATAATTATAATAATTATAATTGGTAATAATTAATGCCACAATAAATAATAATAATAACAATAACAATAACAACAACAATAATAATAATAATATTTAGTAACAACATAAATATAAGATGAACTTAAGGAGCACATTAAAATTCCAGCCCTTACGGTGATAGTACTAGGAAGAGCAAATGTGCGGCCCAATCCTGCACCACACCATATATATAGCAGAGGCCAAAATAACCTACGCTGAAAAATACAATAGGGAGGAGGAATAAGTGTCAACCACAAATTAGACTTGAGGCAAGAATCACTTGATGGGGACACATGATATCTCCTTGTACTGACATCACATTAAACATGCACAACCTCTTCACAGGCAACTCCACCCACCTCAATAAGTTGGGCCGGATGTGCAGAGGAATCTTCTGCACTCTCTTGTGCAGAACTATGTTGAGGAAGTGGACAGAGATGAGGAGGAGGATGCAGATGATGGCTGTGACCAGAGCTGCCGGGGTCATGTGGCCAGTGAATATCAGCTGAAAATACTTGAGGCTTCTCTGGGAGGAAGGAAAAAGAGAAAAACTTAGAATGGGGAGGGCAGGGCTGGAGCAATGGCTGGAGCTAAGGCTATATATAGAACAATGGTGAGTGCTAGACAGTTGATGTAATAAAGGAGACAGCAAGCTAGTCTTGCTGGCCTGACTCTCATGCACACACACACACACAGAAAGAGAGAGGCTGGTCCACCTCACATGGTCACTTGTGTTGCACAGTCAGCAAATGTGGTGGCAGCTGCTCGTGTTAAACACGAAGAAGAAAAAACATGCTAGACTCCTGTGCTGGGGAAGAGAGGCTGGCCAACAAGACTAAGAGAGAAAAACAGTAAAAAGATATATAAATATGTAGCTATTGCACACCTCACAGACTGAGCCCAGGTGTGCTTGCCTGCCACTTGCTACAGCCTCTTCCATGCCATACAATAAGGAACTTTAGTGGAGTGAGACAGGTGGCGAAGGATGCAGCTGCCATGCACCCACTTTGCAGAGGAAGAAATTCAGCATCAGCAAACTCGTTAGCTGGAATGATGCCGAGTTTATCTGGAACAGGTCTCAAATCCAGGTAAGGATCGCTGGAGGTGGGGCTAGTCCTGAAAATACATGTTTTGTGGATAAGAAACAAAAACTGCGCCCTGGCTCCAAAATTGCGTCGTATAGTGCAGTAGCTGAGAACTGGTTTCAAGCATTACAACGCGCTCATCCCAACCATCACCATCACTGTAGTCTAAGCTGCGTGAGGTAGTTTTGCTTAGCAAGATCCTTTACCAACCTCTACGAGTGTTGGTAAAGGGTCTGCTGAGTGACATAATGGTGCCGCAGAAAGTAATATCTGGAGATGGACACTGAGCTCGCTGCAAGCTTCTCTATGTATACGGATAGTTGACAAAGAAATCCTGTCATAATATCTCTGGGGGAGTGCAAATTTAGACATAAACTTAGCGTAATATTTTGTCCACCCTAGCATCATTTTCGTTACGCATGCCACGTGACACCTTTATAATCTTCTGAGTCCAGGGGCATCGCACCCCAGTGCAGTGCAAAAGGATGAGTGGCTCTGGTCCGAGTTTGTTTGTTTTGGGGGGGGGCAGGTGGGGGTGGGGGTGGGGTTTTTCCCCCCTATGTTCGACCCTTTACCAGAATTTTAGACGAGACTGGGTAGAAACCCATGGCATTGCCAGTCCCAGTGTTGCGATTGTGTTGGACTTTATCCAAACTGTTTCGATTTTTGACCCTTAAATTTTCTGTTTGGATTTTATCAATGTTTGGATTTTTCATCATTAGAAGATTGTTTGACATTTCATGCATATCAGACCATGCAGCCTATTTCAAAACCACTCTCTGTGGTATTAGCTGAGTGTGGTCATTTTGTGGTCACCTGGTCTGTGCAGGAATATATTCATGTGGTAACTTGGTCTGTGCAGGAATATTCCTGCAGAGCCAGAATCCTTTGATCTATGTGCATGCTCATGCGCATGAGCTATCTGGTTGGGTATTTAAAGCCTGATTTGCTGCAAGAGTTAGAATCTTTCACAGTGAGTGTCAGAGAGAGTTAGCTATGGCATCTTCAGAACCCAGTACTTCAAGTTACCAAGTTACCAGAAGAAGATTCTTCAGATATGGATTCTGACTCTGATAATGAGGTTTCACAAATTGACATTGACAGTCAAATCTCTACATCTATCAGGTCTTCTAACACTCAGAAAAAGATGGTATGGGTGTACTGCCTCTACAGTCCTACTTTGGGCCAATAAGAGAGGAGTCTGTAATCCGTGCAGAAGTACTCTTCGCATATTTCCTTGGAGAGCACCATCTTGCCTTTCAATTGGGAGATCATTGTACCAAACTATTCAAGTTGATGTTTCCTGATTCTTCTATATATTGTTAAAGACTTGAAGTGCAGTCGTACTAAAGCAACAGCTGTGTTGAAAGTTATTGCCCAAGATTGTTGGAAAACCATTTCCGCAGCAGTTAGAGAGACTAAATACTTCAGCTTCCAAACTGATGAGACAACTGATTTCCCATTACACAACAAGCTGCTATTATGCTTCGATTCTTCGATAACACCCAAGGATAGGTGAGATGTATCTTCTTTGCCTTAGAGAGTGTAGAGAGGGCAACTGCAGAGCTGCTATTTAACGCAATCGATAAGCATTTTCAAGAATACACTACCCTCTTTTATGATAATCTTGTCAGATTAGGAACAGATGGGGCCAATGTAAATGTTGGGAGCACGAAATTCAGTGATGTCATGGTTATGATGTAAGCAGCCAGCTTTAGTTGCTCTTCATTGTTATTGTCACATAGCAGCACTACACATAGCAGCACTAATAGCAAATGAGGCCTGCAAAGTCTTGCCTGATGAATTGGAAGATCTGACAACTGATGTATGGTATTATTTCCGAAGAGCCCAAGGAGGCTGCGAAGAATTTCAGAGTTTTGTGGAATGCAAGCCACACAAGTTGTTAAAAGCATACCAAACATAATGGCTCAGCCTTGAAACTTGTGTAAATCGTCTTATCGAGCAATATGAAGCCTTACTCTCATACTTTCAAGGTACTGAGGATAAGCAGGCAGTAGTGAGAAGAGTAAACAATTTACTCGAAAACCCTCTGACCAATGCTTACTTGCTCTTTCTATGTTCTGCATTACAAATTGTTAATAATTTCTACAGGTACATGCAGCAGCAATCTCCAATTCTTCATGTTCTATACCAAGAGCTCGATGGCTTAATACGAAAATTTATGTTGCTGTTCATGAATTCTGAGTATGTGTGTGCTGCTGAACATGTTTCGCAAGTTGTATTGATAACTCAGAAGAATATCTCCCTTCACATGAAGTTTTCGTAGGTCACAACACACTATCATACCTTGAAGAAGAGGATTGATTATCATCTGAAGATGTGAGAAAATTTAGGGAGACTATCCAAGCTTGGTGGATTGCTGCAGCCAAGGGAGTTGTCAAACAATTACCTATGAGTCACAAGTTACTCTCCAATCTCAAAAGGCTTCAACCAGGCTTACAACAATACAGTATGGCTGGTCAGGTGCTTGCTGCAGCAGAGTGTGTTCCTCAGGTAGTTCAAGTTGGAATTTATGGATTTCTGCACTTCGCCATTACCTTCACAGAGGTGGGTAAGTATTGGCATGCAATCAGCCAAATCAAAGACTGCTTGGAAACTGAGTATCGCCACTCCACATTGGTAAAACTCGCAAAAGCCATTCTAGTTATACCCCATGGCAATGCCGATACCGAACATTTATTCAGCCACATTGGTCTCAACAAAACGAAGCACAGAAACAGACTAGGAATTTCTACATTGAATTCACTTTTAACAGTGCAATTCAATGTTCCTAAAAAATGCTATGAATTTAAACCAAATACTGAACTATTAAAGACATGTTAAATGCACTTTAGTATGTTATTTCTCAGAAATTTTTGTTTGGATTTTTTGTTGCCAATTATTTTTGATAACACAGGCGAGTAATTTTGGAAATTACCCAAAAAATTATGGCAACACTGTATTAGCGAGACAGCCAAACTGCATTATGAAGACATCAGAGAGAGTCTGCCTATGTGAGGAACATGGAAGGCGGCTGACCTGGAAGGAATATGAATAGACATACAAACAAAATGTATTGCTACCTGATCAGGATCTGGTGGTGTTATTACATGCATGCTAGTACTGCAGGCTGGCAAGGCTGGCAAGCTACAATAATAGAGCATACCCTCAAATAGCCTCAAATAGCCTCAAATAGCACACGCAGATATGCAGTTTTATAATTGGTAAAGGATATCAATACAGTAAACATGCTTGTGTTGACTCAATATCGAGTCTAGCTGAGCCAGGTCAGCAAGCAGCTGCTATAAAGTAGTCACGTTACTGACCAGTTGGTTTCCTCTGAAGCTAACTCTTAATATTTAACACGACAAAGACCTTCAACAAAACATGGTAGCAACTTATGATGCATGTGTCTATGTTATATATGAATACATAGGCACGTATGTATACTTTAGTAATAAACATGGTGGCTTACTTTTCTCATTGTCATTATTAACAATACAAATGGCCATGTTCTCTCTATATATATATACATCTAAACATGTGTGTATTAATTTTAAATTAAATTGTCTTTATCTTTTCTACTTTCCTCCTACTAACTTTATAAGATGTCTATTGGTCTATCAGAAGACTCCAAACTGTCCAATCAGTTGCAAATAATAACCTGATTACTAACACTAATCTGTTTCTCTACTGAGCCAAACAACCAGTGGCTGGTAAAGGGTCATCACAACTAACCTGTTGAATGTGAACTGAATCAACGGGAAAATGAGTTCCATGAAATGATCAGTGGTTCCCTCATTGGATCTGGCAGATGACTACAAGAAAACCAGAGCTTATAATGCGTGTGCATTGGTTGTTTATTCTTGTGTACAATAATAGAACTGAGTTGAGTCACCCACAGCTGCACCTTTTCTTAACCGAGAAGTGATCATCCTCAGACATTACCACCAACAAAACCAGTTAATTGCTTATAATGCACATGTCTGTGTGTATTATATGATATAAAAGCACATGCATCTACTTGAGTATATAATAAACATGTAAATAATAATCATGTTCTGGTGTTATGCTGACCGACTTCTTGTGGGTGGCTGCTTGACTATAAAATACAAATAATAACATGACAATTATGAAATGAATATAATTGGTCAAAAAAATTTAAACAAGAATCAACCAATGCTGACAACAAACATTTACACGACCCTTTACCTAATGACCGTTTACCTAATGACCGTTTACCTAATGGTCGTTTACCTAAGGTACTTTACCTAATGAACACCAATACTGTAATAGTTTAAAATCTGTATTCTATTTGGAGTGCATTATATTATGGTCCTGTAAATTTCTTTTTTGACTAATATAATGTTGTCTTGCTTGTATAGCCTATATATATATATATATATATATATATATATATATATATCAGTAGGGTTAGATAAATTATGCTAGCATAATTTTGAGAATAATAGGTATGCTTAAGAATCCAAGAATAATGCTGGGAAGTTTTCAGATTTGTGTCTTCTCCACCATAGTAGCTTCTCCACTATAGTAGCTTGGCAATATCTGCTGATAATCCATTGGCTTTAGCCATATAAAGAGCTAACTCGCTCTTCAACCCATTAATGATTGTTATTGTTAGACCCTATAAGATTCTCAAAATGTTCCCTATCATTCCACTCCCTCCTCGTACATGTGTACATGCATGTACATGTACAGTATGTATGCCTCGGGCTGGTGTGTGTGTGAGTGTGTGTGTATGTGTGTGAGTGCTGTCTTGCTCACTGCAGGTTGTCTGCGTTGGAGCTCCTCAAACTTCCCTTCTTTAAGAAAGCGAAGAACAAAGACTTTGTCAGCCTGTGGTCTAACAGTTGTACATCTATTGGTTCTTCAACCATCATCTGCTGCAGCAGAGAGTGTTTTCTCTGTTACCATGCTGCATGGCAATAGACAGCCTCTGCAGCAAGAAATGGTGCGAAAGATGTTATCCAGTCTCCTCCTGAACTCGGCGATCTAGCAAAGTTAAAAAAGAGCGGACTTCAGGGCAAAAAATCCAGAGGTCTCGAAGCCCACTGGCACAATATGATGTGTGGCCAAGATGTTCATCTTTTTTTTGAGAAATTCAACTCTCTCAGTTACCACACCAGATCTCCTGAAATAAGGCTAGCGTAAGATGGTGCAAGTGTCTGGGCATGTAACATCCCAGACCAGCACATGACCATTCTTCCATGGGCAGACAGAGGCTCCATCAGGGCATTTTCTATCACCACGACAAATACCAGAATGCTCTATATAGGTGCATATGGCAAGAGTTCTTTTAATGATGTCATTCATTCATGCCTAGGTGACGCTCCTGACTTCTCCTGCAGCTGAGACCATGTCTCCCTAGCTGGTCCACCTGTACACCGCAGTGATGACAAATATGGGGCCTACAGAGTGCTATACTTAGACGAAGGCCTGTGGCCACTTGAACAGTCTCATCATCCATGTATAAACCAAGTGATGTCATAGGCAGAGCATACAGCCAGGCCCTAGACTCTTCTTGATGCAAGCAGTAGACTTAATATCATGCTGTACTGAATCCATCAAGGCAATGTATGAGGCCTTGACACGAAGGGTATCCCTGTCTTCTGATGGAAGGAAGCTGGCACTTTAGGGAGAGACTCAGAATGATCCTGATGCAATGAGGTAAGTCTACACTCAAAATCAGGGTAGAGGCAATCATGGAATCTAGCAGGCATAATCCGGTGGATGAGGTCGAATGTGCTACTTGCAGAAGCCAGAAAGGCAGACAGTGCAAGCATAGCAGCACTTCTAATTCCTAAACCACCATACTTGACTGGCAGAGAAGCCTGTGTTTAGGTGAGTGAGTTAGTGAGCAAGCTGAATATTGGTGATTTCAGTTAGGATGGAACATAGGAGGTCATCGAACTCTGTGAGTTTAGATGAAGCCAGACATGGTGCAGTACGTAACAAGTACAGCAGCTTAAACATGGCAAAAGTACGTTGGAGCAAGCAAAGTGCGTCATGTGCCTGTAGGTGACAAAGTCTATTTCGCATAACCTCCAATCTCTTTGTTTTAGCAGCAATGGCATCTTCAACTCCCTTGCTATCCCCTATATATAGGAGAGCCTAGGAGGGGGCATCTTCAACTGCCTTGCTATCCCCTATATATAGGAGAGCCTAGGAGGGGGACATCTTCAACTCCCTTGCTATC
Source organism: Cladorhizidae sp. MBARI D1340-BT2 (assembly GCA_028752905.1). NCBI lineage: Eukaryota > Metazoa > Porifera > Demospongiae > Poecilosclerida > Cladorhizidae > Cladorhizidae sp. MBARI D1340-BT2. Next base: position 39,674,703 of record JAQNBH010000013.1, on the reverse strand, counting down.
CCCTATATATAGGAGAGCCAAGGAGGGGGGCATCTTCAACTCCCTTGCTCTCCCCTATATATAGGAGAGCCTAGGAGGGGTGCATCTTCAACTCCCTTGCTCTCCCCTATATATAGGAGAGCCTAGGAGGGGTGCATCTTCAACTCCCTTGCTCTCCCCTATATATAGGAGAGCCTAGGAGGGGAGCATCTTCAACTCCCTTGCTATCCCCTATATATAGGAGAGCCTAGGAGGGGGGCATCTTCAACTCCCTTGCTCTCCCCTATCTATAGGAGAGCCTAGGAGGGTGGCATCTTCAACTCCCTTGCTATCCCCTATATATAGGAGAGCCTGGGAGGGGGGCATCTTCAACTCCCTTGCTATCCCCTATATATAGGAGAGCCTAGGAGGGGGGCATCTTCAACTCCCTTGCTCTCCCCTATCTATAGGAGAGCCTAGGAGGGTGGCATCTTCAACTCCCTTGCTATCCCCTATATATAGGAGAGCCTAGGAGGGGGGCATCTTCAACTTCCTTGCTATCCCCTATATATAGGAGAGCCTAGGAGGGTGGCATCTTCAACTCCCTTGCTCTCCCCTATATATAGGAGAGCCTAGGAGGGGGGCATCTTCAACTCCCTTGCTATCCCCTATATATAGGAGAGCCTAGGAGGGGGCATCTTCAACTCCCTTGCTATTCCCTATATATAGGAGAGCCTAGGAGGGGGGCATCTTCAACTCCCTTGCTATCCCCTATATATAGGAGAGCCTAGGAGGGGGGCATCTTCAACTCCCTTGCTATCCCCTATATATAGGAGAGCCTAGGAGGGGGGCATCTTCAACTCCCTTGCTATCCCCTATATATAGGAGAGCTAGGAGGGGGGCATCTTCAACTCCCTTGCTCTCCCCTATATATAGGAGAGCTAGGAGGGGGGCATCTTCAACTCCCTTGCTATCCCCTATATATAGGAGAGCCTAGGAGGGAGGCATCTTCAACTCCCTTGCTATCCCCTATATATAGGAGAGCCTAGGAGGGTGGCATCTTCAACTCCCTTGCTATCCCCTATATATAGGAGAGCCTAGGAGGGGGGCATTTTCAACTCCCTTGCTATCCCCTATATATAGGAGAGCCTAGGAGGGAGGCATCTTCAACTCCCTTGCTATCCCCTATATATAGGAGAGCCTAGGAGGGGGGCATCTTCAACTCCCTTGCTATCCCCTATATATAGGAGAGCCTAGGAGGGGAGCATCTTCAACTCCCTTGCTATCCCCTATATATATATAGGAGAGCCTAGGAGGGAGGCATCTTCAACTCCCTGGCTCTCCCCTATATATAGGAGAGCCTAGGAGGGGAGCATCTTCAACTCCCTTGCTCTCCCCTATATATAGGAGAGCCTAGGAGGGGGGCATCTTCAACTCCCTTACTATCCCCTATATATAGGAGAGCCTAGGAGGGGGGCATCTTCAACTCCCTTGCTATCCCCTATATATAGGAGAGCCTAGGAGGGGGGCATCTTCAACTCCCTTGCTATCCCCTATATATAGGAGAGCCTAGGAGGGGGGCATCTTCAACTCCCTTGCTATCCCCTATATATAGGAGAGCCTAGGAGGGAGGCATCTTCAACTCCCTTGCTATCCCCTATATATATATAGGAGAGCCTAGGAGGGAGGCATCTTCAACTCCCTGGCTCTCCCCTATATATAGGAGAGCCTAGGAGGGGAGCATCTTCAACTCCCTTGCTCTCCCCTATATATAGGAGAGCCTAGGAGGGGGGCATCTTCAACTCCCTTACTATCCCCTATATATAGGAGAGCCTAGGAGGGGGGCATCTTCAACTCCCTTGCTATCCCCTATATATAGGAGAGCCTAGGAGGGGGGCATCTTCAACTCCCTTGCTATCCCCTATATATAGGAGAGCCTAGGAGGGGGGCATCTTCAACTCCCTTGCTATCCCCTATATATAGGAGAGCCTAGGAGGGGGGCATCTTCAACTCCCTTGCTATCCCCTATATATAGGAGAGCCTAGGAGGGAGGCATCTTCAAGGTTAAGCTTCAGTACTGCACACAGTAACTCATCAATAAGACAAGGGTCATGGCTAATGAGTTCATTTTCTTCGGTAAAGCTGCAGACCAACCTCGCAAGCCATTGATTCTAAGGTCATAAAATCATTGATGACATCTTCTACTGTAAGAGCTGTTAGGCAGCTGTTGTCCAAGCAAAACACTTTCAGCTCAGTTTTGAGATGGCTCACTTTTGGATAGCGAGACAGAAAAGGAGTGGGCCTAGAGGGTCACCTTGTTGGACACCCTCATAGGAATGAATAATCTTATCCTCACCAAAAAAAGGGAGGAGGGAGAGCTATAGGCAGAATATACCAGAGGCAGGAGAGTAGGAGCTAACTCTTCCATGGCTGTGAACATTTTGTCACAACGGATCGAGCATTACAGAAGTCCAACTTTAACAAAGCTTGGCCTGGCTATAAGGAATGCATGTATATATATACAGGAAGCATGAACAATAGCTTCTGCTCCACCCTTAGTGCCAACACCAAGTTGAAAAGGTGTTAGTAGCTCACTCATGGACACCTTCACGTGAAGGCCAGCACACTTGGCAGCTAACCACCTAAGAGTACACTCCACTGCAATAGGCCCCACCCCAACACACTTTTTATTCAACGCATCACAAGAGTCACCCAAAAAGAAGTGACACACACTAGGAGGAGCTTTACCTGGAAGAAAAAGGTTAAAAAAGGCTGTTAGCAAAACAAGACCACCACTCCTGGCAGAATCACTAATCAAGTCCTTAAGATGTTGGACAAAGCCAATCTGGACCTCCTGCTGATCACTGGGAAATCAGATAATTGCTTTGGTCTCTAAGTCCTCTGAAATAACTATGCAACCCTCTGGATCCAAAGTGGGTGCTTTATAATAATAATTTTTGTCGTTGTTGTTGTTATTGTTGTTGTTATTATTATTATTACTTCTACCACTACTACTGCTACTACTATTATTATTATTATCATCATTATTATTATCATCATCATTATTATTATTATTTGGTGGAAAAAATAAAAATAAAGTGGGAGAAAGAATGGGGAGAACAGATAGTGGAGGGGGCTCAAGTGCTTCCATATTGGTGGCAAATTAGAGTGCATGATAATTTTTTTCGCTGCAATAAAAAGTGTAATTACATTCTGATTGGCTAATAGCTAACTGTGAAATATTATACAAATAACCACAAAACTGCATTACAGGAAGTGATTTAGGTATGGTATTATTAGTATATAGTTTCTTTGATTTCCTGCAAGTTTCTTGCTGCTTATTTGCTTGCTGCTTATTTGCAGGGTACTTCTAGCATTTTTCCAAGATGGTATTAAATCAGCTGTGACATGGCACACAGCAACATTAAACAAAGGACACATGTTGCATGGAGTAGCATTGGATTGGGTGATATATACTTCCAGTCAAGACATAAGATAATGGTGGCATGTGAACAAACATGTCCCAGTAATGCTCCTCTTCATCATAGCACATGCAGAGGAAAGGCTGGGTCCAGAGCAAGGCTGCAGTATCTGTGCACTGAACTGCTTCGCTAATGGCATCAGCACAAGAACATGAATTGTTAGAGTTTGTTGGATCCAGACTGCCAACACAGCACATCAGCAGCCCTGACGTACAAGCAGGAGCCTGCAGCAGAGGCTATCAACACCTCAAGACTTCAAACAAGACTGGCTCAGAACAGTAGAAGTGTGAACCTCGCATTTCTAGAACATTCTATAGACTTATCATCTCATTGGTCAGACATTACATCCATCGAGAATTACTGTATCATAAATGACAATATATAGTCATTTTGATCAGGGTCCGGGCTGAAGGGTATTTAAGCCCAAGGCTTAGGATCCTGGCCAGAACTACTGGGTACTGTAAGCTAAATGCAGTGATCATAATATTTCTTGTCTACATTTTGTCCACAACTTATCCCCTTGCTCCCTTTCCCTAGATTCAGACCAGTGCCCGACCGTTCCAACCTAACATCTGGTGGCAGCGTGATCTACCTCGACCATCTGAAGTGACCATTAGATTAGACCAGTGACCAGCCGAAGGGAGGCGTTCAGACTATACTTGGAGCAGTAGCAGCTGACAAGACAGCACTCTCTCCATCGACCCAGACCAGACTACTCTCAGCAGACAGTACTGCTGACAGACCAGAAGCAGACCCTTAATCAGACTAAGTGAGTAAAGTATAGATGGCCAACGAGCTAGGCCAGGAGAGGAGGAGCCAAAGACTGAAGGGGAGAAACCAGACTGAAGATGAGACTTTAATGAGCGACCAGGAATCGCCCGACAGGAAGCAACAACTCGGGATGGGAGGAGTTAGCAAGAATTGGGAAATCCCCATCTACCACGAAGAATCAGAACAGACGATATCTGATAGTGACGAAACGCTTTATGAGGAAGCAGATGTCCTCAGACGAACGGTGCACAGAACCTTGGAGACGGTGACAGAAGAATCGGTGCCAGCAGCAGCAGCCCTTCCGCCCGTCACAGACCCCAACATTCTGGCTCTACTACAACAAATGCAGACTCAGAACCAGTCCTTGATCGCTGCAATGATGGCTCAACCAAGCGTAAGTCATGCGATACATAAGCCTGCTCTGCCTCCTATTCGCACAGGAACAGCAGGCGAAGTTGACTTGCAGAGGTTCGAGACTCATATGACCACCTACGAGGTGCCAAGGAGAAGATGGGCAGCAGAACTCCGTACTCTCCTACGAGAAGATCTGTTGAATACGGCCATGGCAATGCCAGCAGATGCAGCAGCCAATTATGAGCAGCTGAAGGCACTTCTGCTTGCCCACATGGGCATCTCAGCAGCGGACAGAATGGCATCATGGTTGGAGCAGAGGACAGACAGCAATGACACTATGATGCAAGCAGCCCTTCGTATGCTGCAAGAAGCAGCCAGAGTATGCACCCGTAAATGCAAGACAGTGGAAGATGTGACACAGATGGTGAGTCTTGAGCTCCTATACAAGACTATGAACCCTAGGGTAGCCACGTATGTACGTGTCCAGAAGCCTACTACCCTCACTGAGATGGCAAGGGCAGCAGACGACTACGTGAGCTCGATGCAGAAACCGAAAAGCTGCATGTGGAAATTCGAACAGCAGCCACCTAAGAGACGGTTTCAACAATGGCAGCCAACAAGGAAACCAGACTCCACACCACAATGGAGAGATAACCGGCCAGCACAGCCAACTGGTTCGCCGCCAAGTGATCACCCTCAACAAACTCGACCGCAGCAGCAACCGCAACAGCCATCGCAGCAGCAACAACAGCAGCAGCAACAAGTCATCCTGGTCTGTTTGTTCTTCTCTCTCCTAGGTTCTTCAAAGTAGTCATCCTCGAAGTCTAGTGCCTCTTGTAATAACCAATCATCAGCCACTTTGTCATTTTCCCCTTCTTCTTTCTCTTGCTTTGACTGACTCCTGGTTGTCACACTATGCACCTTAGTTTCCTTCTCTCTTTTGCTCTTGATGGCCTCCTCCATCAAGTCTAAGAACCCTTCGTAGTTGGTTCCTAACAACATATCCTTGCTCAGATTCTCGAGAACGGCTGCTTCTACCCAAAATCGTTTGGTTCCTATCTTCACCTTGAGCTTGGCTACGGGTGCCTTGAGTTCCCTTGAGCTGATGCCTGAGATGTTAATCTCTTTTCCAGTGTAAGCTGATGTCGGGACCAGATCCTGGTGAACCACTGAGATATCTGCTGATGCATCCAGCTCGATTTTGCACTTGTTGTCTCCGATCAGTCCTTCGATGACATTGAACTTTAATGGTTCTTCTTTACTGTGATTGGCCTCAACTGCACATACATTTTTAGGACATTCTTTTCCTCGATGTCCCCACTCTCTACACCTGAAACACATAGGACCTTTCTCAGGGTCGAAGTATTTCCCATCTACTTTTGCCTTGTTCTTGGCTGGCCTCTCTTCATGTTTTGCAAAGGGTGTCTCTTTCCTGTGTCGATCTTGTGTAGCCTGTGTCAATGAGGGATTTGTAGCTCTGTGTCTTCCTTCTTCATTTCGTCTTCGTCTGAGTAAAAGATCCCAGCCTTTGTCTGTGAAATATTCAATGGCTACGTCTCCTGCTATGTCTGGCTCGTCTACTGCTTGTTCCCTCACCCAGGCAGCTGCATTCCCTGGAAGTCCTTTTAGAAATACCTCCAAGCCTAGGTGTGCCATCAATTCATTGACGGTCTTGAAATCTTTCATGTACTTCTCCGTCGTCTCCTGAGTTCTGTTGAACCAGTCTGGCACTTTTTCTCCATCCTTGGGTTCCAGTTGCCACCAAGAACGTCTGATCTCTGCCTCACTCTTACCTAGCCTGCTGGTAAGTCGGGCCTTGACTCTACTGTAGCTTTTCCTTCCTTCAAGGGATAGCTTCTCCCATTCTCTTAGCAGAGCTCCCTTGAGTTCTGGCTTGAGTCTTTTGATGTACTGTGCTCTGGGTATATCATGATCTTCCATCACTGACTCAAATAGCTCGAAATAAAGATGAGGGTCCTGACCATCCTCCCACCTCGGTATCTTGACTGTTTTCTCTGTCTTGTCTGATAATTTAGCGATTGTCTGGATGAACATCTGTTCTCGTTGTTGCATCCATTGTAACATTACCTGGGGTGTCAACTCCCCTGTTGGCAATTCCTCTCCTCCAGTAGCTTCCTCTACGTTTGTTAGGGGTACTACTGTGTTGGTGCTTGGAGACTGACTACTATTCTCCTCTTCAGAGTCATCATCATCGTGCTCCTGTCTACGGCGAGAAGCTCTCCCCTCTCCTCTTGTCATTTGTCGTCTACTCATTGTGGTACTTTCGTTGGAGATTTTAGTTCGTGAAAAACTGGTCGAAAATATCTGGGTCGATGTTGTAGATAGCAGAATTACTATGTCGAACGAAGTCTTGCTGGGCACACAGCAAGTGAAGTCAAATCGAAATTCGGACAGATCACACACTGCCCGAAGTCAAACAATCAAAACAAAAAAATTGCTATAGCTACGAGTCGCTTTACCGCTGCCACCAACTGTTATGCTCCTGCTAAGCTCTTATTTAGCTAACCAAGCATTAACAATACGAATTCTACTGTTAAAGATTTATTACAGTTTCTTAACCCAACTTTCACAAAACTCAATCATAGTCGAACTGTTCTACCAGTAAAAACCGGTGCTCTTAATTAACCCTTTCACCGTCGACTTAATTTTGCGATTTTGACCTATTTTTACTTTAATTTTTGTATCTGATCATTGGTTCAGAAAAGTCCCCGGCAACCGCATATCACATGATTGCCAAAGAGTTACTGATCAACTTGGTGATAAATGTGTTGCCTAGCAACCAAACCACAAGCCGTTTTTTGATTAGAATACTTTTTATCTCTGCGTTTATCGCCTATTACAAGTATATTTTATGGTTTTTTAGATCAAATACTAAAATATGGTTGCTTATCGAACTGCAAACAGCATATAATCTGAAAAATGTAAAAAAAATTATGAATATTCAATCCCCTAATTTTTCTATTTTGCCTGCAGGATATAGCTGCCAGTCTATAACAGTACTGACTGTTGCCTATCAGGCACCATGAGGTCTGGCTGTATTGCTTGATATAGAAAGTTGAAAGGTTCAAGATGTTGCAGAAAGTTACAATAAAGCAAAGACTCATAAAAAAAACATACGTGTACTACACATGTCTGTATGCAGAAATGATAAAGAAAAGAAGTATACATGTACATGCCTAACATATGTACATACTACAAAAGCATTACAAAGAAAATATCGAAGAGAAAAGGAAGCTAGTGTGAGTAGTCAGAGTGTGTGGAATTCCCTGAAGCATGTCCTCCCACGCACAGCACAAAGGCTAACTCCACAATGAGAGCAGTGACAAAAGGTCTCATGTCTCTTACCTCTGGCGGCACATACTACACACCTCGCCCTGAAGTCCATAAAGTCTGGCCAATGGTCAAAGGAGGAGTTCAAGCGGTCCAACTGAGCCAGGGCCAAACTACGAGGCCGTCCAATTCTTTGCCGTGAACAAAATCTATCAATCAGATCATCAATTAGATCAAGACGAAAATCAAGCATATCTTTCTTCCCTCTTCCTGAGACAGCATGCTGGGATGGCCGAACATAACTGTCCAGGACATAAGCATTCAAAATACAAACCTCAATGATGTAAAAGAATATTCTTTTCCACCATTTGCGTGACCTCCGACCTATGTTGTAGTATGATTGCAACTGATCTCCTCGGTCCACTCCTCTCATATATTTTTGATAATCAGGCAGGAGAGGTGGACAAGAAACATCCTCTTGTGTGCCATCCAGCTTGCGCCTCTTTACAGTCGAAGGTTTCATTCCAACTGGACATTTGGAAGGGTGCAGGGTAGAAACAAAATAGATAGGTCGTTTGTCCACCCAGACAGCAGAAAGTAAAGGACCATTTGCACGGTAGTCAGAAAAACCTCGATTACTTGAGGTAACCTTGGTGACCAGGTCTTGGGGGAAGTGCCGGCGATTGTAACGTGCTGTTCCACAGGCATTGATGCCACGAATGTATAGGTGGTTGAATAGTGTTGGACTTGTATAATAATTATCAGTATACAAATGCAAACCACTATCCTCCAATCCTTTCATCAGGTGTAAAACTACCCTGGAACACAAACCTACCCCTCCACTCTCACAATCACTCTTGCCAGTATATACTTGCAACTTCTTCACGTATCCATTGATGGAATCTGCTAGTACCCAGACCTTGATCCCCCACTTAGTTGGCTTATCCTTCAAGTACTGCTTGAAGCCAAGCCGACCTTTGAAGGGAATCATGGCCTCATCAACAGTACACTGTTGGTGCATATTGTACTCTTTTTCAAAATTATCTTCAATGAAATCTAAAAGTTTCCTCACCTTGAAAAGGCGGCAATACTGAGGATGCCCAACAGGCTTTTGCAGAGAACTGTCATTGAGGTGGAGAAACCTGAAGAGCTGCTCAAACCTGGTCTTTGAGATGATTTCGGAAATGCCTGGTGTCCGGATGCGAGGGTGCTTTGTCGTCCAATACATTTCAAGACGCGGAAGTTTCAAAATTCCTATGGTAATTAGGACACCGATGAAAGCCTTCATCTCGGGAATAGTGACATCATGCCATGGACGAGGTTGGGGAGAACTAATAACAGATTGTGCTGCAAATCGATTCGTCTCCACCACGAGTAAGTCCCAAACATTATTAGTAAAGAATCTGTTGAACAGGTCAGCACAAGAGAGAGTAGCACCTGAACAAACATCAGGTGAAGTAGGTCCAGGACTGAACCTATACTCATAGACATTGTGGACTGGCTCTACTCTACTCCAATAACCACCTAGAGGATCAAGACCTGAAGAACCTCCAGCAGTGGATGGACCAGGAACACTGGTTGGCAGACTGCCTTGGCCATGAGATCTGTCTTGGCCTCGACTTCTTCCTTGGCCTTTTCCTCTTCCTTGGCCTTTTCCTCTTCCTCTGCCTTTTCCTATTCCTCTGCCTTTTCCTCTTCCTTGGCCTTTTCCTCTTCCTCTGCCTTTTCCTCTTCCTTGGCCTTTTCCTCTTTCTTGGCCTTTTCCTCGGCCTCGGCATCCAACACGCCCCCTGACTCGGCGATCAGAAGGTAGTGATACGTCTGAGTCAGAAGATGGAAATAAATCAAATGAAGGAGAAGATGGTGAAGGAGAGATTGTAGGAGCACTTGGGGGAGAGTTTGCAGGACCACTCGGAGGAGAGTTTGCAAGATCACTCAGAGGTTCAGCAGATATAAGATCAGTGGCTAAACCTATATAAAAGATTATTGTTATGAACTTTATTACCTAGTGATATATAATATACATTCTGGCTTATTATGTCTCACTGTTTGCTAGCTAAAATTTTATATTCCATTCTATAGATATCTACTCATACTTACCAAGCTCTTCATCAGGAGTCATAAAAGCTCCACCAGAAGCACTGGCACTCAAAGTGTTTGGTCTAACATCCTGAGGACTTGAAGTTAAAGCTCTGGACCAAGCTGCCAACTCCTCAGGGTCTAATGCTTCATCACCAAGGAATGAAGACACTTGATCTTCATCATCTTCATTGCTATCACAGTCAGAGAGGTCGAAACAGTCATCAAACAAGAGCTCTAACACACGATCACGGTCAAATCTTTCAGCCATATTTTGCTTGAAATCAAAATTGTTTGACGTCATAGTTACCTACGTGCTACGGATCTTAATTTTTTTAGTGAAATAGAACAGTCCTTAGTGCACATTTACGGTAAGTTTTGAAGCAATTAAATCAACGGTTGATTTTTAAGAATTATTTACGCGGTGGTCACTCAATCTCGCGCTTCTATGCGCTTACGACGGTGAAGCGGTTAAGCTACCAGCCCCAGCAGTAACATGACCGTATATGGTAATATACACCAACACACAACAACCACGTGTCAACGCTACACCACAACTAATTAACATATACAATGTCTTAAATAGTTCTGCATCTTGCAGTTCTATGTCAGGGCTGTGCTGAAGCAAAGGCTTTCCTGACAAGCAACAGCAACAACTGCAGCAGCAGAACAGACCATCAAAGCACAGATTGGCCAAGTATTTCGATGATGACAAGGGGCCACTATGCTTCAATTGCAAGCAGTGGGGACACATCGGTGTCAACTGTCCTAGTAAGAACATCCTAATGGTTGACAGGAAATCTACTACCTCAGCAGAACAAACTCTACCCAAACTCTACATGATGGGACAGGTGGAAGGACATACCACAAGATTCCTGCTGGACAGTGCAGCAGACCACTCGCTTATCAGCAACAGTTTTGTCAAACAGCTTGGAGCATTCGGGAAGACCATGCCCCAGCCAACCTCAACCGTACGAGTGAAAGGTGTTCACGGCAAGATTGTGGAACTGCCTGTGATCAAACTAGCATGCCATCTCCTCGGAGAAGAGACACAGACTGAGATGGCGATATCCGATGACATCTGCCATGATGTCCTCTTGGGCCTCAACTGCCCACTACTTTTCAAACTGCTGCATGCGGCCACAGAGGATAAACCAGCTGAAACTCTGGCAGTAACGAGACAGCAGCAGGAGGAAGACCCGTTGGCAGAACCGGAGACAGAGGAGGAGAAGTTCCAGCTGTTAGAGGAATTGGTAAGTGAACAATATGATTACCCTCAAACTAATCTGTCACTCCAGAACCAAGACCTTGAGAAAGAGCAGCAGTCTAAGCAACAGGCTCTCGCTACTGCTCAACTGACAGACCCTACATTGGCTAAAATCATTGAAGCCGCTAAGGAAGAAGACTCCCCTTTCATCTGGGAGAAGCAGATCCTGCAGCGCCAGACTGTGGATCAGACTGGTAGTCCCTACAATCAAATTGTACTACCAAAGGATCGCCGACTGACAGCCATGACTCTGGCTCACTCCACACCTATGGCAGGACATTCAGGTTCGAACAGAACAAAATACAAAATAATGAAGTTGTTTTACTGGCCATGCATGGGTAAAGACATAACTAACTTCTGCCAAGCCTGCCATCGCTGCCAGAAGACAGCTAAGAAGACCCACTCCAGAGCTCCATTGACCATTACGGCACCATTGATTTCTCAACCGTTCGACAAGGTAGCCATCGATATTGTTGGCCCCCTTCCCATGACCAAGAAAAAGAATAGATTTGTGCTGACATATATCGACCTCAGTTCAAGATATCCCGAAGCAGTTCCTCTTCGAACAGTTACAGCTAAAGACACAGCCACAGCATTAATGTCCATCATGACCAGATTGTCCATTCCCAAGGAAATCCTCTCTGACCGAGGATCAAACTTCTTGTCCTCTGTCATGAAGGAGACCTTCCGATTCCTCGGCATCTCTCACAGTCGCACAGCAGCCTACAGACCCCAGTCAAATGGCTCTGTAGAGAGGTTCCACCAGACTCTCCTACAGATGGTCAGGAAGACCATTGTCGACAAGCGTGAGTGGGATGAGATGTTGCCTTTTTTATTGTTTGCTTGCCGTGAGGCACCCTGCTCCACTACAGGTTTCTCGCCCTTCGAGCTAATTTTCGGGAAGAAAGTGCGAGGACCATTAGATGTGCTCCGCCAAGAGTGGATGCCCACAGCAGCTACCACCCATTTCGCCACAGATTGGCTACTGCAGCTGAGGCAGGACCTGGAGGAAATGCGAATGGTGGCCACAGAAAAGCAGGAGGAGACCCAGCTCAGAACAAAACGCTGGTTTGACAAGACCGCAACCATCCGTGACTTCCAGATTGGAGACAAAGTACTTGTCTTTACACCGGACATCTCCAGCTCCAAGAAAGGAAAATTGGACGACGCCTGGACTGGGCCCTATGAAGTACTCGGCAAAATCTCACCAGTAACTTATGCCATAGATAGACCTGACCAAAGAAGAAAAAATGCCGCAGTCCATGTGACTGCAATGAAGAAGTGGGTGCCACCAATTGTAGACACCTTATTTCTCTCCACGTCAGACAGCAGCGAGACCTCAGAGTTACCAGATTACGCCATTGAAGGAGGAGCGAACTTCCCTCCACTTCCCGATGAATTGACCAAACAGCAAGTACAAGAGCTTCATACACTATGGACGGAATTTCCAGATGCAACCGCCCCTAGACTTGGAAGAGCGAAACGGGCTGTACACAGGATAATTACGGGAAACGCCACACCAGTGAGGATGGCTCCCTACCGAGTGCCACAGATTTGGAAAGAACCCTTCCGTGCTGAGTTAAAGAAACTACAAGAGGCCAAACTTATCTCACCTTCTGCATCCGCCTGGGCTGCTCCAATGTTTGCTGTCCCCAAGAAAATTCCAGGACAAATCCGCCTAGTGAATGATTACCGTAGGCTAAACACTGTTACCGACCCAGATCCATATTACCAGCCTCGGGTGGAAGAGACATTACACAGGATGGCCCCAGCAAAGTACTTCAGCGTGTTTGACATGGCCAGAGGATTTTACCAGGTTCCCATTGCTCCTGAAGACCGTGAGAAAACAACTGTTGTTACACCCTTTGGCAAATTCATGTTCAATGTAATGCCTTTCGGCCTTCGTAACGCCCCGGCAACGTTTCAAAGGCTGATGGACGACGTGCTACGAGACTGCACCGATTTCGCTCATGCATATATTGATGATGTTGCCATTTACAGCATGACTTGGACTGAACATCTACATCACCTGAGGATAGTGCTGGGACTATTACAAGAGGAAGGCTTGACGATTCAGCCACAGAAGACACAGCTGGCCACACAGACCTGTAAGTTCCTTGGCCACATTGTTGGACACAATGCTATTTCCCCCCAGGCAGTCAAGATTGAAGCAGTGAAGGAATTCCGCCAACCAAAGACCAAAACTGATGTTAGGGCGTTCCTCGGGTTGGTCGGCTACTACCGCCAATTCATCAACAACTTCAACCTCCTAGCAGTGCCGCTATCGGACCTGACAAAGAAGGACCAACCAGACCAGGTGGTTTGGACAGATGAGTGTGAGACTTCATTCCAAACACTGAAACACAGTCTGTGCAGTGAGGCAATCCTTCGACCACCTCGCTACGACCGCCCCTTCTGTCTCCAAACTGATGCATCTGGCCGTGGTATTGGCGCGGTGCTAACACAGAAGGATGATGACCTGACCGAGCACCCCGTGGCCTTCTTCAGCAGAAAGCTGGCCCCCAGGGAAACTCGCTACTCGGCAACGGAAAAAGAAGGACTCGCAGTCGTCGAGGCCTGCAAACATTACCTTCCATATCTGTTGGGTCACCATTTCGACATTTGGACCGATCACAAGGCTCTCGCCTTTCTGAACCATCAAGAAACAAGAAGCCCAAGACTTGCCCGCTGGATGGACATACTTCGGCAGTTTTCATTCACCATCCACTACAGACCTGGCAGTGAGAACGGCAATGCGGATGGTCTCTCTCGCCAAGCTTGGACTCCGAGCGTACCAGACAATCTTCAGGAGGTGGGGGGAGGTGTTGGATCCAGACTGCCAACACAGCACATCAGCAGCCCTGACGTACAAGCAGGAGCCTGCAGCAGAGGCTATCAACACCTCAAGACTTCAAACAAGACTGGCTCAGAACAGTAGAAGTGTGAACCTCGCATTTCTAGAACATTCTATAGACTTATCATCTCATTGGTCAGACATTACATCCATCGAGAATTACTGTATCATAAATGACCATATATAGTCATTTTGATCAGGGTCCGGGCTGAAGGGTATTTAAGCCCAAGGCTTAGGATCCTGGCCAGAACTACTGGGTACTGTAAGCTAAATGCAGTGATCATAATATTTCTTGTCTACATTTTGTCCACAACTTATCCCCTTGCTCCCTTTCCCTAGATTCAGACCAGTGCCCGACCGTTCCAACCTAACAGAGTTGCATTCAGACCAAACTTGCCTTCCTCCCTCTACTTCTAGTGCAGCCTCTGCAGTAGCAAACAGAAGTAGCAATGAGGCTAGTGAATAGTAATGCATTTACTATTCCTGAAAGAGCTTATGAATTTGGTTATTATTCACCTCAACAAATGCTTCCAAAAATGAAAGTTCGCAGGTGATAGGAAAATTCGACTTGTTCTTCAAAGTAAAAACAATGTCATTTACGAGAGAGCTCAATTCAATCACAGAGACATACATCATGTAGACTCGGTAAAGGAATATATCATGGAGCTCTACTGACTCATAGAGAACTGTGATGACTAGGGCACATTAACTACAGAGATGATAAGAGACTGACTCGTAGTGGGTACTGGAGACAAAACACTCTCTTGTAGTGGGTATAGGAGACAAAACACTCTCTTGTAGTGGGTATAGGAGACAAAACACTCTCTGAACACCTCCAACTCGACTCAGAGCTAATGATGGAAAAGACCAAAAATGATCTGACAACAAGAAGTGGTGCACACTCAACAACAACAACTAGAAAAAGGAGCAGAACTAACCAGCAACCTGATGAGGTGTACAGCAAACACAAGAGGGCCACACTTGACAACAGATGGAAGGGACAGGGAGAAAGAGCAAAGCTAACCCGTGTATTAGGGATAGATGCCCATGGGGAACATAAAATAAACAGTAGAAGAATGAGCCATGAGCTGAGGTGACAATAATCTCATCCCAGACTTACCAAGATATAGGCAAACTGAAGCTTAAGGCGGGACTAATCCATTTGTTCGAAAAAAAACATTTTTTTAAGATTATTTATTCATTCTATAGTATAGTTCATGTAGTATTTCTATTTCAAGTTTCAGAGCATTTGAAGGCTTCACTGCAAAGTTATACACACTTTTGTCCATGCTATTGACTACATAAATTCGAAGTTACGAACCTGAAAGGAAGATAGAGAACATAATAATGTACTTTTTTCAAGAGCCTTTATCTCAAAATGAGTTATTTCAAGTTTGTGTGCACATAACTGGGCCATGCTTTGTCCTATATCAACTTTAATATATCATTTGAAAGCTCTTTTCATACTCTTTCATTTGAATGGAAAGAATCCACTAAAAAATCTATGGGGGAGATATTAGCCCTGGAATGTTGCTAATCATGAGAAAAACACTGACCTTTCTTAAAAATCCATTTTACAAGTTATGATGTTTTCAACCATTCAAAATGCATGTCTGTGGGTTCTCTAAGTGCTGTCAAAATTGTAAGTGGTTATGTCACACAGGTGTTGAGTAAAGTGCAATAATGTGAAATCACCTTGGTGTCCACAACTGTCCACAACTCTGACCAGGATGGCGCTAGGTCAAAACTAAATATACCATTGGAAAGCTCTCTGAATGAGCAGCATATTGGTACTAATTTCAACATCATAGTATATAGAACAAAAATGTTATGAACGAATTAAAAAAATGTCCCAGAAATGGATTAGTCCCGCCTTAACATCAAAGGGAAGAACTTACACAATCAGTGCTGTTGTTAGCCCATGGATGTAGCAGGACAGTTATGGGGCAATGTCACATAAAATTTAAAAAAAGACAGTCAGTTGACTAGTCTTTGTTGTAGTGGAGGGACTGAAATAAAATGCTTAGGCCTTATCAATCAACACCCTCAACCTTGTGGCTGTAGATTGTGACAATTCCCAACTGTGTTTGAAGGTTTAGGTAATCAGTATGAAATCAAACTCTAGCCAAATGCAGAGCCCCAAGCATGTTCACAGCCAGACATGTGGCACTAACCCCTACATGACAGGATTAAACAGAGCCCCAAGCATGTTCACAGCCAGACATGTGGCTACATGACAGGGTTAAACAGAGACCCAAGCATGTTCACAGCCAGACATGTGGCACTACCCCTACATGACAGGGTTAAACAGAGCCCCAAGCATGTTCACAGCCAGACATGTGGCACTAACCCCTACATGACAGGGTTAAACAGAGCCCCAAGTATGTTCACAGCCAGACATGTGGCACTACCCCTACATGACATGGTTAACCAGAGCCCCAAGCATGTTCACATCCAGACATGTGGCACTACCCCTACATGACAGGGTTAAACAGAGCCCCAAGCACATTCACAGCCAGACATGTGGCACTACCCCTGCATGACAGGGTTAAACAGAGCCCCAAGCATGTTCACAGCCAGACATGTGGCACTACCCCTACATGACAGGGTTAAACAGAGCCCCAAGCATGTTCACAGGCAGACATGTGGCACTAACCCTACATGACAGGGTTAAACAGAGCCCCAAGCATGTTCACAGCCAGACATCTGGCACTACCCCTACATGACAGGGTTAAACAGAGCCCCAAGCATGTTCACAGCCAGACATGTGGCACTACCCCTGCATGACAGGGTTAAACAGAGCCCCAAGCATGTTCACAGCCAGACATGTGGCACTAACCCCTACATGACAGGGTTAAACAGAGCCCCAAGCATGTTCACAGCCAGACATGTGGCACTACCCCTACATGACAGGGTTAAACAGAGCCCCAAGCATGTTCACAGCCAGACATGTGGCACTAACCCCTACATGACAGGGTTAAACAGAGCCCCAAGTATGTTCACAGCCAGACATGTGGCACTAACCCCTACATGACAGGGTTAAACAGAGCCCCAAGCATGTTCACAGCCACACATGTGGCACTACCCCTACATGATAGGGTTAAACAGAGCCCCAAGCATGTTCACAGCCAGACATGTGGCACTACCCCTGCATGACAGGGTTAAACAGAGCCCCAAGCATGTTCACAGCCAGACATGTGGCACTACCCCTACATGACAGGGTTAAACAGAGCCCCAAGCATGTTCACAGCCAGACATGTGGCACTAACACCTACTGTACATGAAAGGGTTAAACAGAGCCCCAAGCATGTTCACAGCCAGACATGTGGCACTAACCCTGTTGTGTATTGAGCAATCAATAATAGCAATCAATAATAGCAATCAATAATAGCAATCAATTATAGCAATTCCAAGATCTCTCTATATAACTGGTAACCTAGGCTAGATATATATATACATTCAACAGTCTTCTAGAAGCTTCTAGAAGACCTATGAACATGACCATATAAGTACATAATAGCTTACCAACTATACATGTTCAGACTACTTAACCCTCTCACTGGCATAAGCGACTTAAGTCGCGAAAACGGATTAACCGCGACGAAACAATTCATAAAATATTAACCGTTCGCGGTATTAACTTCAAAAATTGTACGAATATGCCCAAAGCATGCCTCTAATATACCCCTGAATATCAGGAAAATACGGAATGAGGAAAGGGAAGTAAACATGCCAGCAAACATCACTTCCGGTTAATTCCCGGTCTCGAAGAAGAAATGGCGACTTGCTTTAGAGTAGAGACGAAGCGTTAGACTTCCTATTTGAGGATGACTTCGGCCTGTCCGAGATTGACGTTAGTGAAGGAGAGGAAGAAAGTGCCTGTGCTTACCTGGGAAGTGGCATAGTTGACAGTGATGCTATGGTAGCTATAACAGAAGCTGTTGGCACCGACCACGAAGCAAGTTTTCAAAGTATAGATCGCCCTACTCTGCCAAGCGAAGCTTCAGACGATAGCGATGGTCATGAAGACTTCCCCCAAGGTAAGAATAGATAAGAGTTGTATAGTAAAGCCTAGTAACTAGCATAATAATAAGAAGTATTTCTCCTGGGAAGGTAGTTTCACTCATGGAGCTGGAGGAGGAGGATGAGGAAGCAGCAGAGGAGAAGACAGGGTTGGAGGAGAGGTTATTTTACAAACAGTTGTTGTTGTTGACCAAAAGTTGACCAGCTAACATTGCTGGTTTCATGTGTAATATGAAATTGAGATGATATAAACCCTTTTATTTTACTTCCTGTCTCTTATAACAATATTCACATTTCTGTGGTTTGTTGCTAAGCAACAAAAATTTAACATAACGTCCCTTCATGCATCAGCTATCACCTGATATATAGTTGTTGGGTACTTGTCTTCATCAGGTCCTCTATAAAAAAGATTATGTGAAATTGTGTCAATTTTTGTAAAATGTCCTCCGTAAATCTGCCAGTGAAAGGGTTAACAACTACAGAAAGGTCATAGTTCAGTACATCACATTTCCTTCCCCTTAAAATGTCAAGTTCGAAGAGAACCGATCTGGAGAGAACCGATCTGGGGGTCTCCTCTCACGTTGGGGGTAGCGTCGGGCACCTTCATCGTCCACCTCCTGCACCTGTGATGTAGCTTGATTCTCATCAGCAGATTGGCAACTCTCTCCACTTATAGCATGAGGCGGGTCTTCATATTGAAGAATTTCTTTGCTTAAAACCTGTTCTCCGTTTTCCAGTCGCTCCCGTATGTGGTCGATATGACGTTTGAGAATACCACCTCCTTCCACTTTCACCCTGTATGTAACAGGCCCCAGAGATTCCACTATGGTTCCTGGAATCCATTTGTCTGTGTGAAGACGAAAATCTCTAACCATTACTGGTTGCCCTGCCGATAAGTGACGATGTTTCGCTCGTTTGTCATGGTATCGCTTTTGATCCGCTTGTTTGGCAAGCACCCGATGTCTAGTGTCTGGCTTTAGCAAATCGAACAAGGTGCGCAGAGTTCGCCCCAGGAATAACTCACTGGGTGATGCATTAGTAGTGCTGTGTGCTGTGGATCTGTATCCCAGCAGAAACTGGTTGAGACGACGATTGAGCGAGTGTCCATCTGTTTCTCCTGCTTTCATGGCTTTCTTGAAAGTTTGCACAAATCTCTCAGCCAACCCATTGGAGGCAGGATGGTAAGGTGCACATAGGATGTGTTTGATTCCATTGCTTCGCATGAAGTAAGTAAATTCTTCCGATGTGAACTGTGGCCCATTGTCTGATACTAATTGTTCAGGTAGCCCATAGTGAGAAAATAATGTCCGCAATGTTTCAATGGTCGTTTGAGAAGTGGTAGAAGGCATGACAATAACTTCTGGCCATTTCGAATGGGCATCGATGATGATTAAAAACATCTTGCCGAGGAAAGGTCCAGCAAAGTCTATGTGAATTCTTTTCCACGGGGCATCTGGCCACACCTATGGGTGTAATTGTGCTGATGCAGGGGCAGACTTAACTGCCTGACATGTCAAGCATGACTTTGCCAGTGTCTCAATGGCCTGATCCAATCCATTCCACCAAAAATAACTCCGTGCATTCGCCTTCATTCGTACGATTCCAGGATGAGTGTCATGTAATGATCGTAGAATGCTCGACTGTAGTGCTTCAGGTATAATCACCCGAATTCCCCACATGAGACATCCACTTTCGATACCAATTTGGTCGTGCCGTAACTGGTATGGTTTGAGTTCCTGAGGTACGTCCTCTGGCCATCCACTCTTGACATAGCCATATACTCGGCCTAGAAACTTGTCTTCCCGTGTGGCCCTTTGAATATCTTGTGAAGTGACTGGTAGTGAAGAAAGTTGGCCCATATTAAAAACATGAATACCAGTTTCCTTAGTCAATGATACATCACTTGCAAGGGGTAGTGGCAGCCGGGAGAGCCCATCCGCATTGCAGTGCAACTGTGTTGGTTTGTATTGGATGTTGAAGGTTTAAGCAGTCAACAGAACTGCCCACCGCTGGAGTCGAGCAGCTGCCAATGAGGGAATGCCTTTCTTTGGCCCAAAAATAGTTGTGAGTGGTTTGTGGTCTGTTATGAGGTTGAACTTCCTCCCGTACAAATACTGGTGGAATTGTTTTACGCCAAATATTAGTGATAGAGCTTCTTTTTCAATCTGTGCGTAGTTCCTTTCGCTAGTAGACAGTGTGCGTGATGCAAATGCTATAGGTCTCTCAGACCCATCTGGAAATACATGGGAAATAACCGCTCCAACTCCATAGCCAGATGCATCAGCAGCTAGATTGATGGGGAGTCCGGGATCGTAATGAGTGAGTACTTTCGCAGACATGAGTTGTTGTTTCGCTAGTTGGAAAGCCTGTGCACATTCGGTGGTCCAGTTCCAACTCCTATCTGCCTTGAGAAGAGTGTTCAATGGATGAATGATGGTGGTCAGGTTACGGATGAACTTCCCATAGTAGTTCAGTAGCCCAAGGAAGGCACGCACTTCCCGCACATTTGTCGGGGTAGGTGCCTTAGTAATGGCTTCTACCTTATCAGGTAACACTTGGATGCCACTTTGGTTAACTTGATGTCCTAAGTATTCAACTGAGGACATCAGAAACTGGCACTTTGCTTCCTTCATACGGAATCCATGCTCCTCCAACCGTGTTAGTACTGTTTCCCGTGTCTTCAGGTGGCTTGCTTCATCCGTCGAACTGACAAGAATGTCATCGATGTAGCATATGACTCCCGGAATTCCTTGCAGCATGGAGTCCATCAGTTTCTGGAACAAGGCTGGTGCTGAAGCCACTCCAAATGGTAACCTCTTGCACCTATACAGCCCTTGATGGGAGTTAATGACACAGTAGGAGGCAGACTTCTCATCCAA
This sequence comes from Cladorhizidae sp. MBARI D1340-BT2, assembly GCA_028752905.1. Classification (NCBI taxonomy): domain Eukaryota; kingdom Metazoa; phylum Porifera; class Demospongiae; order Poecilosclerida; family Cladorhizidae; species Cladorhizidae sp. MBARI D1340-BT2. The sequence continues at coordinate 39,653,745 of JAQNBH010000013.1, read as the reverse complement.
AGGTACCTGTAGATAGGCTTGAGAGAGATCCAATTTTGTAAAAACCTTACCTCCTGCTAACGTGGCAAAGAGATCGTTTGGCCTGGGTAATGGGTACTGGTCCACTGCTAGACTCTGATTAATGGTGACCTTAAAGTCTCCACAGATACGGAACCGCCCATCCTTCTTTGGCACTGCCACAATAGGTGCCGCCCACTCGCTGTGATTAATTCTTTCAATGACTCCTTGTTTCTCCATTCTGTCTAGCTCCTGTCCAATGGCACTCTTGATGGCAAATGGCACCGGACGAGGCTTGTAAAACTTGGGAATGGCATCTGGTTTCAAGTGCAAGGTTGCTTGATAGGATGACACTGTCCCCAGGTCATCTCGAAATAGTGTTTCATGTCGCTGAAGTAAGGTCTTGACTGCTGTTGATTTCGTCGAATAGACAGCCGCAATTTTTTTCCAGTCAAGCTTGATATATTTAAGCCAATTGCGACCCAGCAAACTAGGCCCATCACCTCGAATGACCACCAGCACAAGTTTTGCCTCTTGACTGCCATACTGTACACGCACATGGAGGTTTCCAACCAGTGGTATTCGCTCCTCTGTGTATGTTTTAAGCAGGAGATCTGACTTGTACAACTTTACGGTTGGGAACATTGCCTTCCGTGTAGTGTCAGAGATAATAGACACAGCTGCCCCAGTGTCCACTTCCATGGTTAATCGCTTCCCATTCACATTCATAATCACTTCTAGCGGAGCTGAGGAGCATTCTCCCACCTTGTTCAGATGGTATTCCTCCTCACTGGAGTCTTGCTGTGTGAATTGCTCAGATTGAATCTGGTGTGTGTGTTGGAATTTCTTATGGTGTTGTGGTGTAGGGAGGTTGTTGAAGACTCTGCCCTGAGCTGTGGGTTTAGATCGACATACTGGTGCAATGTGTCCCATTTTGCCGCATGAATGGCAGGTGGCATTTTTGAATCTACATTCATTGCTTGTGTGGCCTGAACGCCCACAGCGAGGACATGGTGTGGTGCCCCTTGCTTGAGTTGTTTGGCTGCTGAACTTTTTAATAGTCGCTTCCGAGCCCTTGAAAGATTTGGTCCCCCTATCAGCCGTCTCTATTGTACGGGCAATTTCTATTGCCTTTATGTATGTGAGATCTGCCTCCGACAGTAGACGTCGCTGAATTGTTTCCTGTTGGAGACCACACACAAAACGGTCACGTAGAGCATCTTCCAGGTATTCCCCAAATTTACAATGTTGTGCGAGCTTGCGTAGACTTGCGTCGTAATCTGCAACACTCTCCGCCACAGCCTGATCGCGTTTGTGAAAGTGGAACCGTTCGGCAATTACCGCCTGTTTGGGTTCAAAATGTTTGAATAGAGCTGCCGTGATAACAGGCAGAGACTTTGTACTGGGCAGTTGGGGAGCCAGAAGGTCACTGAGGAGTGAGTAAGTAGGTGCTCCAATGGAGCTCAATAAGATAGGGACTCGTTCCAGGTACGCCTTGATAGTATCACACTCCTGATGAAAGATGTCAATGGTACCAAATATAGTGGCCATAGAGAGTGAGTAAGATCCAAAATCCTCGTCGCCAAATGTTGTGTATTGAGCAATCAATAATAGCAATCAATAATAGCAATCCAGAATAGCAATCAATTATAGCAATTCCAAGGTCTCTCTATATAACTGGTAACCTAGGCTAGATATATATATACATTCAACAGTCTTCTAGAAGCTTCTAGAAGACCTATGAACATGACCATATAAGTACATAATAGCTGACCAACTATACATGTTCAGACTACTTAACAACTACAGAAAGGTCATAGTTCAGTACATCACAAGTGCCCCACCCTAAACCATGCCACCATAGGAGAGCACAACAGTGTTGGTTGGTCAGTCCTGAGGCCCAGCATCATCACAATACAAGGTCTTAGCCTGTGCAGGTGAGTGCACCACCCTAAACCATGCCCCCATAGGAGAGCACAACAGTGTTGGTTGGTCAGTCCTGAGGCCCAGCATCATCACAATACAAGGTCTTAGCCTGTGCAGGTGAGTGCCCCACCCTAAACCATGCCACCATAGGAGAGCACAACAGTGTTGGTTGGTCAGTCCTGAGGCCCAGCATCATCACAATACAAGGTCTTAGCCTGTGCAGGTGAGTGCACAACCCTAAACCATGCCCCCATAGGAGAGCACAACAGTGTTGGTTGGTCAGTCCTGAGGCCCAGCATCATCACAATACAAGGTCTTAGCCTGTGCAGGTGAGCGCACCGCCCTAAACCATGCCCCCATAGGAGAGCACAACAGTGTTGGTTGGTCAGTCCTGATGCCCAGCATCATCACAATACAAGGTCTTAGCCTGTGCAGGTGAGTGCACCACTCTAAACCATGCCACCATAGGAGAGCACAACAGTGTTGGTTGGTTAGTCCTGAGGCCCAGCATCATCACAATACAAGGTCTTAGCCTGTGCAGGTGAGTGCACCACCCTAAACCATGCCTCCATAGGAGAGCACAACAGTGTTGGTTGGTCAGTCCTGAGGCCCAGCATCATCACAATACAAGGTCTTAGCCTGTGCAGGTGAGTGCACCACCCTAAACCATGCCACCATAGGAGAGCACAACAGTGTTGGTTGGTCAGTCCTGAGGCCCAGCATCATCACAATACAAGGTCTTAGCCTGTGCAGGTGAGTGCCCCACCCTAAACCATGCCACCATAGGAGAGCACAACAGTGTTGGTTGTCAGTCCTGAGGCCCAGCATCATCACAATACAAGGTCTTAGCCTGTGCAGGTGAGTGCCCCACCCTAAACCATGCCACCATAGGAGAGCACAACAGTGTTGGTTGGTCAGTCCTGAGGCCCAGCATCATCACAATACAAGGTCTTAGCCTGTGCAGGTGAGTGCCCCACCCTAAACCATGCCTCCATAGGAGAGCACAACAGTGTTGGTTGGTCAATCCTGACAGACAAGCAACAGATGATCAATAATAATAATAATTTTAATAATGTAAATAATGTAAATAATGATAATAATAATGATAATAATAATAATAATAATAATAATAATAATAATAATAATAATAATAATAATAATAATAATAATAATAATAATAATAATAATAATAATAATAATAATAATAATAATAATAATAATAATAATAATAATAATAATAATAATAATAATAATAATAATAATAATAATAATAATAATAATAATAATAATAATAATAATAATAATAATAATAATAATAATAATAATAATAATAATAATAATAATAATAATAATAATAATAATAATAATAATAATAATAATAATAATAATAATAATAATAATAATAATAATAATAATAATAATAATAATAATAATAATAATAATAATAAAATAATAATAATAACAACAACAACAACACAACAACAAAAACAATAATAATCATAATAATCATAATAGTGATAATAGTAATAATAGTAATAATAGTCATAATAACAATAACAACAACAACAATAATAATAATAACAATAAAAATAATAATAATCAAATTATAATACAATCAAATAATAATACAATAATCCAAATAATAACAACAACAATAATATTATATTAATAATAATATTTAGTAAAATATAAATGTAAGATGAGCACATGAAAATTCCAGCCCTTATGGTGATAGTACTAGGAAGAGCAAATGTGCGGCCCAATCGTGCACCACACCATATATAGCAGAGGCCAAAATAACCTACGCTGAAAAATACAATAGGGAGGAGGAATAAGTGTCAACCACAAATTACATTTGAGGCAAGAATCACTTGATGGGGACACATGACACCTCCTTGTACTGACATCACATTAAACATGCACAACCTCTTCACAGGCAACTCCACCCACCACAATAAGTTGGGCCGGACGTGCAGAGGAATCTTCTGGACTCTCTTGTGCAGAACTATGTTGAGGAAGTGGACAGAGATGAGGAGGAGGATGCAGATGATGGCTGTGACCAGAGCTGCCGGGGTCATGTGGCCAGTGAATATCAGCTGAAAATACTTGATGCTTCTCTGGGGAGGAAGGAAAAAGAGAAAAACTTTAAATTATGTGGGCGTGGCTGCAACTAAGGCTATATATAGAACAATGGTGAGTGCTAGACAGTTGCTGTAATAATGGAGACAGCAAGCTAGTCTTGCTGGCCTGACTCTCATGCACACACACACACACACAGAAAGAGAGACTGGTCCACCTCACATGGTCACTTGTGTTGCACAGTCAGCAAATGTGGTGGCAGCTGCTCGTGTTAAACACGAAGAAGAAAAAACATGCTAGACTCCTGTGCTGGGGAAGAGAAGCTGGCCAACAAGACTAAGAGAGAAAAACAGTAAAAAGATATATAAATATGTAGCTATTGCACACCTCACAGACTGAGCCTAGGTGTGCTTGCCTGCCACTTGCTACAGCCTCTTGCATGCCATACAATAAGGGACTTTAGTGGAGTGAGACAGGTGGTAAATGATGCAGCTGCCATGCAGCCACTTTGCAGAGGAAGAAATTCAGCATCAGCAAACTCGTTAGGATGGGTGGCTGGAATGATGCCGAGTTTATCTGGAACAGGTCTCAAATCCAGGTAAGGATCGCTGGAGGTGGGGCTAATCCTGAAAATACATGTTTGAGTAAAAGAAACAAAAACTGCGTCCTGGCTCCAAAATTGCGTCGTATAGTGCAGTATCTGAGAACTGGTTGCAACGCGCTCATCCCAACCATCACTATCTTTGTAGTCTAAGCTGCGTGAGGTAGTTTTGCTTGGCAAGACCCTTTACCAACCTCTACGAGTGTTGGTAAAGGGTCTGCTGAGTGACATCATATGGTGCCGCAGAAAGTAATATCTGGAGATGGACACTGAGCTCGCTGCATCTCTAGCCAGCTTCTCTATGTATACGGATAGTTGACAAAGAAATCCTATCATAATGTCTCTGGGGAGAGACATAAACTTAACGTAATATTTTGTCCACCCTAGCATAATTTTTGTACTACGCATGCCATGTGACACCTTTATAATCTTCAAAATGCTGAGTCCAGGGACATCGCACCCCAGTGCTGTGCAAATATAAAAAGATGAGTGGCTCTCGTCAGAGTTTTTTTTTGGGGGGGGAAGCGGATGTTGCCCTATGTTCGACCCTTTACCAAAAGTTTAGATGACAGACTGGTAGAAACCCATGGCATTGCCAGTCCCAGTGTTCCCATGTTGGATTTTATCCAAACTGTTTGGATTTTTGACCCTTAAATTTTCTGTTTGGATGTTTGGATTTTATCAATAAATGTTTGGATTTTTCATCATTAGAAAATTGTTTGACATTTCATGCATATCAGATCATGCAGCCTATTTCAAAACCACTTTCTGTGGTATTAGCTGAGTGTGGTCATTTTGTGGTCACCTGGTCTGTGCACGAATATTCATGTGATCAATTGGTCTGTGCAGGAATATTCCTACACCAGTCCTGTGTTCACCCATGTCTGGCAGGAATATGCATGCCTGCAGAGCAAGAATCCTTTGATCTATGTGCATGCTCATGCATGAGCCATCTGGTTGGGTATTTAAAGCCTGATTTGCTGCAAGAGTTAGAATCTTTCACAGTGAGTGTCAGAGAGAGTTAGCTATGGCATCTTCAGAACCCAGTACTTCAAGGTTACCAGAAGAAGATTCTTCAGATATGGATTCTGTCTCTGATAATGAGGTTTCACAAATTGACATTGACAGTCAAATCTCTACATCTATCAGGTCTTCTAAGTCTGCAAAAAACCCACGATTGTGTGTCTATCGTAGACAGTATGCAAAGACTTTCCCATGGGCCACAACTTCGAGAAAGGGATCTTCTTTTGCCTTCTGTATGAAGTGCTTTCGTGATATAAACCTTGGAAGAGGTGGTACTAGAGATCTCAGGAGACATCAGGAAACAAAATTACACAAACACTCAGAAAAAGATGGTGTGGGTGTACTGCCCTACTTTGGGCCAATAAGAGAGGAGTCTGTAATCTGTGCAGAAGTACTCTTCGCATATTTCCTTGGAGAGCACCATCTTGCCTTTCAATTGGGAGATCATTGTAACCAAACTATTGAAGTTGATGTTTCCTGATTCTTCTATTGCTAAAGCCAGTCGTACTACTAAAGCAACAGCTGTGTTGAAAGTTATTGCCCAGGATTGTTGGAAAACCATTTCCGCAGCAGTTAGAGACACTAAATACTTCAGCCTCCAAACTGATGACACAACTGATATTACCATTCACAACAAGCTGCTATTATGCTTCGATTCTTTGATAACACCCAAGGACAGGTGAGATGTGTCTTCTTTTCCCTAGAGAGTGTAGAGAGGGCAACTGCAGAGCTGCTATTTAACACAATCGATGAGCATTTTCAAGAATCCACTACCCTCCTTTATGATAATCGTACAGATGGGGCCAATGTAATGGTGGGAGCACGAAATTCAGTGATGTCATGGTTATGATGTAAGCAGCCAGCTTTAGTTGCTCTTCACACATAGCAAATGAGGCCTGCAAAGTCTTGCCTGATGAATTGGAAGATCTGACAACTGATGTATGGTATTATTTCCAGAAGAGCCCAAGGAGGCTGCGACAGTTTGAAGAATTTCAGAGTTTTGTGGAATGCAAGCCACACAAGTTGTTAAAAGCATGCCAAACACGATGGCTCAGCCTTGAAGCTTGTGTAAATCACCTTATCGAGCAATATAAAGCCTTACTCTCATACTTTCAAAGTACTGAGGATAAGCAGGCAGTAGTGAGAAGAGTAAAAATTGTACTTGAAAAGCCTCTGACCAAAGCTTACTTGCTCTTTCTATGTTCTGCATTACCAATTGTTAATTACATGCAGCAGCAATCTCCAATTCTTCATGTTCTCTACCAAGAGCTCAATGGCTTAATACGAAAATTTCTGTTGCTGTTCATGAATTCTGAGTACGTGTGTGATGCTTAACATATTTCGCAAGTTGTATTGATAACTCAGAAGAGTATCTCCCTTTACAAGAAGTTTTCGTAGGTCACAACACACTATCATACCTTGAAGAAGAGGATGGATTATCATCTGAAGATGTGAGAAAAATTTAGGGAGACTAAATCCAAGCTTGGTGGATTGCTGCAGCCAAAGGAGCTGTCAAACAATTACCTATGAGTCACAAGTTACTCTCCAATCTCAAATGGCTTTAACCAGGCTTACAACAATAGAGTAGGCTGGTCAGGTGCTTGCTGCAGCAGAGTGTGTTCCTCAGGTAGTTCAAGTGGTGAAAAACCGAGCCTTCAAGAGGAATTTATGGATTTCTGCACTTCGCCATTACCTCCTAAAGTCACGGCCATCACAGAGGTAAGTATTGGCATGCAATCAGCCAAATCAAAGACTGCTTGGAAACTGAGTATCGCTACTCCACATTGGTAAAACTCGCAAAAGTCATTCTAGTTATATATACCCCATGGCAATGCTGATACCAAACATTTGTTCAGCCACATTGGTCTCAACAAAATGAAGCACAGAAACAGACTAGGATTTCTACATTAAATTCACTTTTAACAGTGCTATTCAATGTTGAATTTAAACCAAATACTGAACTATTAAAGACATGTTAAATGCTATAAACACACTTTAGTATGTTATTTCTCATGAAATTATTGTTTGGATTTTGTTTGGATTTTTTGTTGCCAATTTTGTTTTGATAACACAGGCGAGTAATTTGGAAATTACCAAAAATATTATGGCAACACGGTACCAGTGAGACAGCCAAACTGCATTATGAAGACATCAGAGAGAGTCTGCCTATGTGAGGAACATGGAAGGCAGCTGACCTGGAAGGAATATGAATAGCCATATATACAAACAAAATGTATTGCTACCTGATCAGGATCTGGTGGTGTTATTACATGCATGCTAGTACTGCAGGCTGGCAAGCTACAATAATAGAGCATACCCTCAAATAGCACATGCAGATATGCAGTTTTATAATTGGTAAAGGATATCAATACAGTAAACATGCTTGTGTTGACTCAATATCGAGTCTAGCTGAGCCAGGTCAGCAAGCAGCTGCTATAAAGTAGTCACGTTACTGACCAGTTGGTTTCCTCTGAAGCTTACTCTTAATATTTAACACGACAAAGACCTTCAACAAAACATGGTAGCAACTTATGATGCATGTGTCTATGTTATATATGAATACATAGGCACGTATGCATACTTTAGTAATAAACATGGCAGCTACTTATGATGCATGTGTCTATGTTATATATGAATACATAGGTACGTGTGTATACTTTAGTAATAAACATGGCAGTTACTTATGATGCATGTGTCTATGTTATATATGAATACATAGGCATGTGTGTATACTTTAGTAATAAACATGGCAGCTACTTATGACGCATGTGTCTATGTTATATATGAATACATAGGCATGTGTATATACTTTAGTAATAAACATGGCAGCTACTTATGATGCATGTGTCTATGTTATATATGAATACATAGGCATGTGTATACTTTAGTAATAAACATGGTAGCTACTTATGATGCATGTGTCTATGTTATATATGAATACATAGGCATGTGTGTATACTTTAGTAATAAACATGGCAGCTACTTATGATGCATGTGTCTATGTTATATATGAATACATAGGCATGTGTGTATACTTTAGTAATAAACATGGTAGCTACTTATGATGCATGTGTCTATGTTATATATGAATACATAGGCATGTTTGTATACTTTAGTAATAAACATGGTAGCAACTTATGATGCATGTGTCTATGTTATATATGAATACATAGGCACGTGTGTATACTTTAGTAATAAACATGATGGCTACTTATGATGCATGTGTCTATGTTATATATGAATACATAGGCACGTGTGTATACTTTAGTAATAAACATGGTATTAGTAATAAACATGGTAGCTACTTATGATGCATGTGTCTATGTTATATATGAATACATAGGCATGTGTGTATACTTTAGTAATAAACATGGTAGCAACTTATGATGCATGTGTCTATGTTATATATGAATACATAGGCACGTGTGTATACTTTAGTAATAAACATGGCAACTACTTATGATGCATGTGTCTATATTATATATGAATACATACTTTAGTAATAAACATGATGTGGCTCATAGATGCAATATTTATTCCTAATACAAATGTGCCATGTTCTCTTATATATATATATACATCTAAACACGTGTGTATTAATTTTTTGTTTTTTTATCTTTATCTTTTCTACTTTCCTCCTACTTAACTTTATAAGATGTCCATTGGTCTATCAGAAGACTCCAAACTGTCCAATCAGTTGCAAACAATAACCCGATTCAACACTAATCTGTTCTCTACCGAGCCAAACAACCAGTGGTTGGTAAAGGTCGTCACAACCATCCTGGTGCATGACGTGAACTGTAGCAAGAAAATGAGTTCCATCAAGTGATCAGTGGTTCCCTCATTGGATCTAGCAGATGACTTCAACAAAACCAGAGCTTATAATGCATGTGCATTAGTTGTTTGCTTATTCTTGTAACAATTAATAGAACTGAGTTGAGTCACCCACAGCTGCACCTTTTCTTACCCGAGAAGTGATCATCCTCAGACATTACCGCCAACAAAACCAGTTAATTGCTTATAATGCACATGTCTGTGTGTATTATATGATATCAAAGCACATGCATCTACTTGAGTATTATAATAAACATGTAAATAATATCATGTTCTGGTGTTATGCTGACTGACTTCTTGTGGGTGGCTGCTTGACTATCAAATACAAATAATAACATGACAATTAGGAAATGAATATGATTGGTCAACAAAAATTAAACAAGAATCAACCAATGCTGACACAAACATTTACATGACCCTTTACCTAATGACCCTTTACCTTTCCTAATGAACACCACCAATACTGTAATAATTCTGGTTTAAAATCTGTATTCTATTTGGAGTACTTTATATTATGGTCCTGTAAATTTCTTTTTTGACTAATATAATGTTGTCTTGCTTGTATAGCCTATATATATATATCAGTAGGGTTAGATAAATTATGCTAGCATAATTTTGAGAATAATAGGTATGCTTAAGAATAATGCTGGGAAGTTTTCAGATTTGTGTCTTCTCCACCATAGTAGCTTCTTCACTATAGTAGCTTGGCAATATCTGCTGATAATCCATTGGCTTTAGCCATATAAAGAGCTAACTCGCTCTTCAACCAATGATTGTTATTGTTAGACCCTATAAGATTCTCAAAATGTTCCCTATCATTCCACTCCCTCCTCGTACATGTGTACATGCATGTACATGTACAGTATGTATGCCTCGGGCTGGTGTGTGTGTGAGTGTGTGTGTATGTGTGTGAGTGCTGTCTTGCTCACTGCAGGTTGTCTGCGTTGGAGCTCCTCAAACTTCCCTTCTTTAAGAAAGCGAAGAACAAAGACTTTGTCAGCCTGTGGTCTAACAGTTGTACATCTATTGGTTCTTCAACCATCATCTGCTGCAGCAGAGAGTGTTTTCTCTGTTACCATGCTGCATGGTAATAGACAAAACCATCATCTGCTGCAGCAGAGAGTGTTTTCTCTGTTACCATGCTGCATGGTAATAGACAGCCTCTGCAGCAAGAAATGGTGCGAAAGATGTTATCCAGTCTCCTCCTGAACTAGGCGATCTAGCACAGTAAAAAAAGAGAGGACCTCAGGGCAAAAAATCCAGAGGTCTCGAAGCTCACTGGCACAATATGATGTGTGGCCAAGATGTTCATTTTTTTGTTGAGAAATTCAACTCTCTCAGCTACCACACCAGATCTCCTGAAATAAGGCTGGCGTAAGATGGTGCAAGTGTCTGGGCATGTAACATCCCAGACCAGCACATGACCATTCTTCTATGGGCAGACAGAGGCTCCATCAGGGCACTTTCTATCATCACGACAAATACCAGAATGCTCTATATAGGTGCACAGGAATCTTAGTGGCAAGAGTTCTTTTAATGATGTCATTCATTCATGCCTAGGTGATGCCCCTGACTTCTCCTGCAGCTGAGACCATGTCTCCCTAACTGGTTCACCTGTACACCGCAGTGATGACAAATATGGGGGCTACAGAGTGCTATACTCAGACGAAGGCCTGTGGCCACTTGAACAGTCTCATCATCCATGTATAAACCAAGTGGTGACATAGGCAGAGCATACAGCCAGGTCCTAGACTCTTCTTGGTGCAAGCAGTAGACTTAATATCATGCTGTACTGAATCCATCAAGGCAATGTATGAGGCCTTGACACGAAGGGTACCCCATGTCTTCTGATGGAAGGAAGCTGGCGCTTTAGGGAGAGACTCAGAATGATCCTGATGCAATGAGGTAAGTCTACACTCAAAATCAGGTTAGAGGCAATCATGGAATCTAGCGGCATAATCCGGTGGATGAGGTTGAATGTGCTACTTGCAGAAGCCAGACGGTGCAAGCATAGCAGCACTTCGAATTCCTAAACCACCATACTTGACTGGCAGAGAAGCCTGTGCCTAGGTAAGTGTGTTAGCAAGCTGAATATTGGTGATTTCACTTAGGATGGAACATAGGAGGTCATCGAACTCTATGAGTTTAGATGAAGCAACATGGTGCAGTACGTAACAACGTACAGCAGCTTAGACATGGCAAAAGCACGTTGGAGCAAGCAAAGTGCGTCATGTACCTGTAGGTGACAAAGTCTATTTCGCATCACCTCCAATCACCTTGTTTTAGCAGCAATGGCATGTTCAACTCCCTTGCTATCCCCTATATATAGGAGAGCCTAGGAGGGGGGAATCTTCAGGGTTAAGCTGCGGTATTGCACATAGTAACTCATCAATAAGACAAGCTAATAAGTTCACATTTTCTTCGGTTAAGCTGCAGACCAACCTCGCAAGCCATTGATTCTAAGGTCATAAAATCATTGATGACATCTTCTACTGTAAGAGCTGTTAGGCAGCTGTTGTCCAAGCATCAAACTTTCAGCTCAGCTTTGAGATGGCTCATTGACTTTTGGATAGTGAGACAGAAAAGGAGTGGGCCGAGAGGGTCACCTTGTTGGACACCCTCACAGGAATGAATAATCTTATCCTCATCAAAAAAATCGGAGGAGGGAGAGCTATAGGCAGAATATACCAGAGGCAGGAGAGTAGGAGCTAACTCTTCCATGGCTGTGAACATTTTGTCACAACGGATCGAGCATTACAGAAGTCCAACTTTAACAAAGCTTGGCCTGACTAAGGAATGCATATATATATACGGGAAGCATGAACAATAGCTTATGCTCCACCCTTAGTGCCAACACCAAGTTGAAAAGGTGTTAGTAGCTCACTCATGGACACCTTCACGTGAAGGCCAGCACACTTGGCAGCTAACCACCTAAGAGTACACTCCACTGCAATAGGCCCCACCCCACCACACTTTTTATTCAAAGCTATCAAAGAGGCCCCCCCCCAAAAGTGACACACACACTAGGAGGAGCTTTACCTGGAAGAACAAGGTTCAAAAAGGCTGTAAGATCTGTTAGCAAAACATGACCACCACTCCCAGCAGAATCACCTTAAGATGTTGTGGACAAAGCCCATCTGGTTCCTGCTGATCGACTTGGAAATCAGAGAATCGCTTTGGTCTCTAAGGCCTCTGAAATAACTATGCAACCCTCTGGATCCAAAGTGGGGGGTTTATTATTATTATTGTTGTTGTTATTATTATTGTTATTATTAATTTTATTATTATTATAATTATATTATTTATTGGTATTACTATTTTTGGTGAAAAAATAAAAATAAAGTGGGAGAAAGAATGGGGAGGAGAGATAGTGGAGGGTTAGGAAAGAAGGCTCAAGTACTTCCATATTGGTGGCAAATTAGAGTGCAATTGCAATTTTTTCGCTGCAACAAAAAGTGTAATTACATTCTGATTGGCTAATAGCTAACTGTGAAATATCATACTAATAACCACAAAACTCCATGGCATTTTTCTACAGGAAGTGATTTAGGGAGTGGCATTATTAGCGTAGAGTTTCTTTGATTTCCTGCAAGTTTCTTGCTGCTCATTTGCAGATTCTGAAGAAAGCCTTTTTGTGATTCTTGGCAGCCATTTTGTTTAGGGAATACCCCTACATGCATCATTCCCAACAATAGCTAGCCCAACATGGCAGCATTTTAGACACATGCAGTACTCAACCAAAAGTAGTAAAAATTGAGTGAATTTTTTAATGACTCCAAAAAAACACGAATATTTCACCAAATTTACCGAAACTTGTAAAATTTAAGTGAGTTACTTTCCTATTCCCATGAATCACCAACGAGACCAAAAACAAAAGTTATGTAGTGCTGTATCATCCTTGACAGGAAATAGCACAGCCATGGAATAGTAGAGGCAGCAACAACCTAGGGCAGCAATGAGGAGATGCTGCATGAAGCAAGAGCATATGAGAATTTAGAATTCCCTGCATCATGAGATCCTCGATGAGTAGCTAATGATACAGCCACTAAATAGAGGCAGCAAACTAGTGCAGTACTAAAACAAACCTGCACCAGCAAGAGGAGAAGCAAAGAAGAACCATTACTATGTTCAAATTGAGACAGCTATTAGATGCCAGTGTCTTCATCATGGGAAACCCAGATAGAGGGCACCTAAGTCCTGCTTCATGGGGAGCCAAGCAATTAGGGAATGGAGTTTTAGGCCGATGGCAGCTTTGGGGAGATTTTTGTAATCCAGAAGCAGGATCATATCAGGCACCTCTGTGGTTGGATCATGCACTTTGGAGTGTAACAGTTATCACTATTTACATCACTTCATTGTTTTCTAGGCAGCATGGGGTAAAACTATCACTTATGTTTACAATCTGGTGTGGTATCCGGAAGGAACACATCCACAATGACTTTCTCCATAACCAAATAAAATGTTCTCGCTTGACAATTTGGCTAGACATGAAGGTTAAAGCATCTAGCCAAAAGCTCGAGTGAGTAAATTATTATGGATGTGACAGATTCGTGCCTTCAATTCAAAGGATTCACGACCATTAAAGTGGGATGGTCAACCTGAGAAGTCACCGAACATTGACAATTCTGTAGTTATGGTCATGAAAATGGGTATAAATCATGACCGATATACTTTATAAAACTAAACTCTTTTATACTAAACCTAACAATAATGACATTCCTTATGCTTAGCTATGCAGAAATGAAACGTCACCAAATAAGAACATAAAATAAGAAGTGTGACCTGCTGTCACCACTTCCACCATAAGCAGACATCTACATGTGGTGCAGTATCTTATAATAGCATTAATCACACATGACATATGAGTTCAAATAAGACATCCCATCACATGCTCTGTCCTCCACCAGCGACAAGTTCAACCAAACAATCCTCCACATAAACCAATTGGTTTAAAAAGGTAAAGGGTCATCTAAATATTTGTGGTAAATTACTTCCATTTTTTTGAGAGGCCAATCAATATTTTTGTTCCTTTTGAAATGTTCCTAGTGATATATGACATCACCTGCTCTTAATGGAGTAGAGAAGATGTGAGGAGGAATAGTTGCAGGGGATGTGTTCTCAGCCTCCAAAGGTGAAGGTCAGCATAAAGCATGCTGTCAACTGGTATATAGAAGTGCTAGACCCCAAGAACAATAGATCTCAAGGCTGAACGCCTCCATATAGAACCGCCTTGGGCAATGGCAGGTCTGTGCCATGCTTCCATGTAGAGCAGCCTTGGACAATGGCTGGTCTGAGCCACGCCTCCATGCAGAGCAGCCTTGAGCAATGGCAGGAGATCTGAGCCACGCCTCCATGTAGAGCAGCCTTGGGCTCTGAGCCACGCCTCCATGTAGAGCAGCCTTGAGCAATGGCAGGAGGTCTGAGCCACGCGCTTCCATGTAGGCAATGGTAGGTCTGAGCCACGCCTCCATGTAGAGCAGCCTTCGGCAATGGCAGGTCTGAGCCACGCCTCCATGTAGAGCAGCCTTGGGCAATGGCAGGTCTGAGCCACGCCTCCATGTAGAGTCTTGGATGGTGGACATTAGAGGATTGCGCCGTGCGCATTCTCGATGTGATGTAACTGGACTGCTTCACCAACTATCATAAAGAGATGTAGGCAAGAAGTGCTGTGTATTGGTGAGCATGCGTGAGGTAAGGGGTCGTGTACTAGGTAAGAGGTCTTACATAGTAATGTCCATACATGCACACAGGTATCGATATATAATCTAGCTAGGTTAGTTAGTCCCATATTGGCTAGACATCACTTCAGAATACAAGGGGCAAACTTCACTGTATGGCTCCCACTGGTGCACAGAGATGGCTAGAGGTGACTGTGAGCTGCAGACTCACTAGGAGAATGTAAAAGAGAGTGAGTGGAAGAAAAGGAGCAGCAAAGAACTGGAGCCAGTTTCTGCATCATATTCTTTACAAGGTCTGCAGTTGATGTAGCTGCAGGAGTAGACAGCCAGGCCATAGTCTTGCTTGTATCTGCCACAGAAACATCCCTCACCATTTAAATCAGCTGTGGCATGGCACACAGCAGTATTAAACATGGACGCATTTTGCACCGAGTAGCATTGGATTGGGTGATATATACTTGCAGTCAAGACATAAGATAATGGCAGCATGTGAACAAACATGTCCCAGCAATGCTCCTCTTCATCATAGCACATGCAGAGGCAAGGCTGGGGCCAGAGCAAGGCTGCAGTATCTGTGCACTGAACTGCTTCACTAATGGCATCAGCACAAGAACATGAGCTGCATTCAGACCAAACTTGCCTTCTTCCCTCTACTTCTAGTGCAGCCTCTGCAGTAGGAAACAGAAGTAGCAATGAGGCTAGTGAATAGTAATGCATTTACAATTCCTAAGAGCTTTAGGAATTTGTAATTACTATATTGTCCTCATATGAACACATTATAATAGAGCACTACACGGGGTGTTATATCAGGCATGCAGTATCATATTATGCCTGTAGGCACTATGTATGCATATATATATATAACTATATAAGTATGTAGGTACTATGTATGCATGTATATATATAACTATATAAGTATGTAGGTACTATATATGCATGTATATAATATATAACTATATAAGTATATAGGTACTATGTATGCATGTATATATATATAACTATATAAGTATGTAGGTACTATGTATGCATGTATATATATAACTATATAAGTATGTAGGTACTATGTATGCATGTATATATATATAACTATATAAGTGTGTAGGTACTATGTATGCATGTATATATATATAACTATATAAGTATGTAGATACTATGTATGCATGTATATATATATATAACTATATAAGTATGTAGATACTATGTATGCATGTATATATATATAACTATATAAGTATGTAGGTACTATGTATGCATGTATATATATAGGTATAGTTTTGCTGTGATAGTCTCATAACTTGTTTAATAACTTCAGATCGTAACAGACTTTACGATTACAAAAAAAAACAATCTTCTCCTTTAATAACTACTAGGTATATACAGGCACCCAAGATTAATTTATTAGTAAATTATTTGATTGGAGGATTTGGAGTTGACATACAGCTGCTGCATGGACATGAGTACATGTTCTTTTTGCATCAAAGTTTGAGATGAAGTGTGCCCATAAGAATACTTTGAGGTCTTTTTTGATACTGTATATACAAGGAATGATTAATGTTTATAGGTGGAAGGGCATTCCAGAGACGAGGAAGTCTGTTGAAGTACCAATGCCTGGACTGGTTCATGAGTGATCTTGCATGGCATAGCTTTGATGAGATAGAAGATCTGGTTGAACTCTTCAGGAAGGAAACATAGTTTTTTATATTAAAGTTTGGTGTGGTGTTCTTGATTGATTTGTAAAAAACAGGATGTCCTGGAGTTCAAATACCATCATTAGGGGGAGAATGTGAAGATGTATTAGGCGAGATTTATAATCTCCATCGGGGTATCCAAGAATAAATCGTGTCGTTCTCCTTTGAATTGTCTCTAATAAGATGATGTGCTTTGTCTTTTGTGGTCGCCAAATTTGAGAGCAGTATATACATGATCTGTGACTTAACCAAGGTTGTTTCAGAGTAGAGGCAGAGTTACCAGTACTGAAGGTATGTTTGAGTATATAGGCCTTAATGCTTATAGGCTTTAGCAGGTAATGAATTTCCCATGAGAAATCACTAGATAATATTACTCCTAGGTCTCTATGGAAGGGTTTGGATATGATCTCCTGATAACTGATTTGGTACTTTGAGTTAGACTTGCTATATGCAGCAGTTGAGAAATTAACATGGACACATTTTTCCTTGTTGAGTTTGAGATTCCATTTGGAACACCAATCACCTTAAGGAGTTCAAGTCTTCTTGTACAAGGTCACGTACAAGGTCACGATCTGTAGAGCAATGGACTGGTTTAAAACATTTGGTGTCATCAGCAAATATAAGTGTTGTGGAGAATTTGATGCATTGGAGTAGATCATTAATGTAAATGAGAAAGAGTAGTGGCCCCAGGATGCTGCCCTGGAGCACTCCAGATAGCACTGACAGATTGTCAGATAGAACATTGTTGATGGATACACAATGGTTCCTAGATGTTAGGTACGATCTTAGCCACTTCCATATGTCTCCTGTGATACCAATGGTGTATAGCTTAAAAAGAAGCTCACCATGGGGTATACTGTCGAAGGCCTTTGAGAAGTCGAGGTAGATGACATCAATGGTGGATTTGGTGCTGATGTGAGTAAACTATATTGAAATTAGAAGTTGTTGGAGATGTACTAGAAACTTGTCCTAGTCAATTTGAACTGGTGATGGGAGTAAACTGGGTGAGTGGTGGGGCAGGGTTGGGTTTTTTGAAGCTACATGGTTAGGATCGGGGATGTCGTTGAGGAGATAATTTCATGTTGTCATACATAGATAGATAGATACACCATGTGTGGTGTCAAAACCAATTCTCCATCACACACCCCTCCCTGCTAAGAGGTCAATTCAGGAACACCCCCACATGTCTGCGTGGGTACAATATCCCCAGTCAGGAACATCCCCACATGTCTGCATGGGTATAATATCCCGTGTCAGGAACACCCCCACATGTCTGCGTGGGTACAATATCTCCAGTCAGGAACACCCCCACATGTCTGCATGGGTACAATGTCCCCAGTCAGGAACACCCCCACGTGTCTGCGTCGGTACAATATCCCCAGTCAGGAACACCCCCACATGTCTGCATCGGTACAATATCCCCAGTCAGGAACACACCCACATGTCTGCGTGGGTACAATGTCCCCAGTCAGACACAACAACAAACAGTGCCCATTGCCTATTCCAAAGTAGCTCATTAGATGGAAATAACAATAGAGACAGTTAAGGATGAGACATACGGGAAGTTCTGAGTACTGGTCTGAAATATTTGGAGTTTTGATATTTTTTTAAACGAGTGCCTGTGGATGTGGTGAAAACAAGTGGTAATTAACAACAGGGGCCTGAAGCCAGGGGACGTAGCCCATAGGCAGTTTGAATTGAGGAGAGAGATGCCGATGGCACCCGTGGAAGAGCTCCTGAGGGCCTCTCATGACACTAGCAAAAAATTAAGGAAGGAAGAAAGAGGAGAAGTGTAGAATCAATAACAATAATAATAATAATAATAATAATAATAATAATAATAATAATAATAATAATAATAATAATAATAATAATAATAATAATAATAATAATAATAATAATAATAATAATAATAATAATAATAATAATAATAATAATAATAATAATAATAATAATAATAATAATAATAATAATAATAATAATAATAATAATAATAATAATAATAATAATAATAATAATAATAATAATAATAATAATAATAATAATAATAATAATAATAATAATAATAATAATAATAATAATAATAATAATAATAATAATAATAATAATAATAATTTTTTTATATATATATATATGTATAGGTACAATCTAAATAGTGTCCATCAATCCCATCTGCTGTCCCATTGTCCCCAAAACAGAACTTGCATTTCCCCTCTGAATTGCGACAGAGATCCTCTGTAGCAGGTACTGAAATGAGTCGCTATCTTCAGTGGCTGTCTTGAGGCGACGTCCAATAATATAATAATAATAATATAATAATAATAATAATAATAATAATAATAATAATAATAATAATAATAATAATAATAATAATAATAATAATAATAATAATAATAATAATAATAATAATAATAATAATATAATAATAATAATATAATAATAATAATAATATAATAATAATATAATAATAATAATATAATAATAATAATAATAATAATAATAATAATAATAATAATAATAATAATAATAATAATAATAATAATAATAATAATAATAATAATAATAATAATAATAATAATATAATAATAATATAATAATAATAATAATAATATAATAATAATATAATAATAATAATATAATAATAATAATAATAATAATAATAATAATAATAATAATAATAATAATAATAATAATAATAATAATAATAATAATAATAATAATAATAATAATAATAATAATAATAATAATAATAATAATATAATAATAATAATATAATAATAATAATAATATAATAATAATATAATAATAATAATATAATAATAATAATAATAATAATAATAATAATAATAATAATAATAATAATAATAATAATAATAATAATAATAATAATAATAATAATAATAATAATAATAATAATAATAATAATAATAATAATAATAATAATAATAATAATAATAATAATAATAATAATAATAATAATATACAACAACAACAACAACCATTAATAATAATAATATTATTATTATTAATAATAGCATTAATAATCCTAATAATATTAATTAGAGATTGAAAAACCTCCACCACTCCCAATCAAATTGATGGAGTTATTGATAGAAATGTGAAGTGCATAATTTGTGAGCTATTGCTGCCAATGAAAAACTGATGCACCTGCAGGTATATATATCCCTAAACAAAATGGCCGACAATGTCCAGTGCTGTTTCTAGCTTCTATGATTTTCATCACCCGTGCTTGTCTATTTAATTGCATTTTAGCACCTAATGAATACGCTAGTTTTGTAGATTAGTGCTTCCTCTGGCCACAGATAACAATGGCTAGCACGCTCCAATCATGACCAGCACTAAAACCAATTCAGGGCACTCAGGTTTTGAGGACCCCCACTTTGGCTGCATGTCACTTTAGCATAGTTGTAGCTATGCAGCTTTTTTAATACTAAAAGAGAGCACACAGAGAGATCTCTCATTTGAGCTATTATAAGTTCACACAGTGAAGTGTGAGGAATCTATGCAGCTCCAAAGTCTAACCACAAGGTTTTTATTAAAACAACTTTTTAAAGTATTTGTATGTATAATTTTAGACCCCTTCACATGAACATAGTCCACTGGAAGGAAAAGGGGAACAAGTACTCTGCATTGGCTACATTTTGGTGCATAAATGAGGAGCATGCATAATGTGTGCACAGTTATGGCAGTAAGCAACAAACACACCTGGTCAGGTGCTTAGGGGCCTACTCAGTGCACTGCCTGTTGGCCATCCACACTAACAGGGAGGGGAGGAGGTTGATATATGCATTCTGAACTTGTGTGCATTCAAGCATTTGATAAGTTTTCATGTTCACATTTATGGCAACCCTTTACCATCTTATAAACATAACAACAACAACAACAACAACAACCAACTTATAAACATAACAACAACAACAACAACAACAACAATGTCTCCCGCAAACAAACAAATGACTTTTTGTTCATCCTTCTCCAAAACACTGCTGAGGTCCGTCTCATGCGACTTCTGTACTATAGGGCCCTTGGTGGCGGTCTCAATGTGGCCTTGATGTTCCTCGATGATCCTCCGGAGAGACAGAGGACCGCCCCCCACAGCCCCCACCTCCCACACCACCACCACCACATCACGAGGCTGCAGGCCAGCCTGCAAATGGAGACAGGGAGCACATGCAACAGAGGGGAAGACAGAGGAAGGTGGGGGAGATTAAAACAGAGAATCAAGAAGGACGAAGAGAAATGGACAAGAAAGACAGAACAGGAAGGCAAGAGGAGGAGGAAGAGAGAAAGCAATACACGTCCAGAGGTGCTACAGCAGAGACTCCCAGGGTTCTCTATGGGTGTGCCAAGTTCACACACCCATAGAGACTCCCAGGGTTCTCTATGGGTGTGCCAAGTTCACACACCCATAGAGACTCCCAGGGTTCTCTATGGGTGTGCCAAGTTCAACACAGCAGAGACTCCCAGGGTTCTCTATGGGTGTGCCAAGTTCAACACAGCAGAGACTCCCAGGGTTCTCTATGGGTGTGCCAAGTTCAACACAGCAGAGACTCCCAGGGTTCTCTATGGGTGTGCCAAGTTCAACACAGCAGAGACTCCCAGGGTTCTCTATGGGTGTGACAAGTTCAACACAGCAGAGACTCCCAGGGTTCTCTATGGGTGTGCCAAGTTCAACACAGCAGAGACTCCCAGGGTTCTCTATGGGTGTGCCAAGTTCAACCCAGCAGAGACTCCCAGGGTTACCTATGGGTGTGCCAAGTTCAACACAGCAGAGACTCCCAGGGTTCTCTATGGGTGTGCCAAGTTCAACACAGCAGAGACTCCCAGGGTTCTCTATGGGTGTGCCAAGTTCAACACAGCAGAGACTCCCAGGGTTCTCTATGGGTGTGACAAGTTCAACACAGCAGAGACTCCCAGGGTTCTCTATGGGTGTGCCAAGTTCAACACAGCAGAGACTCCCAGGGTTCTCTATGGGTGTGCCAAGTTCAACCCAGCAGAGACTCCCAGGGTTACCTATGGGTGTGCCAAGTTCAACACAGCAGAGACTCCCAGGGTTCTCTATGGGTGTGCCAAGTTCAACACAGCAGAGACTCCCAGGGTTCTCTATGGGTGTGCCAAGTTCAACACAGCAGAGACTCCCAGGGTTCTCTATGGGTGTGCCAAGTTCAACACAGCAGAGACCCCCAGGGTTCTCTATGGGTGTGCCAAGTTCAACACAGCAGAGACTCCCAGGGTTCTCTATGGGTGTGCCAAGTTCAACACAGCAGAGACTCCCAGGGTTCTCTATGGGTGTGCCAAGTTCAACCCAGCAGAGACTCCCAGGGTTACCTATGGGTGTGCCAAGTTCAACACAGCAGAGACTCCCAGGGTTCTCTATGGGTGTGCCAAGTTCAACACAGCAGAGACTCCCAGGGTTCTCTATGGGTGTGCCAAGTTCAACACAGCAGAGACTCCCAGGGTTCTCTATGGGTGTGCCAAGTTCAACCCAGCAGAGACTCCCAGGGTTACCTATGGGTGTGCCAAGTTCAACACAGCAGAGACTCCCAGGGTTCTCTATGGGTGTGCCAAGTTCAACACAGCAGAGACTCCCAGGGTTCTCTATGGGTGTGCCAAGTTCAACACAGCAGAGACTCCCAGGGTTCTCTATGGGTGTGCCAAGTTCAACACAGCAGAGACTCCCAGGGTTCTCTATGGGTGTGCCAAGTTCAACACAGCAGAGACCCCCAGGGTTCTCTATGGGTGTGCCAAGTTCAACACAGCAGAGACTCCCAGGGTTCTCTATGGGTGTGCCAAGTTCAACACAGCAGAGACTCCCAGGGTTCTTTATGGGTATGCCAAGTTCAACACAGCAGAGACTCCCAGGGTTCTTTATGGGTGTGCCAAGTTCAACACAGCAGAGACTCCCAGGGTTCTCTATGGGTGTGCCAAGTTCAACCCAGCAGAGACTCCCAGGGTTCTTTATGGGTGTGCCAAGTTCAACACAGCAGAGACTCCCAGGGTTCTCTATGGGTGTGCCAAGTTCAACCCTATTGTCCACCTTCTACTGCCTTAGAGCTACTGCGGCTAGTTCAGTTTGGGTATGCAGAAGTTGTCCAGCACCGGGTGTCAGGTGAGCAGTTATTCTTAACCACACCTGAAACCACTCCCCTCATGTGGGCATGGAGGTGCAGTAGAGGCAAGGAAAAATCTCCCCCCAACATATCCTCAATGCCGCAGTGTTAGGTACATAGGGCAACTTAACCACACCCCAGGGAGAGACTTAAACCACACCCAAGGGAAAGAGAATTACTTTGTAATACCAGTACTACAAAAATCCATTTAAATGTACATGTCACTCTTAGCACACCACACTGGGGAAGGGGCGGGGTCCAGGCTGGCACCAGGTGGACATCCCTAGATATCTTGGGAATTCTGTGAGAGAGTGTGTGTGTGTGTGTGTGCACGCACGTGTATGTGTGTGTGGTTGTCCTGGCAACATTGTAGCGCCCCATGAAATAAAGTAAACAGGAATATGGAAATGGCAACCGGAAGGGAAGAGGAGTAGAAGAGAGGCCCTCTCAACTGACTCCACCTATTCCTTCTCCCACTCCCTATTATTACCCACCGGCCTTCTCTGGTTCTCTCACATCTGATCTCACACATGGAGACGTACGTGGTACGCTATCTCACCTTCTTCCTCAGTTTCGGTATCTTGTTGATGACCTCGCATGCCACACCTTCCTCCACCATGGCCTGGGATGGCGTCACATCGAGCAGCACCAGCAGCTTCCCATCAGCATGGGCGTGGTCTCCACTAGAGAGGGCATGGTCAACTGGGTATGTAATCTGACGGAGAGAAAGGTATTGCCACTTAGAGATACACCAAGCAGTTACAAATCCCTTAACAATTTATAAATTATTATCTTGTTTTTTATTTAGTCCACTAGCAATCTCATCAACACACCTCTCATCATTAGGATCTGTTGATGGGGGGAGGGGCAAGGAATTAGTGAACCCTCACCTTCTCTCCCACTTACATATGCATAGACAAAATTTCCATGATCACTTTGCACCCTCTCACAAGCTCCTGTTCTCCAGTTCTCCAGTTCTCTCACAAGCTCTCCTGTTCTCCAGTTCTCTCACAAGCTCCTGTTCTCCTGCAAGCTCCCACAAGCTCCAGTCTTCCGTGAAATAACTCTCACCAATGCGCACTAATCCTATGTTGGATGATTACTATACAATAAATGGTGCACATGCTACTCGATCTGAGCGAGGACGCACGTGCTCTTCTCACTCTGCAGGTGCTAAGTGGAACAGGGTACACCCTCCATCCCTCTGTGTCTTCACACAAGTTTTAAAAGGAACATTTGGCACAAGGACTATTCAAGGAAATTGGTAATTCTAAACCATGGAAGATATGTTATTGGGGAATACAGACGTGTGGAATCATACCAATTCCTATGTCACATTTCCAACGGGAGGTAAATACCCCACGCCACTGCCCCCCTCCCCCCTACCCCTCAACACAACCAGAAAGAAACAATGGTCACCCCGTCACCTTGATGTCATCTCACGACAACCTGTGCCCCACGACCTCTCCTCTCTCTTGCAGCTCCTCTAGCTGCTCACTCGTTAGCTGCTTAAAAGCAGGAGCAACGTTCTTAAATGACCCCTTCAACCTCGTTCCCAATTTCTCGATGTCCGGCTCCCCCCGCAGCTTGACCCCGTACTTGCTGTCTTCTGTGGCGAGGCTGAGGGTCTTGACGTTGAGCTCCTCTAGAATGTTCGACTCAAGACCTTTCAGGTAATCCTGACACTTCTGGTCACGATGGATGACAACGATCTCAGGAAGAGGGAACTGCAATGAGGAGCTGGCGGAGGGCAGGAAGAGGAAGGGAGAGAAAAGAGGAGAGGGGGAGCGGATGGTGGTGAATATATAACTATGTATGCATGTATATATATATAATTATATATAACTATATAAGTATGTAGGTACTATGTATGCATGTATATATATAACTATATAAGTATGTAGGTACTATGTATGCATGTATATATATATATAACTATATAAGTATGTAGGTACTATGTATGCATGTATATATATATACATAACTATAAAAGTATGTAGGTACTATGTATGCATGTATATATATATAACTATATAAGTATGTAGGTACTATGTATGCATGTATATATAACTATATAAGTATGTAGGTACTATGTATGCATGTATATATATAACTTGTTCATAACTTCTATCATAAGAGATCGTAGCAGATGTGCGATCACAAAAAACAACCTTTTCCTTTAATAACTACTAGGTATGAATGCCAGGTACTTTCAATTTCAAGAAGCAGATGACTGGCCTCAATGGAAGAGGTGTTTAGGATAGCTCCATGCCTCTGCACAGATGCAGAGCTCAAACAAGTGCACACACTCATGAATTGTCTGGTGAAGAAGCAGAAGCAGTCCTCACCTCAACAAATGCTATCAAAGATGAGAGGAAAGAATATTCGCAGGAGATAGGGAAATTCGACTCATGCTTCAAAGTCCAAAACAATTTCATTTATGAGAGAGCTCAATTCAATTGCAGAGACCAACATCAAGGGTAATTGGCAGAGGAATATATCATGGAGCTCTACTGACTCATAGAGAACTGTGATGACTAGGGCACATTAACTACAGAGGTGATAAGAGACTGACTTTTAGTGGGTATAGGAGACAAAACACTCTTGTAGTGGGTATAGGTGACAAAACACTCTCTTGTAGTGGGTATAGGAGACAAAACACTCTTGTAGTGGGTATAGGAGACAAAACATTCTCTTGTAGTGGGTACTGGAGACAAAACACTCTCTTGTAGTGGGTATAGGAGACAAAACACTCTCTTGTAGTGGGTATAGGAGACAAAACACTTTCTTGTAGTGGGTATAGGAGACAAAAGACTCTCCGAACATCTCCAACTCAACTCAGAGCTAATGCTGGAAAAGACCAAAAATGATCCGACAACAAGAAGTGGTGCACACTCAACAACAACAACTAGAAAATGGAGCAAAACTAACCAGAAACCTGATGAGGTGCACAGCAAACACAAGAGGGCCACACTTGACAACAGATGGAAAGGGATAGGGAGAAAGAGCAAAGCTAACCCGTGTAGTCATAGCAGAAATCCCCCCCCCCCCCCCCCCCAGGGAAGAGGCAACATGCCACACATGCCAGAAGAAGGCCAGTCCAGTGCCCATTGCTCCACAAAAATGGCGGGCAATATGCCATATCCTGTCTGGATACTGTGTCAGCCAACCTGGAGTAAACATGGTTACCATGACTGAGCTAAGTGGAACCAAGGTTGCATTCAAGCTAGACACTGGAGCAGAGGTGACCATAACCTCATCCCAGACATATCAAGATATACATGTAGGTAAACTGAAGATTAACATCGCAAGAAAGAACTTACACAAGCCTTCCTGTCAGTCCCTGGATGTAGCATAGCAGGACAGCCCCTGGATGTAGCAGGACAGCCCCTGGATGTAGCAGGACAGCACCTGGATGTAGCAGGACAGTCCCTGGATGTAGCAGGACAGTCCCTGGATGTAGCAGGACAGTCCCTGGATGTAGCAGGACAGCTCTGGGGCAATCTCACCTACAAAATATAGACAGTCAATTAAACAACTATGTAGTCTTTGTTGTGGAGGGACTGAAATTAAACTTCCATCAATCAACAACCTCCACCTTGTACGGCAGATGTTGTAGATTGTGACAAGTGGAGATAATGGAGAAATTCCCAACTGTGTTTGAAGGTGTAGGTATTCCTGGTCAAAGAGTCAAGCCAAACACAGAACCCCAAGCATGTTCACAGCCATACTATTAAACCTCTGCTAGGAACAAAATACCTGGATAGGGTACCACCAACAGTAATAAGGTTCTGTTTGCACCTTGCAAGGTTTGTTTAGGCTGTACCAGGCAAACTACTCTACACAGCAGACATCTTGTCAAGAGCCCCAACAGATTCTGACATGAGTGAACAAGCAGCAGAACCTACTTGTTCGGTTGTCATGAACTACTGCTGCAATGGCTGGCCACACAAAAGGAAAGTCAAGCAGGCAGTCAAACCCTGCTTACAAGACTGCGGAGAACTTGCTATTGGGCAAGGTCTCCAACTCCATAGATGCAGGCTAGTGGCTCCAAGAAATCTGCACAAGCAAAGACTCCAGCAGCTGCAGGTCAGTCACCATGGCATGCAGCATCAACGAGCAAGGTCATCAGTGTGGAGGCTGGGACTTCTCAAGACATTAACACCTGGTGAAGGAATGTGAGCATGTGCAGAGGAATTCACTCCCAGAAGTGGGCCACTCATCACATTCAGGCTACCTTCCTAGACGGTGGCTGAAGCCTAAGTGTTTAGAAGAATGAATGAGCATACCAGAAGAGATCCTGACAGATCAACGATCTAACTTATGTTCGAACCTGATGTCCTCAGTGTTCGACCTGCTGAAGAATAAGTACATCAGGACTACTCCATAACACCCCCAGACAGATGGAATGTTGGAACGTTTCCATGCAACCCTGAAAGCCATGCTGAGGAAAACAGCTAGCCAGGACCAGGACAGACCTCAACTAACCAGGACAAGGAGAGGACCTCAACTAGCCAGGACAAGGAGAGAACCACAACTAGCCAGGACCAGGACAGACCTCAACTAACCAGGACAAGGAGAGAATCTCAACTAGCCTGGACAAGGATATGACCTCAACTAGCCAGGACGAGGAGAGAACCTCAACTAGCCAGGACAAGGAGAGAACCTCAACTAGCCAGGACAAGGAGAGAACCTCAACTAGCCAGGACAAGGAGAGAACCTCAACTAGCCAGGACAAGGAGAGAACCTCAACTAGGCCTGACTAACCAAGTCAAGGTTAGAACTTCAGCCTTATCTGCATGCCTCTATAGACAACCTAAATTACACTCAAGACTACAAAGCCCTCACTCTAAACACTCCTCCCTCCAATCATATACTAACCCACATCCAAGTGCACACTGTAATGAACCCGACCTCTGCCAACACCCAGGAGGGGCGGTACCACCCTGCTGCATACCAATCCTATAGTAGCCAGGGTCAATTGGCGATGGAGAAGGCAAGGGTCAGAGTGCAAACAAGGAGTGATTAGTCAAAGCCTACCCTTTACCAACTGGGATAGTGTCTCGAGACAGCAGCATTGGAAATCTAACATCCAATAAGTTAATTAAAGTTATGCACGAATACCTAATTAGCCCTCCTAACACTCCTGTGATTATTGGACTAGGAATGTGTATTACTTTGCACGAATGTGCAAGTGCCTTATTGCAATGAGTTAACAATTGGTAAAGATTCTTGCCGAGAATCTGCCAGGTCAGGCATATTTAAGGAGAGGCGAGGATCAAGTCTCTAGCAGCTAATTAGTAGCTGTCAATTTTGCCAACTAGTAGCTGTAACTATACTAAGTTCTTCCATCAACTACTTGATTTTGACTTGTAGAACATCAGTACTCTTCCTCCCTAATCATGGTCATCACTCGTGTTTCTATATATTATATGTACTATCAAGTGATAATAAATACTAGTGGGTGCTAATTAGTGCACACTTGTCTCTGCCCACAGCCTTCAAGAAGGTCAGTCAGCCAGTGGTTGCTGGGAGCATTTATATCCAAGAGGCCTCCACCTGGCGAAGATGAGGGCAGGAGACCTCCCTCCACCACATCCTGAGGGGGAGGGATCACAGGCTGCTAGGCCACACCCATAATCATTATTTTAATTGGAAGTTTCCTTCTGGAATAAGGAAGTCTTCAACTCTTACAAGTTCCATTATCTGTTGTGAGTGGAGGACAATAAAAGCTTCATTGAATCATGCATTATAATTCATCAACTAATTGCCAACAGAAAACTAAAATATATCAATCTTATTAGAGTCCAAGTCACTAGCATACACAAACCCATCTTGATCTACACACACATCACAATAGCCTCCACCAGCAAATGAGGTGACATAGTCATACCAATAGCCTCCACCAGCAAATGAGGTGACATAGTCTCCCTCAGTGGTGAACACTACTATCTTACGTACACCATAGACTGCCACATACACATACTGACCAGCTACACACACACCACGTGGAGACTTCAACCTCTTCACACCATCCTTATCACAGCCAAAGGAGCGTAGGAATGCTCCATCATTACTGAAGACTTGAATACTAGACCTCTCAGGACTACTGACGTACACGTTTTGATGACTGTCAGGAGATAGGCCCCACAATGTGTTTTTATCTGCACCAACAATCTGTCTCACATATTTCAGTTCTCTGTCGTACACCATGATCCTACCTCCATTGCCATATTCAGTAACCATCACTTCATCTCCAACTACTGCAATATCGATATGTCCTGGACCTTTCACTTGCTGGACTCTGTGCACTTGAACCTTGCTGCAGTTCTTGTTCGCCTTGAAGATTCGATTAGTGCCTTCATCAGTTAAATAGATGTTGTCTTCACTGTCTACAGCAATACCTCGTAAATTTTGAAATTTATGTTCCGAGTGATTGATACTTCTCAATCTGTTCCCCTCTCTATCCAACACAACGACATCTCCTTCATATTCAGTGACTATAAGCTCACCCACGGAGTCGACAATGATACAACTAGGCCTTGTTACACCACCCCACACCTTGACAGGTTTGTCTAGTTGAGTGGGCGGGATGGGGACAAGCACAGGGAAGGGACTGCCTGCTACTTGATGCCCGTCCAATGAGATCGTAAGCTCGTGTCGTCCACGGTGAGTGGGTGTGTACTGGATGCGATATTTGTCGGCTCCAATTTCTTTGGTGTTTGATTTGATGTGAGCTCCACTGTGCAGACACTTCATATGGCAGTCTATTTGAACAGCACGTGTTGATGGCTTGTTGCCACAGAGTTGAGTGGTGCACAAGACCACTTCTGATAACTTCCCAGCCTCAGCCTTGCTGGACACAGTGTTGATGACTAGAGTGATGGGAAGTTTAGTTATCTTAGCCTGGGTCTGGAGGAGCTGCTCCAGGGCCTCAGCACAGCTCACCTCCACCGCTACATCAACCTCCTCCATTGGTGTAAGCTTCTGCCCTGGCTTGTTGCTGTCTTCAATTAATTTTCGCTGGATCCTACTCTCCAACTCAGCATGTGTGCACATGACCTCATCGTTGGAACAATGCTTCACACACTGCTCGTTATAGTCCACGATCCTCTGCACCTCTGCAAGGGAAATGGAAATGTCCTCCTTTTGTCCTTTAAGCTTCTTCATTTTCTGACAGACTATCTTTTTGGCCTCCTCTAACATCTTCTTCTTGTGCGTTTCAATAATAGCGTGCAGCTCCTTGAAGGACTTCCCGATGGTGTTGGCTACAGACTCTCCCTGGGCTGCTAGCTCAGATTCCGTGGACTTTATCTCTTCAACAGCACAAGAGAGATTGGCTGCCACGTTTCTCAGAGGCCTCAAGCTCTCCATCAACTCTTTTCTCTTCTTCTCAGCTGCTAAGTTGGTGAAGTCGAAGTGGTGGTCCCTGTGGTCCTTTAGTGTGCAGTCACGACAAATTAATACATCACAGTCGAAGCAGAACAGCTTGAGCGACTTTGTGTGAAGTTGGCACTTTTTAGCAGGACAATCTTTGGGGAGGATGTCTTTAGCTCTCTCCTTCTTCACCTCATCCAAAGAGAGAACCTCATGGCCATCAAAGACAACTTTCATCCTCAGATGTGCCTCCACGCATTTCTCACATATGAACTTGTCACATTGTCGGCAAAATTATTCAGCTTTGACTGAAGAGGTGGTGCATATCTCACACTCCACCTCCTCCTTGCTAAGAGCTCTCTTCTGCTTGGCATACAGTTCTTTGAGGCGGTTGATATGGAAAGCCGTTTTGAGTCCGTCTTCATTGCCCTCAGGCAGGGTGGTTTCATGGCAACACTCTGGGCAAGGGAAAGGCTGGTCTTTGCCTGTCCTGAGGGCTAGCTTGAGGATGCAGTGTTTGCAGTAGCAATGGAGGCAAGGGAGGGCCTTGGGCAGAGTGTAGTGCTCCTTGCAGATGGAACATGTGATCTCCTTCTCTAACTCCATCAAATACTTCTCTGCATCCTCCATGTCTCTAGCCATGGTTGCAATGTTTAGAGAGAACTAGTAGTTGAGAAACACTTTAGATATAGAACTTCAGCAGACACAAGAGCTACAGGAAACAGTGCAAATCGGGTGTGGCCTTAATTATATTCATGAGTGGTGATGTAATGCTGCACCCACAAAAGAGGGCGTGTCATCTGGTATTGCACATGTGCAGAGACAAGACTGGGATTGTGAGACATGTTGGTAGTAAGGCTGTACTACACATAAGATGTGTAATTATATTATAGTCTCAACTTTCCTTGATGCTGTAGAGAGAGGAGAGTGGTAGTCATGCAGCCATACATATGTATTGTCCAAGCAGATAAGGAGAACTCTCCCAGGCCTACTGCACACTACATGTCCCATGCCCTCCACCAGACCTGATTCAGGTGTAGCCTAGGAAACACACTGGTGTGTGTATGTGGGCTAGTAGCCACAAGGGAGAGCCTTTTTGTCTCCAAACAGGTGGTGAGATATATGGGGGTAGAGCTCTCTCTCTCTCTTCATTATTATATAACTTGCCCCTCGAGTTGTCCTCACAGAAAATAGCTCAAGCAATACAGAACACCGTCCACCTGCCGGCCCTACGCTATCCAGGGCTGCTCTGCCAGCCACACATGATGGACACTAGGATTACAACCATCAAGGAACTGAGTGGGAAGTACCTGGTGCAGCCAAGAGGCTCATATGAAGAGTAAGAATAAGTCAACAAATACCTGGAGGAGTATATTAAGTTGATTATAGTCAAGTAGTTAAAAGTCAAAGTGCCAATAAGAGGTGTTGAATATAGTGCTTAATTAAATTGTCCAAGTGATTTAATGTAATTGGGAGAGAGTCCCAGAGCCTAGCAGTAGCAGGGGAAATGAGAGGTAAGCAGACTGAGTTCTGCATGGGATTAGCAGATGATGACTGGTCTGGGGTGGAAGGATGGAAGGTTGTGGCAGGGAGGAGGTTGGCTTGGTGGGAGGCTAGAAGGAAAATCTGTTATTGTGAAGAAGTTTGAAGAAGAAGTTAAGTTTGGCATTATGGCAGCGAGAGGATAGAAATGGAGGATAAAGCTTAGTGAGTAGGACCATTGTTTACTACACAATTTACAGGTCTGATAAGTCTGAGGGCAAGCACTATTTACCTGTAGAGGAGGTTCACAACATGCTGCACTGGCAACTAACAGCAGCCATTGCTGTGCATCTAGAGGAGGTTCACAACATGCTACCCTGGCCACTAACAGCAGCCATTGCTGTGCATCTAGAGGAGGTTCACAACATGCTACCCTGGCCACTAACAGCAGCCATTGCTGTGCATCTAGAGGAGGTTCACAACATGCTACCCTGGCCACTAACAGCAGCCATTGCTGTGCATCTAGAGGAGGTTCACAACATGCTGCCCTGGCCACTAACAGCAGCCATTGCTGTGCATCTAGAGGAGGTTCACAACATGCTACCCTGGCCACTAACAGCAGCCATTGCTGTGCATCTAGAGGAGGTTCACAACATGCTACCCTGGCCACTAACAGCAGCCATTGCTGTGCATCTAGAGGAGGTTCACAATATGCTGCCCTGGCCACTAACAGCAGCCATTGCTGTGCATCTAGAGGAGGTTCACAACATGCTACCCTGGCCACTAACAGCAGCCATTGCTGTGCATCTAGAGGAGGTTCACAACATGCTACCCTGGCCACTAACAGCAGCCATTGCTGTGCATCTAGAGGAGGTTCACAATATGCTGCCCTGGCCACTAACAGCAGCCATTGCTGTGCATCTAGAGGAGGTTCACAACATGCTACCCTGGCCACTAACAGCAGCCATTGCTGTGCATCTAGAGGAGGTTCACAACATGCTACCCTGGCCACTAACAGCAGCCATTGCTGTGCATCTAGAGGAGGTTCACAACATGCTGCCCTGGCCACTAACAGCAGCCATTGCTGTGCATCTAGAGGAGGTTAACAATATGCTACCCTGGCCACTAACAGCAGCCATTGCTGTCCATCTAGAGGAGGTTCACAACATGCTGCCCTGGCCACTAACAGCAGCCATTGCTGTGCATCTAGAGGAGGTTCACAACATGCTTCCCTGGCCACTAACAGCAGCCATTGCTGTGCATCTAGAGGAGGTTCACAACATGCTGCCCTGGCCACTAACAGCAGCCATTGCTGTGCATCTAGAGGAGGTTCACAACATGCTACTCTGGCCACTAACAGCAGCCATTGCTGTGCATCTAGAGGAGGTTCACAACATACTACCCTGGCCACTAACAGCAGCCATTGCTGTGCATCTAGAGGAGGTTCACAATATGCTGCCCTGGCCACTAACAGCAGCCATTGCTGTGCATCTAGAGGAGGTTCACAACATGCTGCCCTGGCCACTAACAGCAGCCATTGCTGTGCATCTAGAGGAGGTTCACAACATGCTGCCCTGGCCACTAACAGCAGCCATTGCTGTGCATCTAGAGGAGGTTCACAACATGCTACCCTGGCCACTAACAGCAGCCATTGCTGTGCATCTAGAGGAGGTTCACAACATGCTACCCTGGCCACTAACAGCAGCCATTGCTGTGCATCTAGAGGAGGTTCACAACATGCTGCCCTGGCCACTAACAGCAGCCATTGCTGTGCATCTAGAGGAGGTTCACAACATGCTGCCCTGGCCACTAACAGCAGCCATTGCTGTGCATCTAGAGGAGGTTCACAACATGCTACCCTGGCCACTAACAGCAGCCATTGCTGTGCATCTAGAGGAGGTTCACAACATGCTACTCTGGCCACTAACAGCAGCCATTGCTGTGCATCTAGAGGAGGTTCACAACATGCTGCCCTGGCCACTAACAGCAGCCATTGCTGTGCATCTAGAGGAGGTTCACAATATGCTGCCCTGGCCACTAACAGCAGCCATTACTCTATTCAATGAGTGTTTTCATTAGACATTAAAATGTAAGTACGTGGTCAAGCACGCGTGTGGAAAATGAATTTCGTTAATAATCCCATAAAACTCATTTTCCACCCACACGCTTGACTGCTACTTACGTTTTAGCGCCTAATGAAAATACTCATTCTAACCACACTGGTGCTAATTTCACTTTAGCACTTTGCAATATGGAGATATTTATGCGGCCAAATTCAGGCATTCAGGTTTCGAAGTTCCCTCCACTTTAGGTCTAGTAACTTGGCTATAGTTACACCTATGAAAAATATTTTAGAATCAAAATAGAGCACACAGAGAGACCTATCTTTTGAGCTATATCAAGTCCATACCATGACGTTTTACAGAATCTACGGAGCTATATATTGGTAACCACAAGTTAATTATTTTTTTAATGCCACGCCACTGTCCCCCCCTTAAAAAAGCTGCACAGGTATAACTATGCTAAAGTTACATGCAGCCAAAGTGGGGGGTGCCTTAAATCTAGTGCCTGGAAAGTGCTAGCCAGTTATCTGTAGCTAGAGGAGGCTACTCTACAACTTCCTGCTTGCATTTAGGCACTAAATAGTGACCAAGTAGGCAAGAGCGGGTGCTGAAGGGAAACAATTTCATCGAATCGGAAAACTCCAGCCAAAGACCACTTGCACCTGGTGTGTCTGCTCATGTAAAAGGAAGGAGGATGACAATGGCATGAAACTGTGGCTACAAAGAGTAGGGGCAAGGCCTCCTGGTGGGCTCTAAGGGGGGACTACACCTGAAACCACCAAAATTTGAACGCATTTTTGTAGCCATCATAACTTTCCCTCCCTTTCTTCTGTGAAGATATTTTTGATACCAACTTGTTGCTCATTCTGTGTGCTTTAAGATGATATGTGAAATGTCTCTATAGGCACATTTTCTTAGAAGATACATCCAAAAAGGCAAGGGTCACTCCAAAAATTGCACCCCCCAAACTGCGGCGAGGATATTTCCCAAGTGCCTGGTCTACAGATGCCCAAATTGGGTTTGTAGCTTACCAAGACATTTAGTTGTGATATAACGGAGGCATATTTTTCAACACATCTCTTGTTCATTAGTTCTAAGGCATTTCATTTCCAAACACACAAAATAAACGCAAAATCTGTGACAGTCACCTCTTCTAATCACCATAACTCGGCAATGCTTCAAGTTTAAAAAAATATCAAACCGTTATATCACAGATCACTAAAAGAGCTCTCAAATGAATCCTCAAATATTGAAATTGAGTCAAGTGTGGCAAAGGTATGTTCGCCGCAAAATCAGAACAAAATAGATTTTCAAAATTCCTGGCAATAATGTGTTGAAGGAGGGACAGTTGCATTTTTGGGGGAGAGTGACCCACATGTATTTTCCCCCCTTTTTCTTCTTGTGGTTACCACTTTATAACTCCATAGATTCCGTAAACTTCATGGTATGGACTTGATATATAGCTCAAAAGATAGGTCTCTCTTTGTGCTCTCTGTTGATACTAAAATATTTTTCATAGGTATAACTATAGCCAAGTTACAGGAGCTACAAGTGGAGGGAACCTCAAAAACCTGAATGCCTGAACTGGCAGTATAAATATCTCCTGATTGCCAAGTGCTAGAGAGTTGAAATTAGCACCAGTGGCTAGAGGAAGCCCTACTCTATTCAATGAGTGTTTTTATTAGGCGTTAAAATCTAAGTACGTGGTCCAGCGCGTGGGTGGAAAATGAATTTCGTTAATAATCCATAAAACTCATTTTCCACCCGCTCGCTTGACCACCTACTTACATTTTAGCGCCTTATGAAAACACTCATTGAATAGAGTAGGGCTTCCTCTAGCCACTGGTGCTAATTTCAACTCTCTAGCACTTGGCAATCAGGAGATATTTATACTGCCAGTTCAGGCATTCAGGTTTTTGAGGTTCCCTCCACTTTAGGTCCAGTAACTAGGCTATAGTTATACCTATGAAAAATATTTTAGTATCAACAGAGAGCACAAAGAGAGACCTATCTTTTGAGCTATATATCAAGTCCATACCATGAAGTTTACAGAATCTACAGAGCTATAAAGTGGTAACCACAAGTTTATTTGTTTTAATTTAAAAAATGGTGCCGTCCCCCCCTTTAGTGTTCCTTGTTGGTTTCTCTTCAAATCAATAAGAAATGCATGGACAAAAACCATCATAACTTTGAAATGGAGCATCCAATAGCTCTAAAACTTTAGAATTGGCTAGTAGATATGTACAGCAACAGTTTGAACTGATTAAAAAAATCAAAAAAACCTCCAAAGTTTTTCAGGTGTAGTCCCCCCTAAGAAAACCTCTTCAGGGGTGTATTTAGGGGGGGGCGGGGGGGGGGGGGCATTCGCCCCCCCTTGTATCATTCTCGCTCCCCCCCCTTGAAATTAGAGATATTTTTTTAAATAATGTCAAGAAAGGTGTAATACAAGAAAGGTGTAATAAGCTTATGATATCAGGTTCAAATGATAGGAATGTCAAACTGAGGTTCTTCTTGGTTTTCTCTGCCATACGTCCACAATCTCTTCAAGGTCGCTCTCAGAGAGTACTTCTGGTGCCTCTATAGCAATCCTCATAAGGTGAGAAAGGCTGCAGTCACTTAGAGAATTACGCAAACGAGTCTTGATCATCTTCATCTGTGAGAAGCTTCTCTCCACAGAAGCAGTAGAAACTGGAATCGATAAGCAGATGGAGGCAATCTTGTGCAAATTGGGAAACATGGCCTTGAGCATGTCGTTTGAAACAAGTTCTTTCAGCTGTGATGCAGTAGTATCCCGTGGTTGCTTGACTAACAGCTGGCGGAATGTTTTCCACTCTGTAAGTATTTCAGTGGAAATCATGGCTGTCTTCACTGTTTCTTCTCCATCCAATGTTTCTGCATCTCTATCTTCTCCGTAGTGAGCAATCAGTTTCTCAACAGACGTGTCTCCATAAGTGGGAAAAGATACTGAATCTGGTTTTGGAACTTTCCGTGGATCGAATATAGACAATGCTGATACAACAGCGTTGGATGAAGAAAATCGGCTTTTTATGTTGGCCTTTAAATCAGCAACAAAAGGCTTACCAACAACATTCTGGAACGAAAGTATTTTATCAGCGTCAATAGACACCTTTGTAGATGACTTCAAGTCTTCAACGTTTTCAAGAAGCTCCAACACCCAGTTCGCTCCAGGCAAAACTGCATCATCCAAGGATTTAACGGTAGCATCAACAAGGAATGATATCAACGAGAGGTCAAGCTGCTCTGCCTGAAGTGCTTTGCTGAGCTTGGCTACTTGTGGTAGAGTGAAATCAAGCAAATATATAGCTGCAATCGTAGACAATTTGCAGAGGGCACCATGGATTCCAAGAGCTTCTGGCTCGTGGGACGTCTCGTAGATGTTCCCAATGGTGATTACAATTGCAGAATAACTTGCTTTGACAGCTTTGACACACCTTTCATGTGCCAGCCAGCGTGTGTCAGATGGCTTGATCACTTTCATTTCTGGAAGTTCAAGAACGTGCTGTACCTCCTTCAGACACTCTGCTCGCTTGGGGGAATTGCGAAAATGCTTCCAAAGAGTAGTCAATGTTCTGTAAACATGAGCAATTCCAGGAGTTTTATTGGCAGCTTGCACACAAGCCAACTGCAGTAAGTGACAGTGGCAGTGTATAAACAGAGCGTGAGGAGTATGTTTCTTGATACGTGCCTGAACCCCGGTCTTTCGTCCAGAAAAAGTTGCAGCTCCATCAAATCCCAATCCAACTATTCTTCCGACTTGTAGACCTTTCTTCTTTAAACAATCGATGAGATTAGAATAGATGGTCTCTGCATCAGCCTTCTTCAATGGAATAAGCTCCAGAAAGCACTCTACTGGTACACCATCTTCCTCCCAGCGGCAAAACACAGACAATTCTTCTACGTTGGTGACATCTGTGCACTCATCTGCCATGAGGCTGTACATAGGTGCCTTTTGAAGTCGCTTCAGAATCGACTCCTCCACCCATGTCCCCAATGATTCGATGAATTCAACCACAGCCAATCTTGATGTGTACACAGCATTTCTTGGTGCAGTTTCTAAGAATTGCTTCAAATGTTGGCTGCCACATCGAACCACCACGTCAACCAGCTTCTCAAATTTTGTCGAATGTGCAACTTGTTCTTTCGTAAGAAAATGAGTGAGTAGGATCAGGCACTTCACTGCAGCTCTGTTCTGAGCTCTTTTGCGAGCTAAAACATTCTGGAGTTGCTGTACAACTGTTCCACCTTTGGCTGCTCCTTTAGCTGCAAAAAGAGCTTGAGTTGCATGGATATGGAAGTCACTTCTCGCATGAGCTTTAATTTTTTCAACAGCTTTCTTCCAATTTCTGCAAGGTTGTGTGACCCACACTCCTCCAGTACGCTGCAGACCAGATTGCTTGCAAACCTTGCAAAAGGCACCATCGCTATCCTCGTCATAATAGAGCCAACTGAAATCTTTCTCCCAGCTCTTAGAGTATTTTCTCTTCGTGGATACAGAAGAGCGGTGTTTGTTTTGCTTGCTTTTCTTTGAAGGTGGAGGACTAAGGCTAGGACTAGATGCCTCGACATGCTCAGAGCTATCTGTTCTGCTATCTTCGCTATCGCTGCTATTAGCATGAGAAGAGGCTTGAGAAGTACTTGCAAAGTATGAGCGAATATCCATATTAATATGAAGAGAAATCAGCTAGTAAGGTTTCTTTTATAGAGACTTTAAGACCATGACATAATGGACTGAGTTAAAAATACTGAGAGAGAGTGGGAAAGAAGGAGGGAACTGAAGAAGTGACAAACCTACAAAGGAGAACACGTGGTGGCGTGTGATGACATCATGTCTAAGATTAGACTTGAAGACCATGACATAATGGACTGAGTTAAAAATACTGAGAGAGAGGGAGTGGGAAAGAAGGAGAAACAAAAGAAGTGACAAACCTACAAAGGAGAGCACGTGGTGGTGTGTGATGTCATCGTGTCATGACACATGCTCTCCTTTTTCCAAGCAGCTACAATATCATGAGAAATATATACAGTCTAGCCATAGTTCGGTATAGCATAATGCCATTGGTAGTCAGTCAAAATAGCTATCCTCAGACATTGTAAAAGCAAAAAAATATATGGGGGGATCTTCCCCCCAGCCCCCCCTTTTACGGCTTATGAACATGTTAAGAAAATATTAACCAAAATTAGGGCACCAAGTGACCAACCATTTCCACCCCCCCCCCCCCCCCCCTAGAGAACTAGAGAAAAATTGTGTATGAAACCTGTTGTCCATGATTTTGTAAGAAAATGCATGGAATGCAACATAATTCGATTTCACAAAAGCCCACCTCCATTATACGAGTGACAAGTGACTATATCTAATCTATATATGCTGATTGCCGTAGCATGCAACTTCAGCAAATATTTAAGATGGAATGTTGTACTAAAGATTTTAGAAAAAGTGCATGCCATCATAAGTAGCAGCTATGTATATATACAGTTAGTACTGCAAAAATACCTGTGGGTAAAACACTTTCGTACTCCACGCGGAAGCCCAGGGTGCACGTCCCCTTTCCGCACCATCCAGGCTCTCCGCCCCCCCTTATTTTTCCATATCTCAAGTTCGCCCCCCCTTGGCAAAATTTCTGTATACAACCCTGCTCTTCTAGTTTGGGACCAACTCAGAGCACATAAAACTGAAGCCATTAAAGAGAAGGTGGGAGAATTGAAGACCCAAGTAGCCGCCATTCCTGGGGGGCTGACGAGCCAATGGCCGCCTTTAGACGTGTCAATATTTAAGCCTAACATGTGGGAGCAGGGGAACCAATGGATGGGAGAACCAGGTCATGACCTCACCTCCGCAGGAAGAGTGGAGCGGCCCACCATTACACAGGTGTGTGAGTGGGTGAAGAAGTCGTGGGATGGCATAAGAACTGAAGTAATTGTGAAATGTTTTAAAAAGTGTGGGATTAGTAATGGCCTGGATGCAAGTGAAGAGTGGGCACTATTTGAAGACACTGATGCCAGCAGTTCAGTTTCTATAAACTAATGATGATGACTTTTTAGGTTGTGATGACGAGGCAGAATCTTCGGGCTTTGAAGAGGATTAGGTGGGGGGAGTATATTTTACTGAAGAGTCATGTTTTCTGCACATTCTCTTATTGTGTTGAGTAAGACTAGCACTGAAGTCATTTCATGTCCCGGTAGGTAGGATTTGCATGTAGTCATGGTTACCGGGTATATTAGTTGTAAAGGACTCCTTTTGCTGTGCTGACCTCCTGCCTTATGTTCAATAGAAAATACTGGTAGCTTGCCTTGTATAAATAAAAGTATGCATTCTAAACCAGAATACAGTGCAACATTTTGGGATGGGATGCTTAAATACACTAAGTACTACAGTCACAGGCTCCTCAGTGAGGTGAGTGTTCTTGCATGTTGTCTGTGGTGTGGTTGTGCTTGTTTGCTCATGAGTGGCTTGTTCTTTCACATGTATATGTCCCTTTGTTAATCCCACAGATAGTGATGTTCTGCTGTCAACACCACCTGCTGGTTCTGCCAGATTTCCCTTGACACCTT
Organism: Cladorhizidae sp. MBARI D1340-BT2; assembly: GCA_028752905.1. Taxonomy (NCBI): domain Eukaryota; kingdom Metazoa; phylum Porifera; class Demospongiae; order Poecilosclerida; family Cladorhizidae; species Cladorhizidae sp. MBARI D1340-BT2. The sequence continues at coordinate 39,613,296 of JAQNBH010000013.1, read as the reverse complement.
GTATAAATAAAAGTATGCATTCTAATTTTACTTTCTTTAACAAGAATACAGTGCAACATTTTGGGGTGGGATGCTTAAAATACACTAATTAGTAAATATTCTGTGCTGAAATGAGGTGCGTTTATATGCCCTAAAATACGATAGGAATACAAGATAATACACCAAGAATGTTTTTATATCTAGAGCACAACAAACAGTTGAACTTAATTAACTGACACCAATTATCTGTGCACTCTGAACCACACTATAAGGTCTGCAGCTAACTCGGAATCCTCTCAATATACTCACATTTACAAAAGGAATGAAGAGAAGGCCCAGAAACAAGATGGCGATAATGAAGACACCGAGATGAATATGAGCAGATGGGTGTGGCTTTAGGGGAAACTATAGAAGAATGAGCCACCCAAGTTCATCACAGCATAGGCAAGAACTCCTGAGGTGTGCACAAGGACAGAATGCATCTTGCTTTCCTGATGACCACACACAAACAACAACAACAACAACAATAATAGGATTGCTGAAATTTGTCCATGAACAGACTAAAGGTTGATTGATATAAGCATTCACACACCTCATGCTGAGAGAAGGCCAGCAATGGTGTGTGATCTGTGCAGGTGAGTGCACCACCCTAAACCATGCCCCCATAGGAGAGCACAACAGTGTTGGTTGGTAAGTCCTGAGGCCCAGCATCATCACAATACAAGGTCTTAGCCTGTGCAGGTGAGTGCACCACCCTAAACCAGAAAGATTGCCCGCTGGATGGGTACTGCCTTGCCTCCGTCTCCACCGACCATGACGAAAAACACTACATAGGGCTCACGGATACAACTTTCAAGGCACGCTACACAAACCACAAGTTCTCCTAACCATGAAAACAAGAGAAACACTACAGAACTCCCCAAATACATATGGAAACTTAAAGACAGCAAAACCCGATACAACATAAAATGGGCCATTATCGACAGAGCAGATCGTATTCCACCATATCGAAACGTTGCAACTTGTGCATTGCTGAAAAATTCCACATTATCTACTCCGACAGCCAAACATCATTGACAAGCGATCAGAATTCCTTTCAAAGTGTAGGCACAAGAACAAGTTTCTCCTCAAGAGCATTTCAATTATCACATTCATCAACACCCATTCATTAACGCCCATCCATGGACTAGCATCACCCCACTTGCCTGCCCCACCTCATATGCCACCTCAGTTGCTCATTGTCCCTGATGATTGCATTAGCATGAAACTATAGTAGGACTAGCCATCCCAATACTTCTCTACTATTCAATAGCTCTGCTTTAACACAGCATTGAGCACTATTTGTAGCCTTCACCAGCAAACGTATATTATATATATATACACATATACTTAGAAGGTAGTTTGCTGAGAAGGCTACAAATAGTGCTCAATGCTGTATTAAGGCAGAGCTATTAAATATAGAAAAGTACTGGGATGGCTAGTCCTACTGCAGTTTGAAACTGCAGTAGGACTAGCCATCCCAGTACTTTTCTATATATACACATATATATATATAATATATACATGTATATATATATAATAAAGAGGGAGAGATTGATGGCTATGTATGTGCAAAGCAACACTCACAAGAAGTTTAAAGTTGATTGAGCATTTTATTTTGCAGGTAGACAGACATCTTACAAATTCCATGCCTCCCCAATCACTTGTCTTTTTCTTGCTATAGACCCCTTACCAACCTAACCCCACTCAGAGAGAGATACTAAAATCAACTGTCTGGTAGTTGCCACCATTATGCCAGTAGGCCAGCCTGGAGGAGGAAAGAAGAGAAGGAGTACATGTGGGAGGAAGAGGAGGAGAGGAGGAGGAGGTAGAGGTAGGGCAGGAGCAGGAGGAGAAATAGAAGGAGTAGGCGGTGGAGAAGAGGAGGGAGAGAGGGAGGAGGGGGAGAAATACAAGACACTGACTAGCCAATGATGGGGTCAGCAAAGCTGGCAACTCAAGGCTCTCATAAGATATGGACAACCAGGACCAGGCTAATGATGGGGTCAGCAAAGCTGGCAACTCAAGGCCCTCATAAGATATGGACAACCAGGACCAGGCTAATGATGGGGTCAGCAAAGCTGGCAACTCAAGGCTCTCATAAGATATGGACAACCAGGACCAGGCTAATGATGGGGTCAGCAAAGCTGGCAACTCAAGGCTCTTATAAGATATGGACAACAAGGACCAGGCCAATGATGGGGTCAGCAAAGCTGGCAACTCAAGGCTCTCATAAGATATGGACAACCAGGACAAGGCTAATGATGGAGTCAGCAAAGCTGGCAACTCAAGGCTCTCGTAAGATATGGACAACCAGGACCAGGCTAATGATGGGGTCAGCAAAACTGGCAACTCAAGGCTCTCATAAGATATGGACAACCAGGACCAGGCCAATGATGGGGTCAGCAAAGCTGGCAAATCAAGGCTCTCATAAGATATGGACAACCTGGAGCAGGCCAATGGTGGGGTCAGCAAAGCTGGCAACTCAAGGCTCTCATAAGATATGGACAACCAGGACCAGGCTAATGATGGGGTCAGCAAAGCTGGCAACTCAAGGCTCTCATAAGATGTGGACAGCCAGGACCAGGCTAATGATGGGGTCAGCAAAGCTGGCAACTCAAGGCTCTCATAAGATATGGACAGCCAGGACCAGGCAAATGATGGGGTCAGCAAAGCTGGCAACTCAAGGCTCTTATAGATATGAACAACCAGGACCAGGCTAATGATGGGGTCAGCAGGACCAGGCCAATGATGGGGTCAGCAAAGCTGGCTACTCAAGGCTCTCATAAGATATGGACAACCAGGACCAGGCTAATGATGGGGTCAGCAAAGCTGGCAACTCAAGGCTCTCATAAGATATGTACAACCAGGACTAGGTTAATGATGGGGCCAGCAAAGCTGGCAACTCAAGGCTCTCATAAGATATGGACAACCAGGACCAGGCCGATGATGGGGTCAGCTAAGCTGGCAACTCAAGGCTCTCATAAGATATGGACAACCAGGACCAGGCCAATGATGGGGTCAGCAAAGCTGGCAAATCAAGGCTCTCATAAGATATGGACAACCTGGAGCAGGCCAATGGTGGGGTCAACAAAGCTGGCAACTCAAGGCTCTCATAAGATATGGACAACCAGGACCAGGCTAATGATGGGGTCAGCAAAGCTGGCAACTCAAGGCTCTCATAAGATGTGGACAGCCAGGACCAGGCTAATGATGGGGTCAGCAAAGCTGGCAACTCAAGGCTCTCATAAGATATGGACAGCCAGGACCAGGCAAAGGATGGGGTCAGCAAAGCTGGCAACTCAAGGCCCTCATAAGATGTGGACAACCAGGACCAGGCCGATGATGGGGTCAGCAAAGCTGGCAACTCAAGGCCCTCATAAGATATGGACAACCAGGACCAGGACAATGATGGGGTCAGCAAAGCTGGCAACTCAAGGCTCTCATAAGATATGGACAACCAGGACCAGGCCAATGATGGGGTCAGCAAAGCTGGCAACTCAAGGCTCTCATAAGATATGGACAACCAGGACCAGCAGAAACACTGGACCATCATCCCTTATTGTATCATCATCAACCAGCCACACACTCCAGCTTCTCTATGCTCAACCTACAAACCAAATGAAGTCTTAAAAACAGAAAATGGAGGGAGGGGGAGGAAGCAACCTAGGCCTCAAATAAAAGTTGGGGGAGCTTCCTCAGAATTTATTTTAAATTTTTCCAGGAACTTGAATAATAATATTGAATAATATAATAGTAGTAGTGGTGGTGGTGGTGGTGGTGGTGGTAGTAGTAGTAGTAGTAGTAGTAGTAGTAGTAGTAGTAGTAGTAGTAGTAGTAGTAGTAGTAGTAGTAGTAGTAGTAGTAGTAGTAGTAGTAGTAGTAGTAGTAGTAGTAGTAGTAGTAGTAGTAGTAGTAGTAGTAGTAGTAGTAGTAGTAGTAGTAGTAGTAGTAGTAGTAGTAGTAATAATAATAATAATAATAATAATAATAATAATAATAATAATAATAATAATAATAATAATAATAATAATAATAATAAAGTAACAACATAAATGTAAGATGAACTTAAGGAGCACACACATGAAAATTCCAGCCCTTATGGTGATAGTACTAGGAAGAGCAAATTACAATAGGGAGAAGGAATAAGTGACAACCACAAATTTGACTTGAGGCAAGAATCACTTGATGGGGACACATGATATCTCCTTGTACTGACATCACATTAAACATGCACAACCTCTTCACAGGCAACTCCACCCACCACAATAAGTTGGGCCGGGACGTGCAGAGGAATCTTCTGGACTCGCTTGAGCAGAACTATGTTGAGGAAGTGGACAGAGATGAGGAGGAGGATGCAGATGATGGCTGTGACCAGAGCTGCCGGGGTCATGTGGCCAGTGAATATCAGCTGAAAATACTTGAGGCTTCTCTGGGGGGAAGGAAAAAGAGAACAACTTAAAATGGGGAGGGCGTGGCTGCAACTAAGGCTATATATAGAACAATGGTGAGCGCTAGACAGTTGATGTAATAATGGAGACAGCAAGCTAGTCTTGCTGGCCGGACTCTCATGCACACACACACACAGAAAGAGAGAGGCTGGTCCACCTCACATGGTCACTTGTGTTGCACAGTCAGCAAATGTGGTGGCAGCTGCTCGTGTTAAACACGAAGAAGAATAAACATTCTAGACTCCTGTGCTGGGGAAGAGAGGCTGGCCAACAAGACTAAGAGAGAAAAACAGTAAAAAGATATATAAGTATGTAGCTATTGCACACCTCGCAGACTGAGCCTAGGTGTGCTTGCCTGCCACTTGCTACAGCCTCTTCCATTCCATGCCATACAATAAGGGACTTTAGTGGAGTGAGACAGGTGGTGAAGGATGCAGCTGCCATACACTCACTCTGCAGAGGAAGAAATCCAGCATCAGCAAACTCGTTACGATGGGTGGCTGGAATGATGCCGAGATTATCTGGAACAGGTCTCAAATCCAGGTAAGGATCGCTGGAGGTGGGGCTAGTCCTGAAAATAGATTGGATAGTAAAAGAAACAAAAACTGCTTCCTGGCTCCAAAATTGCGTCGTATAGTGCAGTAGCTGAGAACTGGTTGCAAGCATTACTACGCGCTCATCCCAACCATCACCATCGTTGTAGTCGATGAGCTTGGCAAGACCCTTTACCAACCTCTACGAGTGTTGGTAAAGGGTCTGCTGAGTGACATAATATATTATGGTGCCGCAGAAAGTAATATCTGGAGTTGGACACTGAGCTCGCTGCATCTCTAGCCAGTTTCTCAGCTTCTCTATGTATACAATCCGTATACGGATAGTTGACAAAGAAATCCTGTCATAATGTCTCTGGGGGAGTGCAAATTTAGACATAAACTTAGCTTTGTCCACCCTAGCATCATTTTCGTACGCATACCACGTGACACCTTTATCATCTTCAAAATGTTGAGTCCAGGGACATCGCACCCCAGCGCAGTGCAAATATATATATTAAAAAGATGAGTGCCGATTTTTTTTTGGGTAGGGGGGGGGGGGGGGGATGCCCTATGTTGTACCCTTTACCAAACGTTTAGACGCAGTCTAATTTTTGAGGGTCCTTAATTAAATTTTATGTTTGGATTTTATCAAATGTTGGATTTTTCATCATTAGATAATTGTTTAACATTTCATGCATATCAGACCAAGCAGCCTATTTCAAAACCACTCTCTGTGGTATTAGCTGAGTGTGGTCATTTTGTGGTCACCTGGTCTGTGCAGGAATATTCATATGGTAACTTGGTCTGTGCAGGAATATTCCTGCACAGTCCTGTGTTCACCCATGCCTGGCAGGAATATGCCTGCAGAGCCAGAATCCTTTGATCTATGTGCATGCTCATGCATGAGCTAACTGGTTGGGTATTTAGACCCCGAGCGGCGGGTTTTTCGGCTTTTTCCCCATTTTTTCCCTTTTTTCCCTCCATTTTTTTTTCTTCTCCATTTTTTTTTTGCTTTATAATAAACTTTAAACTTTTTAGTAATTTTTTTCTCCAGGTCCACAGGGTGGCAGGCACACAGATATTAGGGAGCATAGGGTTCTAAGGGCCTGCAATAGAATCTTTCACAGTGAGTGTCAGAGAGAGTTAGCTGAAAATTTAGGGAGATTATCCAAGCTTGGTGGATTGCTGCAGCCAAGGGAGCTGTCAAACAATTACCTATGAATCACAAGTTACTCTCCAAGCTTCAACCAGGCTTACAACAATACAGTATGGCTGATCAGGTGCTTGCTGCAGCAGAGTGTGTTGCTCTGGTAGTTCAAGTTGGTGACAAACCAAGCCTTCAAGAGGAATTTATGGATTTCAGCATGTCGCCATTACCTCCTAAAGTGACGGCCATCACAGAGGTGGATAAGTATTGGCATACAATCAGCCAAATCAAAGACTGCTTAGAAACTGAGTATCGCTACTCCACATTGGTTAAACTCGCAAAAGCCATTCTAGTTATATATAATATACCCCATGGCAATGCTGATACCAAATGTTTATTCAGCCACATTGGTATCAACAAAACGAAGCACAGAAACAGACTAGGAATTTCTACATTAAATTAACTTTTAACAGTGCAATTCAATGTTCCTCAAAAATGCTATGAATTTTAACCAAACACTGAACTATCAAAGACATGTGTAAATGCTATGAACACACTTTAGTATGTTATTTCTCATGAAATTGTTGTTTGGATTTTGTTTGGATTTTTTGTTGCCTATTTTTTTTGATAGCACAGGCGAGTAATTTTGGAAATTACCCAAAAAATTATGGCAACACTGTACCAGTGAGACAGCCAAACTGCATTATGAAGACATCAGAGAGAGTCTGCCTATGTGAGGAACATGGAAGGCAGCTGACCTGGAAGGAATATGAATAGCCATACAAACAAAATGTATTGCTACCTGATCAGGATCTGGTGGTGTTATTACATGCATGCTAGTACTGCAGGCTGCCAAGCTACAATAATAGAGCATACCCTCAAATAGCACACGCAGATAAGCAGTTTTATAATTGATAAAGGATATCAATACAGTAAACATGCTTGTGTTAACTCAATATCGAGTCTAGCTGAGCCAGGTCAGCAAGCAGCTGCTATAAAGTCACATTACTGACCAGTTGGTTTCCTCTGAAGCTTACTCTTGTGCCAATATTGAACATGACAAAGACATTCAATAAAACATGGTAGCAACCTATGATGCATGTGTCTATGTTATATATGAATACATAGGTACGTGTTTATACTTTAGTAATAAACATAGTGGCTTACTTTTCTCATATATGTCATTATTAGCAATATTTATTCCTAATACAAATGTGCCATGTTCTCTTATATACATCTAAACACATTAAATTGTCTTTGTCTTTGTCTTTTCTACTTTCCTCCTACCTAACTTTATAAGATGTCCATTGGTCTATCAGAAGACTCCAAACTGTCTAATCAGTTGCGAACAATAACCCTAATCTGTTCTCTACCGAGCCAAACAACCAGTGGTTGGTAAAGGGTCGTCACAGCTATCCTGGCTATGACGTGACCTGAAGCAGGAAAATGAGTTCCATGAAGTGATCAGTGGTTCCCTCATTGGATCTAGCGGATGACTTCAACAAAACCAGAGCTTATAATGCATGTGCATTAGTTGTTTGCTTATTCTTGTGACAATTAATAGAACTGAGTTGAGTCACATACAGCTGCACCTTTTCTTACCAAGAAGTGATCATCCTCAGACATTACCGCCAACAAAACCAGTGAATTGCTTATAATGCACATGTCTGTGTGTATTATATGATATAAAAGCACATGTATCTACTTGAGTATTATAATAATGGAGCATGCAGCCGAAGTGTGGTGGACAGGAGGACAGAATGCTAGCAAGAAGCTGGAGTCAGCACAGATGAGAGTGGGTAGGAGACTGTTGGGGGCAAGTGATACAGTAGCAGGAGTGGCAATACGGGGAGATATGGGGTGGAGGAAGCCAGAGGAGAGGAGGGAAGAGATGAAGGTTTTGTTTGGCAAGAGATTAGAGGTGTTGGAACAGAGCAGATTGGTAAAAGTTGTTGTAAATAAACTACGAGAGGATGGAGGAATTGGATGGTGGGTAGAATATGAGATCTTGAGGAGAAAGTACAAGATAAACAACGAGGTTGGGTCAGTGCGCAAGTGGAAGGGGAAAGTGAAGGTGAGAAATGAGAAGGACTGGGAGGAGGAAGTAGACGGGAAAAGTACGCTGAATTATTATAAATCGGCAAAGAATGGTGCAGGGGTGGAGAAGTATGTGAGGTCCATGCATGGTCAGGAAGGTGTTCGGCTACAATTTAGACTGAGGACTGATCAGCTGGGTTGTTAGAGGATAAGAAGAGATGTGGGATAGTTAGGGATGAGGTGTATAATGTGTGATAGTGGAGCAGGGGAGGATGTGGAACATTTCTTGGTGACATGCGGGGAATTTGAGAGGGATCGCCTGGTTCTGATAGATGAGGTACGCAGAATTGCAGGGGCAAGACAGTGGTTGGATGAATTGAGAAGAGTGAGTAAGGATGGAAAAGTGGCATTGCTTTTGGGGAAGATGTGGAGGGAGTAAGTGATGAGGAGGTGGGTGAGTGTGTTATGTATTGGGTAGGGAAGTGGTGGCAGAGGAGAAAGGAACTGTTGTATGGTGAGCTGAGGAATGATCTTTGGTCCACTCCTGTCCCCCCCCTTCCTGAGCAGCGGGACACTCGTAACTTAATATTGTGGATAATTTTATTAATTAAATACTGTTGACTTCTTTTTTTAAATATAGATTGTTATAAGGTTAGTTACTAAATAGTTTCACACTGTGCTGTATTATATATGTGATGGCCTTAACAGGCTCAGCAATAGCAACATTAAATCATAAACATGTAAATAATATCATGTTCTGGTGTTATGTTATGCTGACTGACTTCTTGTGGGTGGCTGCTTGACTATAAAATACAAATAATAACATGATAATTAAGAAATGAATATGATTGGTCAACAAAAATGAAACAAGAATCAATGCATTTACATGACCCTTTACCTAATGAACCTTTACCAATAAACATTAATAATTCTGGTTTAAAATTTGTATTCTATTTGGAGTACATTATATTATGGTCCTGTAAATGTTTATCTGCACTGGTAAAAAAAAAATCCATTTCTTTTTTGACTAATATAATATTGTCTTGCTATATATATATATATATATAGGTTAGATAAATTATGCTATGAGAATAATAGGTATGCTTAAGAATCCAAGAATAATGCGGGAATGATAGGGAACATTTTGAGAATCTTGTAGGGTCTAACAATAACAACACACTTTCCTTTTCTTGATACTATATAACACTATCATTGATGGGTTGAAGAGCGAGTTAGCTCTTTATATGGCTAAAGCCAATGGATTATCAGCAGATATTGACAAGCTACTATGGTGGAGAAAACACAAATCTGAAAAGTTCCCCTGTGGTCTAACAGTTGTACATCTGTTTTGGTTCAACCATCATCTGCTGCAGCAGAGAGTGTTTTCTCTGTAACCAACAGACAGCCTCTGCAGCAAGAAATGGAGCGAAAGATGTTATCCAGTCTCTACCTGAACTCGGTGATCTAGCACAGTAAAAAAAAGAGCGGACCTCAGGGTAAAAAATCCAGAAGTCTCGAGGCCCACTGGCACAATATGATGTGTGGCCAAGATGTTCAAATATTTCTCTTTTTTTGAGAAATTCAGCCTCTCAGCTACCACACCAGATCTCCTGAAATAAGGCTAGCGTAAGATGGTGCAAGTGTCTGGGCATGTAACATCCCAGACTAATACGTGACCATTCTTCCATGGGCAGACAGAGGCTCCATCAGGTCATTTTCTATCACCACGACAAATACCAGAATGCTCTATATAGGTGCACAGGAATCTTAGCAGTGGCAAGAGATCTTTTAATGATGTCATTCATTCATGCCTAGGTGACGCTCCTGACTTCTCCTGCAGCTGAGACCATGTCTCCCTAACTGGTCAACCTGTACACCGCAGTGGTGACAAATATGGGACCTACAGAGTGCTATACTTAGACGAAGGCCTGTGGCCACTTGAACAGTCTCATCATCAATGTATAAACCAAGTGGTGACATAGGCAGAGCATACAGCCAGGCCCTAGACTCTTCTTGATGCAAGCAGTTGACTTAATTAATATCATGCTGTACTGAATCCATCAAGGCAATGTATGAGGCCTTGACACGAAGGGTATCCCTGTCTTCTGATGGAAGGAAGCTGCCACTTTAGGGAGAGACTCAGCTGATGCAATGAGTTAAGTCTACACTCTAAATCGGGTTAAAGGCAATCATGGAATCTAGCATGCATAATCCGGTATGAGGTCGAATGTGCTACTTGCAGAAGCCAGAAAGGCGGACGGTGCAAGCATAGCAGCACTTCTAATTCCTAAACCACCATACTTGACTGGCAGAGAAGCTTGTGTCTAGGTGAGTGAGTTAGTAGCAAGCTGAATATTGGTGATTTCACTTAGGATGGAACATAGGTCATGGAACTCTGTGAGTTTAGATGAAGCAAGACATGGTGCAGTATGTAACAAGTACAGCAACTTAGACATGGCAAAAGCACGTTGGAGCAAGCAAAGTGCGTCATGTGCCTGTAGGTGACAAAGTCTATTTCGCATCACCTCCAATCACTTTGTTTTGGCAGCAATGGCATCTTCAACTCCCTTGCTCTCCCCTATAGGAGGGGGGCATCTTCAAAGTTAAGCTCCGGCATTGCACATAGTAACTCATCAATAAGACAAGGGTCATGGCTAATGAGTTCACATTTTCTTCGGTAAAGCTGCAGACCAACCTCGCAAACCATTGATTCTAAGGTCATAAAATCATTGATGACATCTACTACTGTAAGAGCTGTTAGGCAGCTGTTGTCCAAGCAAAACACTTTCAGCTCAGGTTTGAGATGGCCCATTGACTTTTGGATAGTGAAACAGAAAAGGAGTGGGCCTAGAGGGTCACCTTGTTGGACACCCTCATAGGAATGAATAATCTTATCCTCATCAAAAAAAGGGAGGAGGGAGAGCTATAGGCAGAATATACCAGAGGCAGGAGAGCAGGAGATAACTCTTCCATGGCTGTGAACATTTTGTCACGACGGATCGAGCATTACAGAAGTCCAACTTTAACAAAGCTTGGCCTGGCTTTAAGGAATGCATGTATATACAGGAAGCATGAACAATAGCTTCTGCTCCACCCTTAGTGCCAACACCAAGTTGAAAAGGTGTTAGTAGCTCACTCATGGACACCTTCACGTGAAGGCCAGCACACTTGGCAGCTAACCACCTAAGAGTACACTCCACTGCAATAGGCCCCACCCCACCACACTTTTTATTCAACGCAATCAAAGAGGCTCCCACTCCAAAAAGTGACACACACACTAGGAGGAGCTTTACCTGGATGAACAAGGTTAAAAAAGGCTGTAAGAACTGTTAGCAAAACAAGACCACCACTCCCAGCAGAATCACTAATCAAGTCCTTAAGATGCTGTGGACAAAGCCCATCTGGCTCCTGCTGATCGACTTGGAAATCAGAGAATCGGTTTGGCCTCTAAAATAACTATGCAACCCTCTGGATCCAAAGTGGGGGGGTTTATTATTGTTGTTATTATTGGTTATTATTATTGTTATTATTATAATTATAATAATAATTATTATTATTGTTGTTTGTGACACTTTATTTTTATTTTTTCCCACCAATAATATTAATAATAACAATAGTAATAATAGTAATAATAATAATAATAATAATAATAATAATAATAATAATAATAATAATAATAATAATAATAATAATAATAATAATAATAATAATAATAATAATAATAATAATAATAATAATAATAATAATAATAATAATAATAATAATAATAATAATAATAATAATATTAATAATAATAAACACCTCTTTCAGAGGCTTTCAGAGGGGGAATGCAACCATGTGGGGTTGGTCGCCTCGGTTCTTAACCAGACCCCCCATGGTTGATGGACTTTTGTAGGCTGGACCATAATAATAACAATAACAACAACAACAATAGCAATAATAACAATAAATAATAATAATAATAATAATAATAATAATATTAATAATAATAATAATAATAATAATAATAATAATAATAATAATAATAATAATAATAATAATAATAATAATAAATCTCAAACAAAAACTCAAGTTGTAGAATAAGAAATGGTAATTTTTATACACTGTATTACGTATATATTATTATATATTATATATATTTTTTTAATGGGAAAGTGTCAGATGCCTGTGCTGCCCAGTACAGACGTGCAGTTCCCCCGCTGGACCGCCACAGATAGTCTCTGGAGCAGGTACTCTGTCGATTTGGGCTCGCCCGACTCTGTTTTAATGCGGTATCCGAGCTCCTTAAAAAAGGCCAGTGACTTCGGGCCAATTGCCCCCAAGGTCTCAATGGCTATAATAATAATAATAATAATAATAATAATAATAATAATAATAATAATAAGCACCTCTTTCAGAGGGGGAATACAACCATGTGGGTTGGTCGGTTGTTAACCAGACCCCCCATGGTTGATGGACTTTTGTAGGATGCACCATAATAATAATAATAACAACAACAACAATAATAATAATAGCAATAATAAATAATAATAATAATAATAATAATATAATAATAATAATAATAATAATAATACGAACGTGTTAGCTTTTAGTTATTTATGTATGTATTTATTGTTAATTAGTTATTATTTGACTATTATTTGTAATTGTTAGTTAGTTTGTAATAATAATAAATGTAAATTACTTTCATGTAAATTACTTTCATGTATTTCCCATTAAAAAAATATATATAATATATAATAATATATAATACCGTGTAGTAACTAATTTTAAATGCACAATTAAATTGTATTATTTCTTTCATGTATTATTATTTCATTATTATTTCATTGTACATGTATAATAATAAAATTTAAAAAAAATAAAAAAATAATAATAGCACTAATAATAATACATGTAATAGCAATAATATTAGTAATATAAAGTACGCAGCAAGAGCCCACGGGCGCTTGCCTTTCAAACCCCAAATCGTAAGTGTGGGCGCTTGCTACATGTCGCTTGCCACGTGATATTGGTGAAATAATTTTTAATAACGCACATCAGGCTGTTTTGAAAAGTTAAACTTAAAGCAAAAAATATCTATCTCTAGTCTAGGGTAAAATGTTATTTTGTTCTGGAAACTAACATTTAGCTAGTGCTATTCCTCAGGTTCACTGAAAGACGCCAAGTCGTCCACATCTTCATCCAATCAGCGAACGGATCTTCCTCCTCAGCGTCGGAACGCGTGCATATTATTGCACACGCAGTGCGGTTGAATCAATCTATTTTGCTTGGGTGGACGGAACTTGAACTATATAACTCTTCCCCCCCCCCATATGTACTTGAAATTGTTCGAATTAAAAAAAAGTGGGGGGAAAAATAAGGGGGAAAAAAGGTTTACCTGCAAAAAAAAAAGAAAAGAAAAGAAAAAAAAAAGGAAAAAAAATCTATTAATTTTTTGTTTTTTGTATCTTGGAAATGTAAAAAAAAAGAAAAAAGTTTGAGTTTTAATAATAGAAAAAATAATACTATATAGTACATGTAATAAAATAAATAATAATAATAACAACAACAACAATAATAGCAATAATAATTATAATATTAATAATAATGATAACAATAGCACTAGTAATAGTAATAATAATAATAGCACTAATAATAATAATAATTAGAGATGCAAACCTCCACCACTCCCAATCAAATTGATGGAGTTATTGATAGAAATGTGAAGTGCATAATTTGTGAGCTATTGCTGCCAATGAAAAACTTATGCACCTGCAGGTATATATATCCCTAAACAAAATGGCCGATAATGCCCAGTGGCTTCTATGATTTTTATCACCCGTGCTTGTCTAATTAGTTGCATTTTAGCACCTAATGAATACGCTAGTTTTGTAGATTAGTGCTTCCTCTGGCCACAGATAACAATGGCTAGCACGCTCCAATCATGACCAACACTAAAACCAATTCACGTTTTGACTTTGGCTGCATGTAACTTTAACATAGTTGTAGCTATGCAGCTTTTTATTAGAGAGCACACAGGGAGATCTATCATTTGAGCTATTATAAGTTCACAGTGAAGTGTGAGGAATCTATGCAGCTCCAAAGTCTAACCACAAGGTTCTTTTAAAACAACTTTTTAAAGTATTTGTATCTATAATTTTAGACCCCTTCACATGAACATAGTCCACTGGAAGGAAAAGGGGAACAAGCACTCGGCATTGGCTACATTTTGGTGCATAAATGAGGAGCATGCATAATGTGTGCACAGTTATGGCAGTAAGCAACAAACACACCTGGTCAGGTGCTTAGGGGCCTACTCAGTGCACTGCCTGTTGGCCATCCACACTAACAGGGAGGGGAGGAGGTTGATATATGCATTCTGAACTTGTGTGCATTCAAGCATTTGATAAGTTTTCATGTTCACATTTATGGCAACCCTTTACCATCTTATAAACATGACAACAACAACAACAACAACAGCAACAACAACAATGTCTCCCGCAAACAAACAAATTACAACATTTTGTTCATCCTTCTCCAAAACACTGCTGAGGTCCGTCTCATGTGACTTCTGTACTATAGGGCCCTTGGTGGCGGTCTCAATGTGGCCTTGATGTTCCTCGATGATCCTCCGGAGAGACAGAGGACCATCCCCCACAGCCCCCACCTCCCACACCACCACATCACGAGGCTGCAGGCCAGCCTGCAAATGGAGACAGGGAGCACATGCAACAGGGGGGAAGACAGAGGAAGGTGGGGGAGATTAAAACAAATCAAGAAGGACGAAGAGAAATGGACAAGCAGAGACTCCCAGGGTTACCTATGGAGCAGAGACCCCCAGGGTTACCTATGGGTGAGCCAAGTTCAACACAGCAGAGACTCCCAGGGTTACCTATGGGTGTGCCAAGTTCAACACAGCAGAGTCTCCCAGGGTTCTCTGTGGGTGTGCCAAGTTCAACACAGCAGAGACTCCCAGGGTTCTCTATGGGTGTGCCAAGTTCAACACAGCAGAGACCCCCAGGGTTACCTATGGGTGTGCCAAGTTCAACACAGCAGAGAGTACCAGGGTTCTCTATGGGTGTGCCAAGTTCAACACAGCAGAGACTCCCAGGGTTCTCTATGGGTGTGCCAAGTTCAACACAGCAGAGACTCCCAGGGTTCTCTATGGGTGTGCCAAGTTCAACACATCAGAGACTCCCAGGGTTCTCTATGGGTGTGCCAAGTTCAACACAGCAGAGACTCCCAGGGTTCTCTATGGGTGTGCCAAGTTCAACTCAGCAGAGACTCCCAGGGTTACCTATGGGTGTGGCATGTTCAACACAGCAGAGACTCCCAGGGTTCTCTATGGGTGTGCCAAGTTCAACACAGCAGTGACTCCCAGGGTTCTCTATGGGTGTGCCAAGTTCAACACAGCCAGGGTTCTCTATGGGTGTGCCAAGTTCAACCCAGCAGAGACTCCCAGGGTTCTCTATGGGTGTGCCAAGTTCAACACAGCAGAGACTCCCAGGGTTCTCTATGGGTGTGACAAGTTCAACACATCAGAGACTCCCAGGGTTCTCTATGGGTGTGCCAAGTTCAACACAGCAGAGACTCCCAGGGTTCTCTATGGGTGTGCCAAGTTCAACTCAGCAGAGACTCCCAGGGTTACCTATGGGTGTGGCAAGTTCAACACAGCAGAGACTCCCAGGGTTCTCTATGGGTGTGCCAAGTTCAACACAGCAGTGACTCCCAGGGTTCTCTATGGGTGTGCCAAGTTCAACACAGCCAGGGTTCTCTATGGGTGTGCCAAGTTCAACACAGCAGAGACTCCCAGGTTTCTCTATGGGTGTGACCCTATTGTCCACCTTCTACTGCCTTAGAGCTACTGTGGCTAGTTCAGTTTGGGTATGCAGAAGTTGTCCAGCACCGGGTGTCAGGTGAGCAGTTATTCTTAACCACACCTGAAACCACTCCCCTCATGTGGGCATGGAGGTGCAGTAGAGGCAAGGAAAAATCTCCCCCCAACATATCCTCAATGCCGCAGTGTTAGGTACATAGGGCAACTTAACCACACCCCAGGGAGAGACTTAAACCACACCCAAGGGAAAGAGAATTACTTTGTAATACCAGTACTACAAAAATCCATTTAAATGTACATGTCACTCTTAGCACACCACACTGGGGAAGGGGCGGGGTCCAGGCTGGCACCAGGTGGACATCCCTAGATATCTTGGGAATTCTGTGAGAGAGTGTGTGTGTGTGTGTGTGCACGCACGTGCATGTGTGCGTGGTTGTCCTGGCAACATTGTAGCACCCCCTGAAATAAAGTAAACAGGAATATGGAAATGGCAACCGGAAGGGAAGAGGAGTAGAAGAGAGGCCCTCTCAACTGACTCCACCTATTCCTCCTCCCACTCCCTATTATTGCCCACCGTCCTTCTCTGCTTCTCTCTCATCTGATCTCACACATGGAGATGTACGTGGTACGCTATCTCACCTTCTTCCTCAGTTTCTGTATCTTGTTGACGACCTCGCATGCCACGCCTTCCTCCACAATGGCCTGGGACAGTGTCACGTCGAGCAGCACCAGCAACTTCCTATCAGCATGGGTGTGGCATCCACTAGAGAGGGCATGGTCAACTGAGTATGTAATCTGACGGAGAGAAAGGTATTGCCACTTACAGATACACCAAGCAGTTACAAATCCCTTAACCATTTAAAAATTATTATCTTTTTATTTTATTTAGTCCACTAGCAATCTCACCAACACACCTCTCATCATTAGGATCCGTGTGATGGGTGGAGGGGCAAGGAATTAGTGAACCCTCACCTTCTCTCCCACTTACATATGCATAGACAAAATTTCCATGATCACTTTGCACCCTCTCACAAGCTCCAGTTCTCCAGTTCTCTCACAAGCTCCAGTTCTCCAGTTCTCTCACAAGCTCCTGTTCTCCAGTTCTCTCACAAGCTCCAGTCTTCCGTGAAATAACTCTCACCAATGCGCACTAATCCTATGCTGGATGATTACTATACCAATAAATTGTGCACGTGCTACTCGATCTGAGCGAGGACGCACGTGCACTTCTCACTCTGCAGGTGCTCAGTGGAATAGGGTACGCCCTCCATCTCTCTCTGTCTTCACGCAGGTTTTAAAAGGAACATTTCACACGAGGACTATTCAAGGAAATTGGTAATTCTAAACCATGGGAGATATGTTATTGGGGAATACAGACGTGTGGAATCATACCAATTCCTACATGTCACATTTCCAACGGGAGGTAAATACCCCACGCCACTGCCCCCCTTCCCCCCACCCCCTCAACACAACCAGAAAGAAACAATGGTCACCCTGTCACCTTGATGTCATCTCACGACAACCTGTGCCCCACGACCTCGATCTCTCCTCTCTCTTGCAGCTCCTCTAGCTGCTCACTCGTTAGCTGCTTAACAGCAGGAGCAACGTTCTTAAATGCCCCCTTCAACCTCTTGCCCAATTTCTCGCTGTCCGGCTCCCCTTGCAGCTTGACACCGTACTTGCTGTCTTCCATGGTGAGGGTCTTGACGTAGAGCTCCTCTAGAATGTACGACTCAAGACCTTTTAGGTAATCCTGACACTTCTGGTCACGATGGATGACAACGATCTCAGGAAGAGGGAACTGCAATGAGGAGGTGGTGGAGGGCAGGAAGAGGAAGGGAGAGAAAGGAGGAGAGAGGGGGAGCAGATGGTGGTGAGAGAGGTCAGAGAGAAGGAAGAGAGAGAGGAAGGAGGAGGATGATAGAGAATGGGAGGTGAGGAGAGAGGGTGAGGGTTGATGAGAAGACAAGGTGTACAAGTAGGGAGAAGAACACAATGAGAGGCACAGCAACACACACACCTTGATGGGCATGACTTTGCTGTCTCTGATGTAGTGTCCCAGCTCCACTACAGACTGCAGCATTGTCATAGCCGCCTCGATATGGCCATCTATCAGGTCCACTCTGAAAGGGAGAGAGGGAGGGAGGGAGGGGAGAGAAGTGGGAGGGTGGAGAGGGAAGAGGAACGGGAGATAGGCGGAGAGGGAAGAGGGAGGGGAGAGAAGTGGGGGAGGGAGGGGAGAGAGAGGGAAGCAGGAAAAAAAATAGAAGAGCAAGAGAAAGAGGAGAGGAGGAGGAATAAAATGGAGGAAACAAAAATGAATAAAAGCAGAGGCAAGTGTGTGGCAAAAAGGAGTGGGAAGAGAAGACAAGGAAAAGGGAAAGTAGAAGAGGAGGGGCCACAGGCAAAGCAAGAGTTGGCCAGACATTTCCATGTTTGTAGCAACAGCACTAGCACTTCCAACACATGACATGACTGGGCACGAGTTTCACAGTGTCCTCATCTATCACTTTGAAGTCAAGCTACGTTTGGTCTCCCTAGCAACAGGCCTGCAGCACTAACTGGTACTAGAGCTAGACCCACCCTAGCAATGAGGGCTTCGGAAATTATAGGTGGGGGAGGGGGGGGGGGGGGAGCATATAGACACCTTGGCTTGGGGAGCATGACAAAATGGACGCTGGCATTATCCAGAGTGAGAGTCCAAGGCTGAAGATGGCGAAGGTTCTGGAACATATGCTCTGTGAAGAAAGGTGTGAATGGAGACATCATTCTTGTCATGAGGAAGACGACGGAGCAGAGAGCCTGCATGGAGTGAAGACACTCCTCCATCCCGTGCTCTCCCTGAGGGGGAGGGAAAGGCAGCGGAGGGTTGGCGAGAGGGACAAGATGGGGGATGGGAGGGTGGGGGAGGTGAGGGGAAGAGGAAGAGGAGGAGAGAGCAAGAGAGCAACAGAATTGAGGTTGGCAGAGGAGCAAGAGGTGGAGAGAGGAGGAACGTGAGAGAACCATCGTTGCAGGATGTACACACCATCTCTCTCGATTCTCTTCCTGTTGAACCGGACGTACCAGTTAGTAAGTTGATCTATGAACTTGACCAGTCGAGGTATGATGGTGTAGAGATGGTACTCTACGGCAGAGGCAACAACAAACAAACACACAAACAAACAACAGGAAGTAACAACAAATAGCTACTGATGAGTCTTAGCAGGTCGGGCCTTGGTTGCAGCTGTGAGATTCACACATGCTCAGCTTAACCATAAACTAGGTTGTGCGCATTCGATGGAACTATGGATACCACACTCTATCCCTGGTACTACACAGCCCTGGCCTGGTACTACATAGCCCTGGCCCGGTACTACATAGCCCAGGCCTGGTACTACATAGCCCTGGCCTGGTACTACATAGCCCTGGCCTGGTACTACATAGCACTGGCCTGGTACTACATAGCCCTGGCCTGGTACACATAACCCTAGCCTGATCCTAGTCCATCTTCAGTCTTCAGCATGCTGGAGTAGGGTTAAGGTGAGGGCCAGGAGGGTTAAGGTGAGGGCCAGGAGTAGGGTTAAGGTGAGGGCTAGGAGTAGGGTTAAGGTGAGGGCTAGGAGTAGGGTTAAGGTGAGGGCCAGGAGTAGGGTTAAGGTGAGGGCCAGGAGTAGGGTTAAGATGAGGGCTAGGAGTAGGGTTAAGGTGGGGGCCAGGAGTAGGGTTAAGGTGAAGGCTAGGAGTAGGGTTAAGGTGAGGGCTAGGAGTAGGGTTAAGGTTAGGGCTAGGAGTAGGGTTAAGGTTAGGGCCAGGAGTAGGGTTAAGATGAAGGCCAGGAGTAGGGTTAAGGTGAGGGCTAAGAGTAGGGTTAAGATGAAGGCCAGGAGTAGGGTTAAGGTGAGGGCCAGGAGTAGGGTTAAGGTGAGGGCTAGGAGTAGGGTTAAGGTGAGGGCCAGGAGTAGGGTTAAGGTGAGGGCCAGGAGTAGGGTTAAGGTGAGGGCTAGGAGTAGGGTTAAGGTGAGAGCTAGGAGTAGGGTTAAGGTGAGGGCTAGGAGTAGGGTTAAGGTGAGGGCCAGGAGTAGGGTTAAGGTGAGGGCTAGGAGTAGGGTTAAGGTGAGGGCCAGGAGTAGGGTTAAGGTGAGGGCCAGGAGTAGGGTTAAGGTGAGGGCTAGGAGTAGGGTTAAGGTGAGGGCTAGGAGTAGGGTTAAGGTGATGGCTAGGAGTAGGGTTAAGGTGAGGGCTAGGAGTAGGGTTAAGGTGAGGGCTAGGAGTAGGGTTAAGGTGAGGGCCAGGAGTAGGGTTAAGGTGGGGGCCAGGAGTAGGGTTAAGGTGAAGGCTAGGAGTAGGGTTAAGGTGAGGGCTAGGAGTAGGGTTAAGGTTAGGGCTAGGAGTAGGGTTAAGGTTAGGGCCAGGAGTAGGGTTAAGATGAAGGCCAGGAGTAGGGTTAAGGTGAGGGCTAAGAGTAGGGTTAAGATGAAGGCCAGGAGTAGGGTTAAGGTGAGGGCCAGGAGTAGGGTTAAGGTGAGGGCTAGGAGTAGGGTTAAGGTGAGGGCCAGGAGTAGGGTTAAGGTGAGGGCCAGGAGTAGGGTTAAGGTGAGGGCTAGGAGTAGGGTTAAGGTGAGAGCTAGGAGTAGGGTTAAGGTGAGGGCCAGGAGT
Source organism: Cladorhizidae sp. MBARI D1340-BT2 (assembly GCA_028752905.1). NCBI lineage: Eukaryota > Metazoa > Porifera > Demospongiae > Poecilosclerida > Cladorhizidae > Cladorhizidae sp. MBARI D1340-BT2. The sequence goes on along the minus strand of JAQNBH010000013.1, from coordinate 39,592,653 downwards.
AGGGTTAAGGTGAGGGCTAGGAGTAGGGAAGTAGGGTTAAGGTGAGGGCCAGGAGTAGGGTTAAGGTGAGGGCCAGGAGTAGGGTTAAGGTGAGGGCTAGGAGTAGGGTTAAGGTGAGGGCTAGGAGTAGGGTTAAGGTGAGGGCTAGGAGTAGGGTTAAGGTGAGGGCTAGGAGTAGGGTTAAGGTGAGGGCTAGGAGTAGGGTTAAGGTGAGGGATCGACTGGGTTAAACAGAGCCCCAAGCATGTTCACAGCCAGACATGTGGCACTAACCCCTACATGACAGGGTTAAACAGAGCCTCAAGCATGTTCACAGCCAGATATGTGGCACTAACCCTACATGACAGGGTTAAACAGAGCCCCAAGCATGTTCACAGCCAGACATGTGGCACTACCCCTACATGACAGGGTTAAACAGAGCCTCAAGCATGTTCACAGCCAGACATGTGGCACTAACCCCTACATGACAGGGTTAAACAGAGCCCCAAGCATGTTCACAGCCAGACATGTGGCAATAACCCCTACATGACAGGGTTAAACAGAGCCGCAAGCATGTTCACAGCCAGACATGTGGCATTAACCATACATGACAGTAAACAGAGCTTCAAGCATGTTCACAGCCAGACATGTGGCACTAACCCTACATGTACATGACAGGGTTAAACAGAGCCCCAAGCATGTTCACAGCCAGACATGTGGCACTACCCCTACATGACAGGGTTAAACAGAGCCCCAAGCATGTTAACAGCCAGACATGTGGCACTACCCCTGCATGACAGGGTTAAACAGAGCTCCAAGCATGTTCACAGCCAGACATGTGGCACTACCCCTACATGACAGGGTTAAACAGAGCCTCAAGCATGTTCACAGCCAGACATGTGGCAATAACCTCTGAGATGATATAAACCCGATATAAACCCTATTATTTTACTTCCGTCTCTTATAACAATAGTCACATTTCTGTGGTTTGTTGCTAAGCAACTAAAATTTACCATAACGTCCCTTCATGCATCAGCTATCACCTAATATATAGTTGTTGGGTACTTATCTTCATGTGGTCCTCTATAAATAAATAAAAAGTGAAATAGTGTCAATTTTTGTAAAAAGTACTCCGTAAATCTGCCAGTGAAAGGGTTAAACAGAGCCCCAAGCATGTCCACAGCCAGACATGTGGCACTAACCCTACATAACAGGGTTAAACAGAGCCCCAAGCATGTTCACTAGAGATTCCCAAGTATGGACTAGCACAGATGGCCAGACAAGAAGACAAGGACAAGTTGTCTCACATGCAGACACCCCTAGGGCATATCTACCTCGTCAACACCTCCAGGGGTCTAGTGAGAAGGAATTGCCGAGACATAAATGAGACCGGAGAAACCCACAGACTCCAGCAAAAGGGAAGAAGCCAACCCAACACACCCTCACCAAATAATAACTACATCAAGAACTGGGACCACCATCCACCCCCTGACAGACTTTGCTGTCTTGGGGGAAAGGGAGGTGTGGCAATACCCTTGCCACCCACATGTGTTGATGACTAATTGGGTAAGACTAAAGAGAGTCTATTATTATATGGAATGCGTTGTTTGATGTATATCTGGATGTGTGCTCATTGGAATCAGTTACTCAATACCACAAATGCCAAGGGTCAACATGCATAGGAGTTGTGTGGCACAGGGCAACATGCATAGGAGTTGTGTGGCACAGGGCAACATGCATAGGAGTTGTGTGGCACAGGGCAACATGCATAGGAGTTGTGTGGCACAGGGAAGGGCAACACACTTGTGAGGGCTTACTTTACTACCATGGCTTCACCTTACCCAAACACACACATTCATGAACTAATATTAATTACATCTCACAAGTGTGAAAGAGGATCAAATCATTCTGTTGTCCACGAGTGAAGTGAGTCCTGGCTGGGGACTTGAACAGAACAAATTGCTTTGCCTTGCAGGACTTGTGTATCTATGGGGTCAGACTAAAACACAGACCACATGGGCCAAGAGCTAGGGCCAGGGCTAGAGATGGGGCTAGTGTTAGGTTAGCTAGGCCCATTACTAGAGTAAGATTAAAACTTAGGCCTAGCCCTAACCTACCTAACACACCAAGTGCCTATGGCTGGACAGCTGGGAAAGAAAGTAAGCGTGGCCTGTGCTTAGAAGTTTCTACTGGCCAAGACCCAGAAAGGATGTGGCTGCTGGTGCAAGGAGTGTGCAGAGTGCCAACGAGGAAACAGAAATCACAGAGCAAAAGCTCCCTTGGTGCCTCTACCAGTGATGGAGGAGCCCTTCAAGTGGATAGATATGGACATCGTGGGCACATTGCAAAGGCAAAGAAAGGCAACAAATTCATCTTGACCACGATGGACTTTGCCACGACGTTTCCAGAAACAATCCCTCTCAAAAAAGTGGAAGCCTAGACGGTGGCTGAAGCCTCTGCCAAGTGTTTACGAAAATGAATGAGCATACCAGAAGAGATCCTGACAGATCATCGATCTAACTTTTGTTCGAACCTGATGTCCTCAGTCTTCGACCTGCTGAAGATAAAGTACATCAGGACTACTCCATAACACCCACAGACAGATGGAATGTTGGAACATTTCCATGCAACCCTGAAAGCCATGCTGAGGAAGACAGCTAGCCAGGACCAGGAAAGACCTCAACTAACCAGGACAAGGAGAGAACCTCAACTAGCCAGGACAAGGAGAGAACCTCAACTAGCCAGGACAAGGAGAGAACCTCAACTAGCC
>JAQNBH010000013.1:39479511-39589804 GCA_028752905.1 Cladorhizidae sp. MBARI D1340-BT2 | reverse complement strand
TTCTCTCTTTGTCCTGGCTAGTTGAGGTTATATCCTTGTCCTGGCTAGTTGAGGTTCTCTCCTTGTCCTTGCTAGTTGAGGTTCTCTCCTTGTCCTGGCTAGTTGAGGTTATATCCTTGTCCTGGCTAGTTGAGGTTCTCTCCTTGTCCTGGCTAGTTGAGGTTCTCTCTTTGTCCTGGCTAGTTGAGGTTATATCCTTGTCCTGGCTAGTTGAGGTTCTCTCCTTGTCCTGGCTAGTTGAGGTTCTCTCCGTCCTGGCTAGTTGAGGTTATATCCTTGTCCTGGCTAGTTGAGGTTCTCTCGTTGTCCTGGCTAGTTGAGGTTCTCTCCTTGTCCTGGCTAGTTGAGGTTCTCTCCTTGTCCTGGCTAGTTGAGGTTCTCTCCTTGTCCTGGCTAGTTGAGGTTCTCTCCTTGTCCTGGCTAGTTGAGGTTCTCTCCTTGTCCTGGCTAGTTGAGGTTCTCTCGTTGTCCTGGCTAGTTGAGGTTCTCTCCTTGTCCTGGCTAGTTGAGGTCCTCTCCTTGTCCTGGCTAGTTGAGGTTCTCTCCTTGTCTGGTTAGTTGAGGTCTGTCCTGGTCCTGGCTAGTTGAGGTCATATCCTTGTCCAGGCTAGTTGAGGTTCTCTCCTTGTCCTGGTTAGTTGAGGTCTGTCCTGGTCCTGGCTAGCTGTCTTCCTCAGCATGGCTTTGAGGGTTGCATGGAAATGTTCCAACATTCCATCTCTCTTGGGGTGTTATGGAGTAGTCCTTATGTACTTTATCTTCAGCAGGTCGAACACTAAGGACATCAGGTTCGAACAAAAGTTAGATCGTTGATCTGTCGGGATCTCTTCTGGTATGCCCATTCTTGTAAACACTTGGCAGAGGCTTCAGCCACCGTCTAGGCTTCCACTTTCTTGAGAGGAATTGTTTCTGGAAACGTCGTAGCAAAGTCCATCATGGTCAGATGAATTTGTTGCATTTCTTTGCCTTTGCAATGTGCCCACGGTGTCCATATCTATCGACTTGAAGGGCTCCTCCGTCACTGGTATAGGCACCAATGGAGCTTTTGCTCTGTGATTTCTGTTTCCTCGTTGGCACTTTGCACACTCCTTGCACCAGCAGCCACATCCTTTCCAGGTCTTGGCCAGTAGAAACTTCTAAGCACAGGCCACGCTTATTTTCTTTCCCAGCTGTCCAGCCATAGGCAATTGGTGTGTTAGGTAGGTTAGGGCTAGGCCTAAGTTTTAATCTTACTCTAGTAATGGGCCTAACACTAGCCCCATCTCTCGCCCTGGCCCTAGCTCTTGGCCCATGTGGTCTGTGTTTTAGTCTGACCCCATAGATACACAAGTCCTGCAAGGCAATGCAATTTGTTCTGTTCAAGTACCCAGCCAGGACTCACTTCACTCGTGTACAACAGGATGATTTGATCCTCTTTCACACTTGTGAGATGTAATTAATATTAGTTCATGTATGTGTATGTTTAGGTAAGGTGAGGCCATTGTAGTAAAGTAAGCCCTCACAAGCATGTTGCCCTTCCCTGTGCCACACAACTCCCATGCATGTTGCCCTTCCCTGTGCCACACAACTCCTATGCATGTTGCCCTGTGCCACACAACTTCTATGCATGTTGCCCTGTGCCACACAACTCCTATGCATGTTGCCCTGTGCCACCAACTCCTATGCATGTAGCCCTGTGCAACACAACTCCTATGCATGTTGCCCTGTGCCACACAACTCCTATGCATGTTGCCCTGTGCCACACAACTCCTATGCATGTTGCCCTGTGCCACACAACTCCTATGCATGTTGCCCTGTGCCACACAACTCCTATGCATGTTGCCCTGTGCCACACAACTCCTATGCATGTTGACCCTTGCCCTTTGTGGTATTGAGTAACTGATTCCAATGAGCACACATCCAGATATACATCAAACAACACATTCCATATAATAATAGACTCTCTTTAGTCTTACGCAATTAGTCATCAACACATGTGGGTGGCAAGGGTATTGCTACACCTCCCTTTCCCCAAAGGCAGCAAAGTCTGTCAGGCGGTGGATGGTGGTCCCAGTTCTTGATCTAGTTATTATTTGGTGAGGGTGTGTTGGGTTGGCCTGTTGCTCGAGTCTGTGGGTTTCTCCGGTCTCATTTATGTCTCGGCAATTCCTTCTCACTAGACCCCTGGAGGTGTTGACGAGGTAGATATGCCCTAGGGGTGTCTGCATGTGAGACAACTTGTCCTTGTCTTCTTGTCTGGCCATCTGTGCTAGTCCATACTTGAATCTCTGGTGAACATGCTTGGGGCTCTGTTTAACCCTGCCATGTAGGGTTAGTGCCACATGTCTGGCTGTGAACATGCTTTGGGCTCTGTTTAACCCTGTCATGTAGGGGTAGTGCCACATGTCTGGCTGTGAACATGCTTGGGGCTCTGTTTAACCCTGTCATGTAGGGGTAGTGCCACATGTCTGGCTGTGAACATGCTTGGGGCTCTGTTTAACCCTGTCATGTAGGGTTAGTGCCACATGTCTGGCTGTGAACATGCTTGGGGCTCTGTTTAACCCTGTCATGCAGGGGTAGTGCCACATGTCTGGCTGTGAACATGCTTGGGGCTCTGTTTAACCCTGTCATGTAGGGGTAGTGCCACATGTCTGGCTGTGAACATGCTTGGGGCTCTGTTTAACCCTGTCATGCAGGGGTAGTGCCACATGTCTGGCTGTGAACATGCTTGGGGCTCTGTTTAACCCTGTCATGTAGGGGTAGTGCCACATGTCTGGCTGTGAACATGCTTGGGGCTCTGTTTAACCCTGTCATGTAGGGGTAGTGCCACATGTGTCTGGCTGTGAACATGCTTGGGGCTCTGTTTAACCCTGTCATGTAGGGGTAGTGCCACATGTCTGGCTGTGAACATGCTTGGGGCTCTGTTTAACCCTGTCATGCAGGGGTAGTGCCACATGTCTGGCTGTGAACATGCTTGGGGCTCTGTTTAACCCTGTCATGTAGGGGTAGTGCCACATGTCTGGCTGTGCACATGCTTGGGGCTCTGTTTAACCCTGTCATGTAGGGGTAGTGCCACATGTCTGGCTGTGAACATGCTTGGGGCTCTGTTTAACCCTGTCATGTAGGGGTAGTGCCACATGTCTGGCTGTGAACATGCTTGGGGCTCTGTTTAACCCTGTCATGTAGGGGTAGTGCCACATGTCTGGCTGTGAACATGTTTGGGGCTCTGTTTAAGGGGGTCTGTTGCTAAATTTAATTTTTTTTTAACCTGTGGTTTACAATTTTAGAGCTCCGTAGATTCTGCAAACTTCATGTTATGGACTTGATATATAGCTAAAAAGATAGGTCTCTCTGCGTGCTCTCTTTTGATACTAATATATGTTTCATAGGATAACTATAGGCAAGTTACTAGCCCTAAAGTGGAGGGACCTCAAAAACATGAATCTCCGCAACCTCCACAGAAACCACTCCGAATTGCAAAGTGCCAAAAAATTGAAAATGGTACGAGTGGCTAGAGGAAGCTCTTACGCATGCAATAACCGTATTGAATAGGCGTTAAAAATGTATTACCCGGTCAGACATTACATAATTATTGTATTGGTATAGAGTTCATTGTATTTCACTGATGTAGTGATATTCGACCCTCACTCATGGCAAGGTCGATCGGTGATGTTTCATGAATGGGGTGGCCTGAGATAGATCTAGCACCCCTGAGACAAGTGATGGTTGACCTCAGAAGAGAGAAGCTGAGAAGGACACGCAACCAGGCCATGACAGTGTAGTGCTGATATCTTTTTGCTGCAAGTAGGGAGGCTAGGCTACTGTTGCAGATTACTTAGTCAGAAACGTGGGTGCAAAATTGATGGCGTTGATTTTAACCCAACTCCTGGCCCTCACCTTAACCCTACTCCTAGCCCTCACCTTAACCCTACTCTTGGCCCTCACCTTAACCCTACTCCTGGCCCTCACCTTAACCCTACTCCTGGCCCTCACCTTAACCCTACTCCTAGCCCTCACCTTAACCCTACTCCTGGCCCTCACCTTAACCCTACTCCTGGCCCTCACCTTAACCCTACTCCTGGCCCTCACCTTAACCCTACTCCTGGCCCTCACCTTAACCCTACTCCTGGCCCTCACCTTAACCCTACTCCTGGCCCTCACCTTAACCCTACTCCTGCCCTCACCTTAACCCTACTCCTGGCCCTCACCTTAACCCTACTCCTGGCCCTCACCTTAACCCTACTCCTGGCCCTCACCTTAACCCTACTCCTAGCCCTCACCTTAACCCTACTCCTGGCCCTCACCTTAACCCTACTCCTGGCCCTCACCTTAACCTTACTCCTGGCCCTCACCTTAACCCTACTCCTAGCCCTCACCTTGACACTACTCCAAGTTCTCGTATAAAGACCTTTGTTTGGGGGCCAAAAACACCACAGGTCTCCACTGCCACTGGCATGAACAGGTAGGATGAGTCTAGGTTGCAGTACTTTGACATCTTCATATCCTCTGCTTTTGCTGCTACTGCACCGAGTTTGTTTACCGCCAGCCTGATATTTGAAGCCGCAAAAGTGTCTGCACATGTAGCATCCCAGACCAGGAGCTTCCCTCTTGACCATGGAACAATGGACATGCCATCAGGTCTCTTCCCGTCTGATCTCATTAGGCCTGAGGGTTCAAGGCGGGAAGAGATCTTAGCAGACACCAGTGATAGATGTATTACATCATTGATGGCAGCGTGTCGAGAGTGCCTGCCCTGACTCATTTTGCAACTAAGCCCATGGGTAGCCAGATGGTCCACGGCATCTCCACAATGTTCACATTGATGGGGTTGACATAATGAGGCTCCAAGTCTGAGGCCTATGGCAATGCGGATGGAGTCATCAGACATTCTCAAACCCAGAGAGGAGACAGGCAAGGCATTTAACCATGCACCAGACTCTGTAGCAGAGGTGGCAATGAGGCGAGCTCTGGACTGAGCATCAGGAGCTTCAGCAAGTAGGAAATCTGCTCTGGCTTGTACTCTTGGATGGTCCCACACTTTCTGATGATGTGAGGCAGGAGGGAGAGGAGGGGATTGCTCATGACCCTCCCTCCTGCCACACTGACAGAGCTGATGTTACTAGAGGAGTAGAGCAACCTTGAAGTGGTTCTGGAAGCAAGTGCTGGACTAGGTCAGTTGATCCTTGAACAGAAGCTAGATAAGATGATGGTGCAATATGAACTGCACTCCTAATTCCAAGGCCACCCTTTTTCACTGGTAAGGTTGCTTGCAGCCATGACTTATCACTCAGGTTTGTGTTGGAGATGTTGCTGAGGATTGAACGAAGAAGAGCATCATACTCCTCCAGACATGAAGATGCAAAGCAAGGAGCGGTCCTGAGGATGTGCATCATCTTGGGAATAGCAAATGAGTGGCGCAATAATACCAGTGCATCATGAGAGTGTAGGCGTTTAATTCTATCTCCCATCAACTTCAAAACATTCACTTTCTCACCAATATACTTGTTCACACACCTGCGGATCCCCGAGCGGAGACCCTAAAAGGGTGGCATCGTCCGTGTTCACCACTTGTAGACCTGGGAAGGCGGATAGAACAATTCCTCTGGTTGTTGGATCGGGGCAAATAAGCTCTGTCTTATTACGGTTGAGTTCAAGGCCAAGGGTGCCTGCTTCCTCCTCTATCATTAACAGGTCCTTCATTACATCCTCACGACTTCCTCCGACTGTGCCATCATCCAAATAGAAGGTGACAAAATCAGAAGATAGCTTATTACATAGCTTATGGATTGTGAGGCAGAACAAAAGTGGACCAAGAGGGTCGCCCTGTTGTACACCCTCAGAGGATAACACCATCTCATCACCCCAGAGCAGGAAAGAATCACAACAATAAACAGAGTGGACAAAGGGGAGTAATTCTGGAATGAATTCTTCTACAGCAAGTAACATTTTGTCACGGCGAATGCTGTTGAATGCATTCTTGAAATCCACCTTGATGATGGCTTGGTTCGGTTGCCAATTGCTGAGGTAAGTACGGGTGGCATGTACAGCAGCTTCAACACCTCTGACTACACCATATCCAAGCTGACGAGGTGCCAACAACTCTGGTACTTGTTGCAAGGCAAAGAAACTAGCACACTTAGCAGTAAGTCAAAACACATCCAACAGCAATCGGTCTAATCCCTCCATCCTTCTTTCTCAGGGCAATCAGAGAAGCACCAAAAAAGTGTGGGCAAATTTCAGGTGGAGTCCTCCCCGCCAGGATGAGTGAGATGAGGGAACACAGGGCTTTGAGTAGGATCTGGCCGCCCTCCTTTGCAGAGGGTCCCGTCATGTCCTTTAAATGTTGTGGGCGGAGACCATCAGGGCCTCCTGCTGAGCCATTGGGGAAGGAGTAGATTGCTTTCTTTACTTCCCTGCAGAGATGGTAAAGCTTTCTTTACTTCCCTGCAGAGATGGTAAAGGTTGGGATCTGGGATGGGGCCAATGCAGGTGTCAGGATGTTTTTCAGGGTGTTTTAGTTTGAGAGCCTCTTGGGTAGCAGCAGAGTGGTCAGCTCGAGTATCATCACCGCAGGCAAGCCTAACAGCACCTTTGAAATTGCCTTCTTCAAGCTTGCTGGCTACTCTATTGGCTAAGTGCTCCAATGGATCGTCTGGCTTCCTTTTGTTAACTCTCTGTCCAAAAGTGGGAACCTGAATCAATGGTGGTATCATTGAGCTCATCTCTGATTTGCTTGTTTATTGCAGAGGTCAAACTTCCATGCCTATTTCCACCTTTGGGCAGCTTCAAACACCTTGAGGCAAAATGGAGTAGCCGGCTCCATGTGTGTTGGTCATTAAGTAGAACCACACTATCCACAATAGATGCAAGTTTCTTGGCTGCTAATTCTCTTGAGCCCACAGGGCAACCTTTTCAGGAGGCCATTCTTTAACCTTTGCGTAGGCATTGGCGAAACTGATGGTGATGGTAGCACTTCATCTTCAGTGACGGGGGGTTGACCTCCTGAAAGACTCTCTGGAAGGCTGGACATATTCACCGCTAGTTTAACTGATGGTTTTCCGTTGTCTGAAGAGTCCGCGTCCGACAGTGTGGCAATGGCAGAAGAAGCTGGAGTTGATTGAGCACGTGGTTGTTGAGGAGGGACAGCAGGTGGCTTTCTAGAACTGGAGCAGCGACTGTTGGCAGGGCCATGAGGTCTAATAAGGCCAGCAACAGATGCAGAAATGTTCCTCAGGCAGACAGCACACCCAGAACGACTCGCATCATCATCATCATCATCATCATCATCATCATCATCATCATCATCATCATCATCATCATCATCATCATCATCATCATCATCATCATCATCATCATCATCATCATCATCATCATCATCATCATCATCATCATCATCATCATCATCATCATCATCATCATCATCATCATCATCATCATCATCATCATCATCATCATCATCATCATCATCATCATCATCATCATCATCATCATCATCATCATCATCATCATCATCATCATCATCATCATCATCATCATCATCATCATCATCATCATCATCATCATCATCATCATCATCATCATCATCATCATCATCATCATCATCATCATCATCATCATCATCATCATCATCATCATCATCATCATCATCATCATCATCATCATCATCATCATCATCATCATCATCATCATCATCATCATCATCATCATCATCATCATCATCATCATCATCATCATCATCATCATCATCATCATCATCATCATCATCATCATCATCATCATCATCATCATCATCATCATCATCATCATCATCATCATCATCATCATCATCATCATCATCATCATCATCATCATCATCATCATCATCATCATCATCATCATCATCATCATCATCATCATCATCATCATCATCATCATCATCATCATCATCATCATCATCATCATCATCATCATCATCATCATCATCATCATCATCATCATCATCATCATCATCATCATCATCATCATCATCATCATCATCATCATCATCATCATCATCATCATCATCATCATCATCATCATCATCATCTTCATCGCTGTTGCTGTTGCTGTTGCTGTTGCTGTTGCTGTTGCTGTTGTTGTTGTTGTTATTATTATTATTATTATTATTATTATTATTATTATTATTATTATTATTATTATTATTATTTTTTAAATTATTATTATTATTATCATCATCATCATCATCATCATCATCATCATCATCATCATCATCATCTATTATTATTATTATTATTATTATTATTATTATTACTACTACTACTACTACTACTACTACCACTACTACTACTACTACTACTATTATTATTATTATTTTATTATTATTATTATTATTATTATTATTATTATTATTATTATTATTATTATTATTATTATTATTATTATTATTATTATTATTATTATTATTATTATTATTATTATTATTATTATTATTAATTGATTCTACACTTCTTCTCCTCTTTCTTCCTTCCTTTATTTTTTGCTGGTGTCATGAGAGGCCCTCATGAGCTCTTCCACGGGTGCCATGGGCATCTCTCCTCAATTCAAACTACCTATTGCTACGTCCCCTGGCTTCCGGCCCCTGTTGTTAATTACCACTTGTTTTCACCACATCCACAGGCACTCGTTTAAAAAATATCAAAACTCCAAATATTTCAGACCAGTCCTCAGAACTTCCCGTATGTCTCATCCTTAACTGTCTCTGTTGTTATTTCCATCTAATGAGCTACTTTGGAATAGGCAATGGGCACTGTTTGTTGTTGTGTCTGACTGGGGACATTGTACCCACGCAGACATGTGGGCGTGTTCCTGACTGGGGACATTGTACCCACGCAGACATGTGGGGGTGTTCCTGACTGGGGATATTGTACCCATGCAGACATGTGGGGGTGTTCCTGACTGGGGATATTGTACCCACGCAGACATGTGGAGGTGTTCCTGACTGGGGATATTGTACCCATGCAGACATGTGGGGGTGTTCCTGACTGGGGATATTGTACCCATGCAGACATGTGGGCGTGTTCCTGACTGGGGATATTGTACCCATGCAGACATGTGTGGGTGTTCCTGACTGCGATATTGTACCCATGCAGACATGTGGGGGTGTTCCTGACTGGGGATATTGTACCCATGCAGACATGTGAGGGTGTTCCTGACTGGGGATATTGTACCCATGCAGACATGCGGTGGTGTTCCTGTACCCATGCAGACATGTGGGGGTGTTCCTGACTGGGGATATTGTAGACATGTGGGGGTGTTCCTGACTGGGGATATTGTACCTATGCAGACATGTGGGGGTGTTCCTGACTGGGGATATTGTACCCATGCAGACATGTGGGGGTGTTCCTGACTGGGGATATTGTACCTATGCAGACATGTGGGGGTGTTCCTGACTGGGGATATTGTACCCATGCAGACATGTGGGGGTGTTCCTGACTGGGGATATTGTACCCATGCAGACATGTGGGGGTGTTCCTGACTGGGGATATTGTACCCATGCAGACATGTGGGGGTGTTCCTGACTGGGCATATTGTACCCATGCAGACATGTGGGGTGTTCCTGACTGGGGATATTGTACCCATGCAGACATGTGGGGGTGTTCCTGACTGGGGATATTGTACCCATGCAGACATGTGGGGGTGTTCCTGACTGGGGATATTGTACCTATGCAGACATGTGGGGGTGTTCCTGACTGGGGATATTGTACCCATGCAGACATGTGGGGGTGTTCCTGACTGGGGATATTGTACCCATGCAGACATGTGGGGATGTTCCTGACTGGGGATATTGTACCCATGCAGACATGTGGAGGTGTTCCTGACTGGGGATATTGTACCCATGCAGACATGGTGCAAGGGCTTACACCGTCTTCCTCCTGAAAATGTGGAAAATTGGGACTCACATTCTCCACTTCTCTGTCATGATTGCTGCAGGCTAATATGCTGATGAAGATCTACGTCAGGCAGGACATCTACTTCTATGTTCGTGCCTCAGAGGGTGTGGCTTCCAAGGTCCCCATTGGTGCTAATTTCCTGGACTATACTAGACAGACGTTTTACATGTCCGAGCAAGTGAGTGGCTGGGTGTGGTTTTGATGATGGGTGAGGCCTTACTTTTTTGTGATGTTTGAAATGAGGGAGGTGTGTTATTTTGGTTGTGTAATTGGCAAGCGAAGTGACCTCTTAGCAGGTAGGGGTGTGTGATGGAGGATTGGTATTGACACCACACATGCTGTATCTATCTATCTACCTCGTATCATATATATATGTATGTTTCTATCTATGTATGTATATATGTATGTGTGTATGTTTCTATCTATGTATGTATATATTATGTTTCTATCTATGAATGTATCTTTATATGTACACTGTATCTCTCTATATATATATGTATGTTTCTATATATATGTATGTTTATATATATATATATGTTTCTATCATTGATGTACCTATTTATTTATTCACCATTCCTTCACACATAAGAATATATTTTGTTTGTGTGAAGGGGTCAAGTGTCATAAATAATGTGGGCTAACGTAAATCGAGAATGGTCGTCATAGTGAAGAAGCGATCGAGATATATAGCACCCGGCAGCAGATTGGAAGCAAGACTGGCCTGGCTGTGCTGTGCAAGAGCTGCACAGTTAATAGCTGATGTGTTCCCTTGCCAGATATATAGCAGACAAGCTGAAGGACCCAACAATAACCCCCAAAACCCTGATAAACCCTAGCCCCCCAAAATCACCTCCCCATAGACCCTCATACCCCCCACCCCCCACCCCCAACCCATTTTTTTAAATTATTTTATTGCTGCACTTTTATTGCTGAGAATGGGCTGCATGGCTAACAGAAAAGGATGGTACACAGTTAGTTAGTCAGATGCTCTAGTTTTTTCTTTTTCCTTGCTCGCCATATCCCTACACATGCTTGACTCTGGGAAGTGATGGCTGCATGAAGTGTTTGTGAGGAAGTGATGGTTGCATGAAGTGTTTGTTAGGAAGTGATGGCTGCATGAAGTGTTTGTTAGGAAGTGATGGCTGCATGAAGTGTTTGTTAGGAAGTGATGGCTCATGAAGTATTTGTTAGGAAGTGATGGCTGCATGAAGTGTTTGTTAGGAAGTGATGGCTGCATGAAGTGTTTGTTAGGAAGTGATGGCTGCATGAAGTGTTTGTTAGGAAGTGATGGCTGCATGAAGTGTTTGTTAGGACATGATGGCTGCATGAAGTGTTTGTTAGGAAGTGATGGCTGCATGAAGTGTTTGTTAGGAAGTGATGGCTGCATGAAGTGTTTGTTAGGAAGTGATGGCTGCATGAAGTATTTGTTAGGAAGTGATGGCTGCATGAAGTGTTTGTTAGGAAGTGATGGCTGCATGAAGTGTTTGTTAGGAAGTGATGGCTGCATGAAGTGTTTGTTAGGAAGTGATGGCTGCATGAAGTAATTGTTAGGAAGTGATGGCTGCATGAAGTGTTTGTTAGGAAGTGATGGCTGCATGAAGTGTTTGTTAGGAAGTGATGGCTGCATGAAGTGTTTGTTAGGAAGTGATGGCTGCATGAAGTGTTTGTTAGGAAGTGTTGGCTGCATGAAGTGTTTGTTGGGAAGTGATGGCTGCATGAAGTGTTTGTTAGGAAGTGATGGCTGCATGAAGTGTTTGTTAGGAAGTGATGGCTGCATGAAGTGTTTGTTAGGAAGTGATGGCTGCATGAAGTGTTTGTTATGAAGTGATGGCTGCATGAAGTGTTTGTTAGGAAGTGATGGCTGCATGAAGTGTTTGTTAGGAAGTGATGGCTGCATGAAGTGTTGACTCAATACCTGCAGGAGTTGGATGTGTCTGTCCTGTCTGCTCTCTCCCTGCCTCCTCCTCGTGGTGGGCCTTGCTGCAATCTCTCTCTTAAGGTATTCAGTGGAGGGAAGAATGGCTCTGTTCCTGGAGAATCCTCGAGGATGTGTTTTGCATCTGCAACAACTGAAATCAATATGATGTAATGTATAATATATATATATCATTGACTAAGCTGTTTAAGAATAATATATATTTTAGATTTTCCCTGTGCATGTGTTGTTTATGAGTTGCTATATATTACAGCAGTGTCTGGATCCAGCCTATTGGTGGTGTGTACAACATGTAGTCTTGCTGAAGGTTGCTAAATTGACAGTTACATGTTACCAGAGCACACGACCCACGGGAACTGGGGGCAGGTAAATGGATCTAGTGTATTTTGCCAAATATTTGGACGAGCACTTTCTTCGGGTGTATATATAAACTCTTGTATGCCACATTAATTTAGGATGGTGACTGATCAGCTATGTATGGGTGTGTCCAATTGTCATAGTAACAACCACAGCTGATAACCATAATTCGACCGTCTTATTTTGAAGCAACCTAACTCAGAATGATTTTGCATGTTATTTTGTATATATATATTATTATATATGTATATGTATGTGTATATATATATGTATGTGTATATATATATTATGTATTTGTAACAATCAAACTGCCAAGTATATATGTTCTTTGACAATTTCTACTTTCCAAGCATTCTTATCTGTGAACACGGAAGTTCTGTTCGTATCCAACAGTGTCGATTGCACTGCTCTCCATGAGATGAGAGGATTCGGAATGAATTCCACAAAAAGTAATTGCCCCAGTACAAAGACAAGAGGCATAGCGAGGGTTAAAGTTTGGTTAACAAATATACAGCTCTACATGGAGGCGTGACTCAGACCTGCCATTGCCCAAGGCTTCTCTACATGGAGGTGTGGCTCAGACCTGCCATTGCCCAAAGCTGTTCTGCATGGAGGCGTGGCTCAGATCTGCCATTGCCCAAGGCTGTTCTGCATGGAGGCATGGCTCAGACCTGCCATTGCCCAAGGCTGCTCTACATGGAGGTGTGGCTCAGATCTGCCATTGCCCAAAGCTGTTCTGCATGGAGGCGTGGCTCAGATCTGCCATTGCCCAAGGCTGTTCTGCATGGAGGCGTGGCTCAGATCTGCCATTGACAAGGCTGCTCTACATGGAGGCGTGGCTCAGACCTGCCATTGTCCAAGGCTGCTCTACATGGAGGCGTGGCTCAGACCTGCCATTGCCCAAGGCTGCTCTACATGGAGGCGTGGCTCAGACCTGCCATTGTCCAAGGCTGCTCTGCATGGAGGCATGGCTCAGACCTGCCAATGCCCAAGGCTGCTCTGCATGGAGGCATGAGATCTATTGTTCTGGGAACCGAGCGGGAACCGAGCACTTCTACCAGTTGGCAGCATGCTTTATGCTGACCTCCACCTTTGGAGGCTGAGAACACTCCTCCTACTATTCCTCCTCACATCCTCTCCACTCCATTAGGACCAGATGTTGTCATATATCACTATATAGGAACATTTAAAAATGAACAAAAATATTGATGGGTCTCTTAAAAAAAAAATTAAAGGAAATTACTAATGAGCACAAACATTAGGTCACCCTTTAACCAAGCACTACACTTGGTGTATGTGAGAATTGGTTGGTGGATGGAGCATGTGATGGGATGTCTTTTTTGAACTTATATGTGATGTGTAATTAATGACTGTCTAGTATAAATATTAAGACACTGCACCACATGTGATGTCTGCTTATGTTAAATAAGGAAGTGGTGACAGCAGGTTGCACTTCTTATTATGTACTTATTTGGTGATGTTTCATTTCTGCATAGCTGAGCATAAGGAATGTAATTATTGTTAGGTTTAGTATAAAAGAGTTTAGTTTTATAAAGTATATTTGTCATGATTTCACCTTATTTTCATGAATATTAACCAGAGTTGCCAACATTTGGTGACTTCTCGTTGCCCATCCACAGTGGGGTCTCAAATCCTTTGTATTGAAGGCATGAATCCATATTAAACTTAAATTTATTCACTCGAGCTTTTGGCTAGATGCTTTAACCTTCATGTGTAGCCAAATTGTCAAGCGAGAAAATTTTATTTAGTTATGGAGAAAGTCATTGTGGATGTGTTATAGCTATATAGTCCTTCTGGATGCCACACCAGATTGTAAACATAAGTGATAGTTTTACCCCATGCTGCCTAGAAAAGAAAGAAGTGATGTAAATAGTGATCACTGTTACACTCCAAAGTGCATGATCCAACCACAGAGGTGCCTGATAGGATCCTGCTTCTGGATTACAAAAATCTCCCCAAAGCTGCCATCGGCCTAAAACTCCATTCCCTAATTGCTTGGCTACCCATGAAGCAGGACTTAGGTACCCTCTATTTGGGTTTGCCATGATGAAGACACTGGCATCTAATAGCTGTCTCCAATTGAACATAGTAATGGTTCTTCTTTGCTTCTCCTCTTGCTGGTGCAGGTTTGTTTTATTACTGCACTAGTTTTCTGCCTCTATTTAGTGGCTATATCATTATCTACTCATCGAGGATCTCATGATGCAGGGAATTCTAAATTCTCTTATGCTCTTGCTTCATGCAGCATCTCCTCATTGCTGCCCTAGGTTGCTGCTGCCTCTACTATTCCATGGCTGTGCTATTTCCTGTCAAGGATGATACAGCACTACATAACTTTTGTTTTTGGTCTCGTTGGTGATTCATGGGAATAAGAAAATAGCTCACTTAATTTTGACAAGTTTTGGTATATTTGGTGATATTTTGGGGGTTTTTGAGTCATTAAAAATTCACTCAATTTTGACTACTTTTGGTTGAGTACTGCATGTGTTGAAACAATAATAATAATAATAACAACAATAATAAACCTCCCACTTTGGATCCAGAGGGTTGCATAGTTATTTCAGAGGCCTTAGAGACGAAAGCGATTTTCTGATTTCCAAGTCGATCAGCAGGAGCTTTGTCCACAACATCTTAAGGACTTGATTAGTGATTCTGCTGGGAGTGGTGGTCTTGTTTTGCTAACAGTTCTTACAGCCTTTTTGAACCTTGTTCATCCAGGTAAAGCTCCTCCTAGTGTGTGTGTCACTTTTTTGTGGGAGCCTCTTTGATAGCATTGAATAAAAAGTGTGGTGGGGTGGTACTTATTGCAGTGGAGTGTACTCTTAGGTGGTTAGCTGCCAAGTGTGCTGGCCTTCACGTGAAGGTGTCCATGAGTGAGCTACTAACACCTTTTCAACTTGGTGTTGGCACTAAGGGTGGAGCAGAAGCTATTGTTCATGCTTCCTGTATATACATGCATTCCTTAAAGCCAGGCCAAGCTTTGTTAAAGTTGGACTTCTGTAATGCTCGATCCGTTGTGACAAAATGTTCACAGCCATGGAAGAGTTATGTCCTGCTCTCCTACCTCTGGTATATTCTGCCTATAGCTCTCCCTCCTCCCTTTTGTGAGGATAAGATTATTCATTCCTATATATGAGGGTGTCCAACAAGGTGACCCTCTAGGCCCACTCCTTTTCTGTCTCGCTATCCAAAAGTGAGCCATCTCAAACCTGAGCTGAAAGTTTTTTGCTTGGACAACAGCTGCCTAAGAGCTCTTACAGTAGAAGATGTCATCAATGATTTTATGACCTTAGAATCAATGGCTTGCGAGGTTGGTCTGCAGCTTTACCGAAGAAAATGTGAACTCATTAGCCATGACCCTTGTCTTATTGATGAGTTACTATGTGCAATGCCGGAGCTTAACCCTGAAGATGCCCCACTCCTAGGCTCTCCTATATATAGGGGATAGCAAGGGAGTTGAAGATGCCCCCCTCCTAGGCTCTCCTATATATAGGGGATAGCAAGGGAGTTGAAGATGCCCCCCTCCTAGGCTCTCCTATATATAGGGGATAGCAAGGGAGTTGAAGATGCCCCCCTCCTAGGCTCTCCTATATATAGGGGATAGCAAGGGAGTTGAAGATGCCCCCCTCCTAGGCTCTCCTATATATAGGGGATAGCAAGGGAGTTGAAGATGCCATTGCTGCTAAAACAAAGTGATTGGAGGTGATGCGAAATAGACTTTGTCACCTACAGGCACATGACACACTCTGCTTGCTCCAACGTGCTTTTGCCATGTCTAAGCTGCTGTACTTGTTACGTACTGCACCATGTCTTGCTTCATCTAAACTCACAGAGTTCGATGACATCCTATGTTCCATCCTAACTGAAATCACCAATATTCAGCTTGCTCACTAACTCACTCACCTAGCACAGGCAGTCAAGTATGGTGGTTTAGGAATTAGAAGTGCTGCTATGCTTGCACTCTCTGCCTTTCTGGCTTCTGCAAGTAGCACATTCGACCTCATCCACCGGATTATGCCTGCTAGGTTCCATGATTGCCTCTACCCTGATTTTGAGTGTAGACTTACCTCATTGCATCAGGATCATTCTGAGTCTCTCCCTAAAGTGCCAGCTTCCTTCCATCAGAAGACATGGGATACCCTTCGTGGCAATGCCTCATGCATTGCCTTGATGGATTCAGTACAGCATGATGTTAAGTATACCGCTTGCATCAAGAAGAGTCTAGGGCCTGGCTGTATGTGACATCTACATGGATGATGAGACTGTTCAAGTGGCCACAGGCCCTCGTCTAGGTATAGCACTCTGTAGGCCCCATATTTGTCACCACTGCGGTGTACAGGTTGACCAGTTAGGGAGACATGGTCTCAGCTGCAGGAGAAGTCAGGGGCGTCACCTAGGCATGAATGAATGACATCATTAAAAGATCTCTTGCAACTGCTAAGATTCCTGTGCACCTATATAGAGCATTCTGGTATTTGTCGTGGTGATAGAAAATGACCTGATGGAGCCTCTGTCTGCCCATGGAAGAATGGTCACGTATTAGTCTGGGATGTTACATGCCCAGACACTTGCACCATCTTACGCTAGCCATATTTCAGGAGATCTGGTGTGGTAGCTGAGAGGCTGAATTTCTCCAAAAAAAGAGAAATATTTGAACATCTTGGCCACACATCATATTGTGCCAGTGGGCCTCGAGACCTCTGGATTTTTTACCCTGAGGTCCGCTTTTTTTTACTGTGCTAGATCACCGAGTTCAGGTAGAGACTGGATAACATCTTTCGCTCCATTTCTTGCTGCAGAGGCTGTCTGTTGGTTACAGAGAAAACACTCTCTGCTGCAGCAGATGATGGTTGAACCAAAACAGATGTACAACTGTTAGACCACAGGGGAACTTTTCAGATTTGTGTCTTCTCCACTATAGTAGCTTGTCAATATCTGCTGATAATCCATTGGCTTTAGCCATATAAAGAGCTAACTCGCTCTTCAACCCGTCAATGATAGTGTTATATAGTATCAAGAAAAGGAAAGTGTGTTGTTATTGTTAGACCCTACAAGATTCTCAAAATGTTCCCTATCATTCCAGCATTATTCTTGGATTCTTAAGCATACCTATTATTCTCAAAATTATGCTAGCATAATTTATCTAACCTATATATATATATATATATAATTTATATATATATAGCAAGACAATATTATATTAGTCAAAAAAGAAATGGAATTTTTTTTTACCAGTGCAGATAACAAACATTTACAGGACCATAATATAATGTACTCCAAATAGAATACAAATTTTAAACCAGAATTATTAGTGTTTATTGGTAAAGGTTCATTAGGTAAAGTGTCATGTAAATGCATTGATTCTTGTTTCATTTTTGTTGACCAATCATATTCATTTCTTAATTGTCATGTTATTATTTGTATTTTATAGTCAAGCAGCCACCCACAAGAAGTCAGTCAGCATAACACCAGAACATGATATTATTTACATGTTTATGATTTAATGTTGCTATTGCTGAGCCTGGTAAGGCCATCACATATATAATACAGCATAGTGTGAAACTATTTAGTAACTAACCTAATAACAATCTATATTTAAAAAAAAGAAGTCAACAGTATTTAATTAATAAAATTATCCACAATATTAAGTTACGAGTGTCCCGCTGCTCAGGAAGGGGGGGGACAGGAGTGGACCAAAGATCATTCCTCAGCTCACCATACAACAGTTCCTTTCTCCTCTGCCACCACTTCCCTACCCAATACATAACACACTCGCCCACCTCCTTCATCACTGCATCACTTACTCCCTCCACATCTTCCCCAAAAGCAATGCCACCTTTCCATCCTTACTCACTCTTCTTAATTCATCCAACCACTGTCTTGCCCCTGCAATTCTGCGTACCTCATCTATCAGAACCAGCCGATCCCTCTCAAATTCCCCGCATGTCACCAAGAAATGTTCCACATCCTCCCCTGCTCCACTATCACACATTATACACCTCTCATCCCTAACTATCCTACATCTCTTCTTATCCTCTAACAACCCAGCTGATCAGTCCTCAGTCTAAATTGTAGCCGCACACCTTGCATGGACCTCACATACCTCTCCAACCCTGCGCCATTCTTTGCCGATTTATAATAATTCAGCGTACTTTTCCCGTCTACGTCCTCCTCCCAGTCCTTCTCATTTCTCACCTTCACTTTCCCCTTCCACTTGCGCACTGACCCATCCTCGTTGTTTATCTTGTACTTTCTCCTCAAGATCTCATATTCTACCCACCATCCAATTCCTCCATCCTCTCGTAGTTTATTTACAACAACTTTTACCAATCTGCTCTGTTCCAACACCTCTAATCTCTTGCCAAACAAAACCTTCATCTCTTCCCTCCTCTCCTCTAGCTTCCTCCACCCCATATCTCCCCGTATTGCCACTCCTGCTACTGTATCACTTGCCCCCAACAGGCTCCTACCCACTCTCATCTGTGCTGACTCCAGCTTCTTGCGAGCATTCTGTCCTCCTGTCCACCACACTTCTGCTGCATGCTCCATTATTATAATACTCAAGTAGATACATGTGCTTTTATATCATATAATACACAGAGACATGTGCATTATAAGCAATTCACTGGTTTTGTTGGAGATAATGTCTGAGGATGATCACTCTTGGTAAGAAAAGGTGCAGATGTGTGTGACTCAACTCAGTTCTATTAATTGTCACAAGAATAAGCAAACAACTAATGCACATGCATTATAAGCTCTGGTTTTGTTGAAGTCATCCGCTAGATCCAATGAGGGAACCACTGATCACTTCATGGAACTCAGTTCACGGCATGCGTTGTGACGACCCTTTACCAACCACTGGTTGTTTGGCTCGGTAGAGAACAGATTAGGGTTATTGTTAACAACTGATTGGACAGTTTGGAGTCTTCTGATAGACCAATGGATATCTTATAAAGTTAGGTAGGAGGAAAGTAGAAAAGACAAAGACAATTTAATTTAAAAAAAATTAATACGCATGTGTTTAGATGTATATAAACATGGCACATTTGTATTAGGAATAAATATTGCTAATAATGACATATGAGAAAAGTAAGCCACCATGTTTATTACTAAAGTATAAACACATGCCTATGTATTCATATATAACATGGACACATGCATCATAAGTAGCTACCATGTTTTGTTGAATGTCTTTGTCATGTTCAATATTGGCACAAGAGTAAGCTTCAGAGGAAACCAACTGGTCAGTAATGTGACTTTATAGCAGCTGCTTGCTGACCTGGCTCAGCTAGACTCGATATTGAGTTAACACAAGCATGTTTACTGTATTGATATACTTTACCAATTATAAAACTGCTTATCTGCGTGTGCTATTTGAGGGTATGCTCTATTATTGTAGCTTGGCAGCCTGCAGTACTAGCATGCATGTAATAACACCACCAGATCCTGATCAGGTAGCAATACATTTTGTTTGTATGGCTATTCATATTCCTTCCAGGTCAGCTGCCTTCCATGTTCCTCAAATAGGCAGACTCTCTCTGATGTCTTCATAATGCAGTTTGGCTGTCTCACTGGTACAGTGTTGCCATAATTTTTTTGGTAATTTCCAAAATTACTCGCCCGTGTTATCAAAAAAAATTGGCAACAAAAAATCCAAACAAAATCCAAACAACAATTTCATGAGAAATAACATACTAAAGTGTGTTCATAGCATTTACACATGTCTTTGATAGTTCAGTGTTCGGTTAAAATTCATAGCATTTTTGAGGAACATTGAATTGCACTGTTAAAAGTGAATTTAATGTAGAAATTCCTAGTCTGTTTCTGTGCTTCGTTTTGTTGATACCAATGTGGCTGACTAAACATTCGGTATCAGCATTGCCATGGGGTATATTATATATTATAACTAGAATGGCTTTTGCGAGTTTAACCAATGTGGAGTAGCGATACTCAGTTTCCAAGCAGTCTTTGATTTGGCTGATTCCATGTCAATACTTATCCACCTCTGTGAAGGCAGTGACTTTAGGAGATAATGGCGACATGCAGAAATCCATAAATTCCTCTTGAAGGCTCGGTTTGTCACCAACTTGAACTACCAGAGGAACACACTCTGCTGCAGCAAGCACCTGATCAGCCATACTGTATTGTTGTAAGCCTGGTTGAAGCTTGGAGAGTAACTTGTGATTCATAGGTAATTGTTTGACAGCTCCTTGGCTGCAGCAATCCACCAAGCTTGGATAGTCTCCCTAAATTTTCTCACATCTTCAGATGATAATCCATCCTCTTCTTCAAGGTATGATAGTGTGTTGTGACCTACGAAAACTTGGTATAAAGGGAGATACTCTTCGAGTTATCAATACAACTTGTGAAACATGTTCACAGCACACACGTACTCAGAATTCATGAACAGCAACAGAAATTTTCGTATTAAACCATCGAGCTCTTGGTAGAAACATGAAGAATTGGAGATTGCTGCTGCATGTACCTGTTGAAATTATTAACAATTGGTAATGCAGAACATAGAAAGAGCAAGTAAGCATTGGTCAGAGGCTTTTCAAGTAAAAGTTTTACTCTTCTCACTACTGCCTGCTTATCCTCAGTACTTTGAAAGTATGAGAGTAAGGCTTCATATTGTTCGATAAGACGATTTACACAAGCTTCAAGGCTGAGCCATCATGTTTGGTGTTTAACAACTTGTGTGGCTTGCATTTCACAAAACTCTGAAATTTTTCGCAGCCTCCTTGGGCTCTTCTGGATCAGTTGTCAGATCTTCCAATTCATAAGGCAAGACTTTGCAGGCCTCATTTGCTATGTGTGAAGAGCAACTAAAGCTGGCTGCTTACATCATAACCATGACATCACTGAATTTCGTGCTCCCAACATTACATTGGCCCCATCTGTACCTAATCTGACAAGATTATCATAAAGGAGGGTAGTGGATTCTTGAAAATGCTTATCGATTGCGTTAAATAGCAGCTCTGCAGTTGCCCTCTCTACACTCTCTAGGGCAAAGAAGACACATCTCACCTGTCTTTGGGTGTTATCGAAGAATCAAAGCATAATAGCAGCTTGTTGTGTAATGGTAATATCAGTTGTCTCATCAGTTTGGAGGCTGAAGTATTTAGTATCTCTAACTGCTGCGGAAATGTTTTTCCAACAATCCTGGGCAATAACTTTCAACACAGCTGTTGCTTTAGTACGACTGCACTTCAAGTCTTTAGCAATAGAAGAATCAGGAAACATCAACTTGAATAGTTTGGTTACAATGATCTCCCAATTGAAAGGCAAGATGGTGCTCTCCAAGGAAATATGCAAAGAGTACTTCTGTACGGATTACAGACTCCTCTCTTATTGGCCCAAAGTAGGACCGTAGAGGCAGTACACCCCACACCATCTTTACTTGAGTATTTGTGTAATTTTGTTTCCTGATGTCTCCTGAGATCTCTAACCACCTCTTCCAAGGTTTATATCATGAGAGCACTTCATACAGAAGGCAAAAGAAGATCCCTTTCTAGAAGTTGTGGCCTATGGGAAAGTCTTTGCATACTGTCTACGATAGACACACAATCGTGTGTTTTTTGCAGACTTAGAAGACCTGATAGATGTAGAGATTTGACTGTCAATGTCAATTTGTGAAACCTCATTATCAGAGTCAGAATCCATATCTGAAGAATCTTCTTCTGGTAACCTTGAAAGTACTGGGTTCTGAAGATGCCATAGCTAACTCTCTGTGACACTCACTGTGAAAGATTCTATTGCCGGCTTTAAATACCCAACCAGATAGCTCATGCATGAGCATGCACATAGATCAAAGGATTCTGGCTCTGCAGGCATATTCCTGCCAGACATGGGTGAACACAGGGAATATTCCTGCACAGACCAAGTTACCATATGAATATTCCTGCACAGACCAGGTGACCACAAAATGACCACACTCAGCTAATACCACAGAGAGTGGTTTTGAAATAGGCTGCTTGGTCTGATTATGCATGAAATGTTAAACAATTATCTAATGATGAAAAATCCAACATTTGATAAAATCCAAACATAAAATTTAAGGACCCTCAAAAATTGCTAAACTTTTGGTAAAGGGTCCAACATAGGGCACCCCCTTCCCCCCCCCCCCCCCCAAAAAAAAATCGGCACTCATCTTTTTAATATATATATATATTTGCACTGCACTGGGGTGCGATGTCCCTGGACTCAACATTTTGAAGATTATAAAGGTGTCACGTGGTATGCGTACGAAAATGATGCTAGGGTGGACAAAGCTAAGTTTATGTCTAAATTTGCACTCCCCCAGAGACATTATGACAGGATTTCTTTGTCAACTATCCGTATACAATCCGTATACATAGAGAAGCTGAGAAACTGGCTAGAGATGCAGCGAGCTCAGTGTCCAACTCCAGATATTACTTTCTGCGGCACCATATATATTATGTCACTCAGCAGACCCTTTACCAACACTCGTAGAGGTTGGTAAAGGGTCTTGCCAAACTCATCGACTACAACGATGGTGATGGTTGGGATGAGCGCGTAGTAATGCTTGCAACCAGTTCTCAGCTACTGCACTATACGACGCAATTTTGGAGCCAGGAAGCAGTTTTTGTTTCTTTTACTATCCAATCTATTTTCAGGACTAGCCCCACCTCCAGCGATCCTTACCTGGATTTGAGACCTGTTCCAGATAAACTCGGCATCATTCCAGCCATCCATCGTAACGAGTTTGCTGATGCTGGATTTCTTCCTCTGCAGAGTGGGTGCATGGCAGCTGCATCCTTCACCACCTGTCTCACTCCACTAAAGTCCCTTATTGTATGGCATGGAAGAGGCTGTAGCAAGTGGCAGGCAAGCACACCTAGGCTCAGTCTGTGAGGTGTGCAATAGCTACATACTTATATATCTTTTTACTGTTTTCTCTGTTAGTCTTGTTGGCCAGCCTCTCTTCCCCAGCACAGGAGTCTAGAATGTTTATTCTTCTTCGTGTTTAACACGAGCAGCTGCCACCACATTTGCTGACTGTGCAACACAAGTGACCATGTGAGGTGGACCAGCCTCTCTCTTTCTGTGTGTGTGTGTGCATGAGAGTCCGGCCAGCAAGACTAGCTTGCTGTCTCCATTATTACATCAACTGTCTAGCGCTCACCATTGTTCTATATATAGCCTTAGTTGCAGCCACACCCCCAGCCATGCCCTCCCCATTTTAAGTTGTTCTCTTTTTCCTTCCCCCCAGAGAAGCCTCAAGTATTTTCAGCTGATATTCACTGGCCACATGACCCCGGCAGCTCTGGTCACAGTCATCATCTGCATCCTCCTCCTCATCTCTGTCCACTTCCTCAACATAGTTCTGCACAAGAGAGTCCAGAAGATTCCTCTGCACGTCCGGCCCAACTTATTGTGGTGGGTGGAGTTGCCTGTGAAGAGGTTGTGCATGTTTAATGTGATGTCAGTACAAGGAGATGTCATGTGTCCCCATCAAGTGATTCTTGCCTCAAGTCTAATTTGTGGTTGACACTTATTCCTCCTCCCTATTGTATTTTTCAGCGTAGGTTATTTTGGCCTCTGCTATATATATGGTGTGGTGCAGGATTGGGCCGCACATTTGCTCTTCCTAGTACTATCACCATAAGGGCTGGAATTCTCATGTGCTCCTTAAGTTCATCTTACATTTATGTTTAATTATTATTATTATTATTATTATTATTATTATTATTATTATTATTTATTATTATTATTATTATTATTATTATTATTATTATATTACTTATTATATTACTCCTGGAAAAACTTGAAAAATCAACAAAAAAAATTCTGAGGAGACCCCCCCAACTTTTATTTGAGTCATGGAGTGCTCCCAAGAAGCCATGGTTGCTTCCTCCCCCTCCCTCCATTTTATCTTTTTAACATTTCATTTGGTTTGTAGGGTGAGCATAGAGAAGCTGGAGTGGGTGGCCTGTTGATGATGATACAATAAGGGATGATGGCCAGTGTTTCTGCTGGTCCTGGTTGTCCATATCTTATGAGGGCCTTGCATTGCCAGCTTTGCTGACTCCATCATTAGCCTTGTCCTGGTTGTCCATATCTTACATATATATGAGAGCCTTGAGTTGCCAGCTTTGCTGACCCCATCATTAGCCTGGTCCTGGTTGTCCATATATCTTATGAGAGCCTTGAGTTGCCAGCTTTGCTGACCCCATCATTGGCCTGGTCCTGGTTGTCCATATCTTATGAGAGCCTTGAGCTGCCAGCTTTGCTGACCACGTCATAGCCTAGTGCTGGTTGTCCATATCTTATGAGAGCCTTGAGTTGCCAGCTTTGCTGACTCCATCATTAGCCTGGTCCTGGTTGTCCACATCTTATGAGAGCCTTGAGTTGCCAGCTTTGCTGACTCCATCATTAGCCTGGTCCTGGTTGTCCACATCTTATGAGAGCCTTGAGTTGCCAGCTTTGCTGACCCCATCATTAGCCTGGTCCTGGTTGTCCATATGTTATGAGAGCCTTGAGTTGCCAGCTTTGCTGACCCCATCATTAGCCTGGTCCTGGTTGTCCATATCTTATGAGAGCCTTGAGTTGCCAGCTTTGCTGACCCCATCATTAGCCTGGTCCTGGTTGTCCATATCTAATGAGGGCCTTGAGTTGCCAGCTTTGCTGACCCCATCATTAGCCTGGTCCTGGTTGTCCATATCTAATGAGGGCCTTGAGTTGCCAGCTTTGCTGACCCCATCATTAGCCTGGTCCTGGTTGTCCATATCTTATGAGAGCCTTGAGTTGCCAGCTTTGCTGACCCCATCATTGGCTAGTCAGTGTCTTGTATTTCTCCCCCTCCTCCCTCTCTCCCTCCTCTTCTCCACCGCCTACTCCTCCTATTTCTCCTCTTGCTCCTGCCCTACCTCTACCTCCTCCTCATCTCCTCCTCTTCCTCCCACATGTACTCCTTCTCTTCTCTCCTCCTCCAGGCTGTCCTACTGGCATAATGGTGGCAACTACCAGACAGTTGATTTTAGTAGCTCTCTCTGAGTGGGGTTAGGTTGGTAAGGGGTCTATAGCAAGCAAAAGACAAGTGATTGGGGAGGCATGGAATTTGTAAGATGTCTGTCTACCTGCAAAATAAAATGCTCAATCAACTTTAAACTTCTTGTGAGTGTTGCTTTGCACATACATAGCTCCCTCTTTATTATATATATATACATGTATATATTATATATATGTGTATATATATATAATATACGTTTGCTGGTGAAGGCTACAAATAGTGCTCAATGCTGTGTTAAAGCAGAGCTATTGAATAGTAGAGAAGTATTGGGATGGCTAGTCCTACTATAGTTTCATGCTAATGCAATCATCAGGGACAATGAGCAACTGAGGTGGCATGTGAGCATATATGAGGTGGGGCAGGCAAGTGGGGTGATGCTAGTCCATGGATGGGCGTTAATGAATGGGTGTTGATGAATGTGATAATTGAAATGCTCTTGAGGAGAAACTTGTTCTTGTGCCTACACTTTGTAAGGAATTCTGATCGCTTGTTCAATGATGTTTGGCTGTCGGAGTAGATAATGTGGAATTTTTCAGCAATGCACAAGTTGCAACGTTTCGATATGGTGGAATACGATCTGCTCTGTCGATAATGGCCCATTTTATGTTGTATCGGGTTTTGCTGTCTTTAAGTTTCCATATGTATTTGGGGAGTTCTGTAGTGTTTCTCTTGTTATCATGGTTAGGAGAACTTGTGGTTTGTGTAGCGTGCCTTGAAAGTTGTATCCGTGAGCCCTATGTAGTGTTTTTCGTCATGGTCGGTGGAGACGGAGGCAAGGCAGTACCCATCCAGCGGGCAATCTTTCTGGTTTAGGGTGGTGCACTCACCTGCACAGGCTAAGGCCTTGTATTGTGATGATGCTGGGCCTCAGGACTGACCAACCAACACTGTTTTGCTCTCCTATGGGGGCATGGTTTAGGGTGGGGCACTCACCTGCACAGGCTAAGACCTTGTATTGTGATGATGCTGGGCCTCAGGACTGACCAACCAACACTGTTGTGCTCTCCTATGGGGGCATGGTTTAGGGTGGGGCACTCACCTGCACAGGCTAAGACCTTGTATTGTGATGATGCTGGGCCTAAGGACTGACCAACCAACACTGTTGTGCTCTCCTATGGGGGGGCATGGTTTAGGGTGGTGCACTCACCTGCACAGAGCACACACCATTGCTGGCCTTCTCTCAGCATGAGGAGTGTGAATGCTTATATCAATCTGTTCATGGACAAATTTCAGCAGTCCCATTATTGTTGTTGTTGTTGTTGTTGTTGTTTGTGTGTGGTCATCAGGAAAACAAGATGCATTCTGTCCTTGTGCACACCTCAGGAGTTCTTGCCTATGGTGTGATGAACTTGGGTGGCTCATTCTTCTATAGTTTCCCCTAAAGCCACACCCATCTGCTCATATTCATCTCGGCGTCTTCATTATCGCCATCTTGTTTCTGGAGCTTCTCTTCATTCCTTTTCTAAATGTGAGTATTGAGAGGATTCCGAGTTAGCTGCAGACCTTATAGTGTGGTTCAGAGTGCACAGATAATTGGTGTCAGTTAATTAAGTTCAACTGTTTCTTGTGCTCTAGATATAAAAACATTCTTGGTGTATTATCTTGTATTATCTTGTATTCCTATCGTATTTTAGGGCATATAAACGCACCTCATTTCAGCACAGAATATTTACTAATTAGTGTATTTTAAGCATCCCACCCCAAAATGTTGCACTGTATTCTGGTTAAAGAAAGTATTAAAATTAGAATGCATACTTTTATTTATACAAGGCAAGCTACCAGTATTTTCTATTGAACATAAGGCAGGAGGTCAGCACAGCAAAAGGAGTCCTTTACAACTAATATACCCGGTAACCATGACTACATGCAAATCCTACCTACCGGGACATGAAATGACTTCAGTGCTAGTCTTACTCGACACAATAAGAGAATGTGCAGAAAACATGACTCTTCAGTAAAATAAACTCCCCCCACCTAATACTCTTCAAAGCCCGAAGATTCTGCCTCGTCAGCACAACCTAAAAAGTCATCATCATTAGTTTATAGAAACTGAACTGCTGGCATCAGTGTCTTCAAATAGTGCCACTCTTCACTTGCATCCAGGCCATTACTAATCCAACACTTTTTAAAGCATCAATTACTTCAGTTCTTATGTCATCCCACGACTTCTTCACCCACTCACACACCTGTGTAATGGTGGGCCGCTCCACTCTTCCTGCAGGGGTGAGGTCATGACCTGGTTCTCCCATCCATTGGTTCCCCTGCTCCCACATGTTAGGCCTAAATATTGACACGTCTAAAGGCGGCCATTGGCTCATCAGCCCCCCAGGAATGGCAGCTACTTGGGTCTTCAATTCTCCCACCTTGTCTTTAATGGCTTCAGTTTTATGTGCTCTGAGTTGGTCCCAAACTAGAAGAGAAGGTTTTCTTAAGAGCCCACCAGGAGGCCTTGCCCCTAATCTTTGTAGCCACAGTTTCATGCCATTGTCATCCTCCTTCCTTTTACATGAGCAGACACACCATGTGCAAGTGGTCTTTGCCTGGAGTTTTCCGATTCGATGAAATTTTTCCCCTTCAGCACCCGCTCTTGCCTACTTGGTCACTATTTAGTGCCTAAATGCAAGCAGGAAGTTGTAGAGTAGCCTCCTCTAGCTACAGATAACTGGCTAGCACTTTCCAGGCACTAGATTTAAGGGCCCCCCCACTTTGGCTGCATGTAACTTTAGCATAGTTATACCTGTGCAGCTTTTTTAAGGGGGGGACAGTGGCGTGGCATTAAAAAAAAATTTAACCTGTGGTTACCAATTTATAGCTCCGTAGATTCTGTAAAACGTCATGGTATGGACTTGATATAGCTCAAAAGATAGGTCTCTCTGTGTGCTCTATTTTGATTCTAAAATATTTTTCATAGGTATAACTATAGCCAAGTTACTAGACCTAAAGTGGAGGGAACTTCGAAACCTGAATGCCTGAATTTGGCCACATAAATATCTCCATATTGCAAAGTGCTGAAGTGAAATTAGCACCAGTTGTGGCTAGAATGAGTATTTTCATTAGGCGCTAAAACGTAAGTAGCAGTCAAGCGTGTGGGTGGAAAATGAGTTTTATGGGATTATTAACGAAATTCATTTTCCACACGTGTGCTTGACCACGTACTTACATTTTAATGTCTAATGAAAACACTCATTGAATAGAGTAATGGCTGCTGTTAGTGGCCAGGGCAGCATATTGTGAACAATCAGGGGTGTATTTAGGGGGGGGCGGGGGGGGGGGGGCATTCGCCCCCCCTTGTATCATTCTCGCCCCCCCCCTTGAAATTAGACACCACCCTTATACATTACATACACCATCATTGTATCATTCTCGCCCCCCCTTATTTTTCCATATCTCAAGTTCGCCCCCCCTTGGCAAAATTTCTGTATACAACCCTGGAACCTCCTCTAGATGCACAGCAATGGCTGCTGTTAGTGGCCAGGGTAGCATGTTGTGAACCTCCTCTAGATGCACAGCAATGGCTGCTGTTAGTGGCCAAGGCAGTATGTTGTGAACCTCCTCTAGATGCACAGCAATGGCTGCTGTTAGTGGCCAGGGTAGCATGTTGTGAACCTCCTCTACAGGTAAATAGTGCTTGCCCTCAGACTTATCAGAGACCATGTGCTGCATGACCCACCTTGGTAGTGGCACGTGCCAAGTGTTGCTCCTCCCACAATTGCACTAAGTTCAAAGGTGCAGACTCGATAACTCGTATCTCTCAGCATGAGGAGTGTGAATGCTTATATCAATCAACCTTTAGTCTGTCATGGACAAATTTCGGCCATCTTGTTTCTGGACCTTTTCTTCTGTCCTTTTCTAAATTTGAGTATTGAGAGGATTCAAAACCTTTTTGCAAGCTTAATTATAGTGTGGTTCAGAGTACACAAATAATTGATGCCAGTTAATTAATGTTTGATGTGCTCCATACAGAAAATCATTCTTGCTATATTTTCTTGTAGTCCTATTGTATTTTAGGGCATATAAACACACCTCATTTCAGCACAGAATATTTACTACTTAGTGTATGGGAGACGATGGTATTTTTTTATTTTTTTATTTTTAAAACATGTGGTTAAAACTTTAGAGCTCCATAGATTCTGCAAACTTCATGGTATGGACTTGATATATAGCTCAAAAGATAGGTATCTCTGCGTGCTCTCTTTTGATACTAAATGCTACAGCAATTTGAAATTTGATTATTGAGAAGGTGATGATGATGCCTGTGCCCCCCCCCCAGACCACCTGTTAACCTGCTAAAACCACATTGATGGCTAATTCTGCACCTTCAAATTTAACCTCATCTGCACACACACAAGATGAGTGCATGTTGTGAAGACAATTCAAGGGCAAACTCTGTTTTGTTCAGACCTCATAATGGGCAGAGACTATTGGAGGAGAAAGAATGTTGGAGGGAGAATTCCATTGAAGGTATATAATGAAGAGAGAGAGAGAGCTCTACCCCCATATATCTCACCACCTGTTTGAAGACAAAAAGGCTCTCCCTTGTGGCTACTAGCCCACATACACACACCAGTGTGTTTCCTAGGCTACACCTGAATCAGGTCTGGTGGAGGGCATGGGACATGTAGTGTGCAGTAGGCCTGGGAGAGTTCTCCTTATCTGCTTGGACAATACATATGTATGGCTGCATGACTACCACTCTCCTCTCTCTACAGCATCAAAGAAAGTTGAGACTATAATATAATTACACATCTTATGTGTAGTACTGCCTTACTACCAACATGTGACACAATCCCAGTCTTGTCTCTGCACATGTGCAATACCAGATGACACGCCCTCTTTTGTGGGTGCAGCATTACATCACCACTCATGAATATAATTAAGGCCACACCCGATTTGCACTGTTTCCTGTAGCTCTTGTGTCTGCTGAAGTTCTGTATCTAAAGTGTTTCTCAACTACTAGTTCTCTCTAAACATTGCAACCATGGCTAGAGACATGGAGGAGGCTGAAAAGTATTTGATGGAGTTAGAGAACGAGATCATATGTTCCATCTGCCAGGAGCACTACACTCTGCCCAAGGCCCTCCCTTGCCTCCATTGCTACTGCAAGCACTGCATCCTCAAGCTAGCCCTCAGGACAGGCAAAGACCAGCCTTTTCCGGATCAATCCCAATATAAGCCTCCAAGGGTCGAAAAAATCGTGCGCGTTTTTAATTATGCGAGCGGTCAAAAGGTGTCGAAAGTGTTAATGAAACTTATAATGAACTGTGCACGTTCTTACTGATGTTCCTGAGCAGCAGCCATGGACAGTTCACCAGAAAAATGTTATAATTATTCTAGGGCTAGGGCTAGGGTACCCTAAGCCTAGCCCTAGCCCTAGCCCTAGCCCTAGCCCTAAAATAACTATAACATTTAAAAATGGTAAAAGATATATCATGGTAAAAACAAAAACTATATATTTTCAATAATATAATTATAAGGAATTATAATGTGCAGTTCACCAGCCACATGCACAGTTCATTACAAGTTTCATTATAAGTTTCATTAACACATTCGACACCTTTTGACCTCTCGCATAATTAAAAACGCGCGCGATTTTTTCGACCCTTGGAGGCTTATATTGGGATTGATCCCCTTTTCCTTGCCCAGAGTGTCGCCATGAAACCACCCTGCCTGAGGGCAATGAAGACCATCTCAAAACGGCTTTCCATATCAACCGCCTCAAAGAACTGTATGCCAAGCAGAAGAGAGCTCTTAGCAAGGAGGAGGTGGAGTGTGAGATATGCACCACCTCTTCAGTCAAAGCTGAATCATTTTGCCGACAATGTGACAAGTTCATGTGTGAGAAATGTGTGGAGGCACATCTGAGGATGAAAGTTTTCTTTGATGGCCATGAAGTTCTCTCATTGGATGAGGTGAAGAAGGAGAGAGCTAAAGACATCCTCCCCTAAGATCGTGCTGCTAAGAAGTGCCAACTTCACACAGAGTCGCTCAAGCTGTTCTGCTTCGACTGTGATGTTTTAATTTGTCGTGACTGCACACTAAAGGACCACAGGGACCACCTCTTTGACTTCACCAACTTAGCAGCTGAGAAGAAGAGAAAAGAGCTGATGGAGAGCTTGAGGTCTCTGAGAAACGTGGCCGCCAATCTCTCTTGTGCTGTTGAAGAGATACAGACCACGGAATCTGAGCTAGCAGCCCAGGGAGAGTCTGTAGCCAACACCATCGGGATGTCCTTCAAGGAGCTGCACGCTATTATTGAAACGCACAAGGAGAAGATGTTAGAGGAGGCCAAAAAGATAGTCGGTCAGAAAATGGAGAAGCTTAACCCTTCCACCGCTGGATTTACACAGCACTTTATTTAAATAGTGACGTCATTTTACATAATATTTTATATTCAACCAGGAGTGCACAAATGTCCCTAGCAACCATGGTTGATGTTATAGCATTGGTGTTGACAAACATTGTGGTCAACTGTAGGTTGCCTAGCAACTGACCACATACGATGAATATCATTATAACATTTGATTGTTTGTTTTGATTGTATTTTTAGGCAGAATATGGACAGAGATTACATCATGATGTAAATATAATAAAATGACAGTGTCATATTTTACTAGGGCAGATAATTAGAAACCATAGCTAACAAACTACCTACTAGCTTTATATTATTATAGCTATATAGATGGATAGCTAGTACCCGCGAAGTACCCAGGTAAATGCTATTTTTTATACAAGTCAGAAAAAAAGCAGTAATGCCTAAAGGATCTTACATGTGTATGGCTATTTATTTTCCTGGGACATCTTGTTCCTGTTCTTCACCATCGTCAGTCTCAAGACCTGGATCCCTACGCAAATCAGCGCTACTATCTCTGGACTGGCAAAAAAAGGCTCTGAATCTACGATGTCATTCAGAGTTGCTAGCTCTTCAGGATCTCTAGTCTGTTCTCCGTGGTAGGCCCTTCTCCTTCCTCATCACTGCTTTCAACCTCAGACAGACCGAATTCGTCGTCATCCAGCATTGCCAAAACATCGTCCAATTTAGTCTAGAAGCCATTTTTTAATCGATCAGCTGAATTTGACGTCACGAATACCTTGGTTACCTAGGCACCATACGTCAGCTATTTTAATTCCAGCTCTAGCAAAGCAAGGGACACCCCCAGGTATATTTAGCACATGCGTAGCTAAAACTAACGATTTTATATATTTGTTTTTGTCGCGGTCATTTACAACTCCGCCATATGGCGGATACGGCGGTGAAACGGTTAAAGGACAAAAGGAGGACATTTCCATTTCCCTTGCAGAGGTGCATAGGATCGTGGACTACACCGAGCAGTGTGTGAAGCATTGTTCCAACGATGAAGTTATGTGCACACATGCTGAGATGGAGAGTAGGATCCAGCGAAAATTAATTGAAGACAGCGCCAAGCCGGGGCAGAAGCTTATGCCAATGGAGGAGGTTGATGTAGCGGTGGAGGTGAGCTGTGCTGAGGCCCTGGAGCAGCTCCTCCAGACCCAGGCTAAGATAACTGGACTTCCCATCACTCTAGTCATCAACACTGTGTCCAGCAAGGCTGAGGCTGGGAAGTTATCAGAAGTGGTCTTGTGCACCACTCAACTCTGTGGCAACAAGCCATCAACACGTGCTGTTCAAATAGACTGCCATATGAAGTGTCTGCACAGTGGAGCTCACATCAAATCCAGCACCAAAGGAATTGGAGCCGACAAATATCGCATCCAGTTCACACCCACTCTCCGTGGACGACACGAACTTACGATCTCATTGGACGGGCATCAAGTAGCAGGCAGTCCCTTCCCTGTGCTTGTCCCCATCCTGCCCACTCAACTAGACAAGCCTGTCAAGGTGTGGGGTGGTGTAACATGTAACAGATCCTTGGGGTATCACTGTCAACTCCGTGGGTGAGCTTATAGTCACTGAATGTGGAGGAGATGTCGTTGTGTTGGATAGAGAGGGGAAAAGATTGAGAAGTATCAATCACTCGGAACATAAATTTAAACATTTACAAGGTATTGCTGTAGACAGTGAAGACAACATCTATTTCACTGATGAGGGCACTAATCGAATCTTCAAGTCCAACAAAAACTGCAGCAAGGTTCAGGTGCACAGAGTCCAGCAAGTGAAAGGTCCAGGACATATCGATGTTGCAGTAGTTGGAGATGAAGTGATGGTTACTGAAGATGACAATGGAGGTAGGATCATGGTGTACGACAGAGAACTGAAATATGTGAGACAGATTGTTGGTGCAGATAAAAACACATTGTGGTGCCTATCTCCTGACAGTCATCAAAACATGTACGTCAGTAGTCGTTGGAGCTCTAGTATTCAAGTCTTCAGTAATGATGGTGCATTCCTACGCTCCTTTGGCTGTGATGAGGATAGTGTGAAGAGGTTGAAGTCTCCATATGGTGTGTGTGTAGCTGGTCAGTATGTCTATGTGGCAGACTATGGTGTATGTAAGATAGTAGTGTTCACCACTGAGGGAGACTATGTCACCTCATTTGGTGGTGGAGGCTATTTGGGTGTGTGTGTAGATCAAGATGGGTTTGTGTATGCTAGTAACTATTCATCTAATAAGATTGATATATTTTAGTTTTCTGTTGGCAATTAGTTGATGAATTATAATGCATGATTCAATGAAGCTTTTATTGTCCTCCACTCACAACAGATAATGGAACTTGTAAGAGTTGAAGACTTCCTTTGTCCAGAAGGAAACTTCCAATTAAAATAATGATTATGGGTGTGGCCTAGCAGCCTGTGATCCCTCCCCCTCAGGATGTAGTGGAGTCTCCTGCCCTCATCTTCGCCAGGTGGAGAGCCTCTTGGATATAAATGCTCCCAGCAACCACTGGCTGACTGACCTTCTTGAAGGCTGTGGGCAGAGACAAGTGTGCACTAATTAGCACCCACTAGTATTTATTATCACTTGACAGCACATATAATATATAGAAACACGAGTGATGACCATGATTAGGGAGGAAGAGCTGATGGTCTACAAGTCAAAATCAAGTAGTTGATGGCAGAACTTAGTATAGTTACAGCTACTAGTTGGCAAAATTGACAGCTACTAATTAGCTGCTAGAGACTTGATCCTCACCTCTCCTTAAATATGCCTGACCTGGCAGATTCTCGGCAAGAATCTTTACCAATTGTTAACTCATTG
This sequence comes from Cladorhizidae sp. MBARI D1340-BT2, assembly GCA_028752905.1. Classification (NCBI taxonomy): domain Eukaryota; kingdom Metazoa; phylum Porifera; class Demospongiae; order Poecilosclerida; family Cladorhizidae; species Cladorhizidae sp. MBARI D1340-BT2. The sequence goes on along the minus strand of JAQNBH010000013.1, from coordinate 39,555,373 downwards.
CAATAAGGCACTTGCACATCCTGCAAAGTAATACACATTCCTAGTCCAATAATCACAGGAGTGTTAGGAGGGCTAATTAGGTATTTGTGCATAACTTTAATTACCTTGTTGGATATTAGATTTCCAATGCTGCTGTCTCCAGACACTATATATACCAGTTGGTAAAGGGTGGGCTTTGACTTGTTTGCACTCTGACCCTTGCCTTCTCCATCGCCAATTGATCCTGGTTACTATAGGATTGGTATGCAGCAGGGTGGTACCGCCCCTCCTGGGTGTTGGCAGAGGTCGGGTTCATTACAGTGTGCACTTGGATGTGGGTTAGTATATGATTGGAGGGAGGAGTGTTTAGAGTGAGGGCATTGTGGTCTTGAGTGTAATTTAGGTTGTCTATAGAGGCATGCAGATAAGGCTGAAGTTCTAACCTTGACTTGGTTAGTCAGGCCTAGTTGAGGTTCTCTCCTTGTCCTGGCTAGTTGAGGTTCTCTCCTTGTCCTGGCTAGTTGAGGTTCTCTCCTTGTCCTGGCTAGTTGAGGTTCTCTCCTTGTCCTGGCTAGTTGAGGTTCTCTCCTTGTCCGAGCTAGTTGAGGTTATATCCTTGTCCTGGCTAGTTGAGGTTCTCTCCTTGTCCTGGCTAGTTGAGGTTCTCTCCTTGTCCTGGCTAGTTGAGTTTCTATCCTTGTCCTGGCTAGTTGAGGTTCTCTCCTTGTTCTGGCTAGTTGAGGTTCTCTCCTTGTCCTGGCTAGTTGAGGTTCTCTCCTTGTCCGGGCTAGTTGAGGTTATATCCTTGTCCTGACTAGTTGAGGTTCTCTCCTTGTCCTGGCTAGTTGAGGTTCTCTCCTTGTCCTGGCTAGTTGAGTTTCTATCCTTGTCCTGGCTAGTTGAGGTTCTCTCCTTGTCCTGGCTAGTTGAGGTCTGTCCTGGTCCTGGCTAGCTGTGTTCCTCAGCATGGCTTTCAGGGTTGCATGGAAACGTTCCGACATTCAATCTGTCTGGGGGTGTTATGGAGTAGTCCTGATGTGCTTTAACTTCAGCAGGTCGAACACTGAGGACATCAGTTGTCCTCGAAAGTGCTTCTGCAGCCTTGTTCTATTTCCCTTCTATGTGTCTGACATCTGTCGTAAACTCTGAAATATAGGCCAGATGGCGTTGCTGCCTGGAAGACCAAGGATCTGTGTGTGGAATGTCTGTTGGAGATAGTCCATTTTGGGATCAGTTGCTCTGGCAGTTGAGGGATATTTGATCTCCGTATTCTACCCATTGAGAGTTGCGCAGGTGATAGGTCACACCAAGGGAAGGGTGTTGAACTATACATAAGTAGGCCATGTATGGATCTGCTGATCCTTTCAATAGCTTTTTCACTGTTCATCTCTCCCCTTGTCCATTACTCTGGGGGGAATGGGAGCTGCAGTGACGTGGCAGAAATCATAAGACTTTGCAATCTCTGCAAATTCATTGCACGAGTATTGGGTGAGATAGTTGCTGGTACCATTTCTGGAATCCCATGACTTGAGAACACTGTCTTGAATGATTGGATATTTCTGGATGACATCGTATTTGATAGTTAGATGACTTCTGGATATTTTGAGCAATAGTCAACGATAAGGATGTATATTTTATCTCTGAGAGCACACACATCTGATGCCACCCTCTGCCGGGCATAGTAAGTCAGGGTCAGTTAGCCTGAATGTGAGGGCACACACATCTGATGCCACCCTCTGCCAGGGATAGGCAAGTAGTCTGAATGTGGGAGCACACAGGTCTGATGCCACCCTCTGCCAGGGATAGGCGGGTAGCCTGAATGTGAGAGCACACAGGTCTGATGCCACCCTCTGCCAGGGATAGGCAGGTAGCCTGAATGTGAGAGCACACAGGTCTGATGCCACCCTCTGCCAGGTAGCCTGAATGTGATGAGTGGTCCACTTCTGGGAGTGAATTCCTCTGCACATGCTCACATTCCTTCACCAGGTGTTTATGTCTTGAGAAGTCCCAGCCTCCACACTGATGACCTTGCTCGTTGATGCTGCATGCCATGGTGACTGACCTGCAGCTTCTGGAGTCTTTGCTTGTGCAGATTTCTTGGAGCCACTAGCCTGCATCTATGGAGTCGGAGACCTTGCCCAATAGCAAGTTCTCCGCTGTCTAGTAAGTAGGCTTTGACTGTCTGCTTGACTTTCCTTTTGTGTGGCCAGCCATTGCAGCAGTAGTTCATGACAACTGAACAAGTAGGTTCTGCTGCTTGTTCACTCATGTCAGAATCTGTTGGGGCTCTTGACAAGATGTCTGCTGTGTAGAGTAGTTTGCCTGGTACAGGCTAAACAAACCTTGCAAGGTGCAAACAGAACCTTGGTACTCTTGGTGGTACCCTATCCAGGTATTTTACTATGCCTAACATCCATTACTAGTATACTGTACTATGCCTAACAAGGTTTATGGTCGGTTTCAAGCCTTACTAGTATACTAACATCCATTACTAGTATACTATGCCTAATAAGGTTTATGGTCGGTTTCAAGCCTTACTAGTATACTAACATCCATTACTAGTATACTATGCCTAACAAGGTTTATGGTCAGTTTCAAGCCTTACTAGTATACTATCATCCATTACTAGTATACTATGCCTAGCAAGGTTTATGGTAAGTTTCAAGCCGACATCGCATTCCCAGAATGTAGTTAGAGAAGTGCTCGTGTGACTAGATGCTTGCCAACACCTCTTTCTCTATTTGTGTGTGTGCACTCGGTCTCTCCATAGCAATCTGGAGGCATATACACCACTGGTTTCCAATCTTCTGCACTGGCTTGGAGTAATACTGCTCCAAGTCTGAAGATGAAGTGTCAGTGGAACTCTTTGTTTCTGCTTTGGGGATGTAAAGGGAGAGCATTTTTGGTCTCTGACTTGAGAGAGAAGACCTGATGTTGTGGATCTCCCCATAGCCATGCAACATTCTTTCCAAGGAGCTGCATTGGGGGTCATGTCAGATCCACTAGATGGGGGAGGGAGAGAATCTTCCCAGCTGGTTTACCATCCCCATGAAGTGCCGGAGCAGCTCGGGCATGCTCTCTGGTGCCTTCATCTTGGCAGTGGCTGTCATCTTTGTGGGGTGTGGTTGTATTCCGTGCTGGCAGTGGCTGTCGTCTTTGAGGGGTGTGGTTGTATTCCTCACTGGCAGTGGCTGTCGTCTTTGAGGGGTGTGGTTGTATTCCTCACTGGCAGTGGCTGTCATCTTTGAGGGATGTGGTTGTATTCCGTGCTGGCAGTGGCTGGCATCTTTGAGGGGTGTGGTTGTATTCCTCACTGGCAGTGGCTGTCATCTTTGAGGGGTGTGGTTGTATTCCTCACTGGCAGTGGCTGTCGTCTTTGAGGGGTGTGGTTGTATTCCTTGTTGACCAATGTGATGTCCGAGGAATGTCATTTTGAGTTGAAGAAATTAGCACTTGTCTTTGTTGGATGTTCCCCCAGCATCTGCTATCCTTTGGACTGCTGCTGGCAATCTAGTATCATGTTCTTCCCCAAACACGAGCACACCATCCATAAAGCAGATAACTCTCTTTAGTCCTGACAGTATTTCACTCACCTGCTTTTGGAAGTACTTGGGTGCACTACATATACCAAAGGGGAGTTTGTTGAAGGCGTCCCTTCCAAATGCTGTTATTAATGTTGTGAGTAGAACTTTGTGATTCCTCTGGCACGGGTGTCTGGCAGAATCCCAAGTCTTAGCATCGAGTTCGCTAAATAACTTTGCTCCCGATAATTGTGTTAATGTCTCTTCCATATTTGGTAGAGGACACACCTCCTGAGAACACTGTTGTTCAGGGGCTTCAAGTCAATGTTTGGCCTGATCTCTTTGGGACCGCAACCATCCCGCACACCAAGTGGTTGGTTTCTCCACTTTGGATATCACTCCTAGTGTTTCCATTCTGTGTAGTTCCTGTTTAACCCTGTCATGTAGGGGTAGTGCCACATGTCTGGCTGTGAACATGCTTGGGGCTCTGTTTAACCCTGTCATGTAGGGGTAGTGCCACATGTCTGGCTGTGAACATGCTTGGGGCTCTGTTTAACCCTGTCATGTAGGGTTAGTGCCACATGTCTGGCTGTGAACATGCTTGGTGCTCTGTTTAACCCTGTCATGTAGGGGTAGTGTCACATGTCTGGCTGTGAACATGCTTGGGGCTCTGTTTAACCCTGTCATGTAGGGGTAGTGCCACATGTCTGGCTGTGAACATGCTTGGGGCTCTGTTTAACCCTGTCATGTACATGTAGGGGTTAGTGTCACATGTCTGGCTGTGAACATGCTTGGGGCTCTGTGTTTGGCTTGACTCTTTGACCAGGAATACCTACACCTTCAAACACAGTTGGGAATTTCTCCATTATCTCACACTTGTCACAATCTACAACCGTACACAGGGTGGAGGTTGTTGATTGATGGGAGTTTAATTTCAATCCCTCCACAACAAAGCTACATCCAGGGACTGTCCTGCTACATCCAGGGCTGTCCTGCTACATCCAGGGCTGTCCTGCTACATCCAGGGACTGTCCTGCTACATCCAGGGACTGTCCTGCTACATCCAGGGACTGTCCTGCTACATACAGGACTGTCCTGCCACAGCCAGGGACTGTCCTGCTACATCCAGGGACTGTCCTGCTACATCCAGGGACTGACAGGAAGGCTTGTGTAAGTTCTTCCCTGCAATGTTAAGCTTCAGTTTGCCTATATCTTGATATGTCTGGGATGAGGTTATGGTCACCTCTGCCCCAGTGTCTAGCTTGAATGCAACCTTGGTTCCACTTAGCTCAGTCATGGTAACCATGTCTACTCCAGGCTGGCTGACACAGTATCCAGACAGGCTGTGGTTAGATAGTTTTCTGCTGACATATTGCCCACCATTTTTGTGGAGCATTGGGCACTGGACTGGCCTTCTTCTGGCACTTGTGGCATGTAGCCCCTGGGGAAGGAGAAGGGGGGATTTCCCACACGACTACACGGGTTAGCTTTGCTCTTTCTCCCTGTCCCTTTCCATCTGTTGCCCTCTTGTGTTTGCTGGCTAGTTCTGCTCCATTTTCTAGTTGTTGTTGTTGTTGAGTGTGCGCCACTTCTTGTTGTCGGATCATTTTTATCTTTTCCAGCATTAACTCTGAGTCGAGTTGTAAATAAACTACGAGTTGGAGGTGTTCGGAGAGTGTTTTGTCTCCTATACCCACTACAAGAGAGTGTTTTGTCTCCTATACCCACTACAAGAGAGTGTTTTGTCTCCTATACCCACTACAAGAGAGTGTTTTGTCTACTATATGCACTATAAGAGAGTGTTTTGTCTCCTATACCCACTACAAGAGAATGTTTTGTCTCCTATACCCACTACAAGAGAGTGTTTTGTCTACTATATGCACTATAAGAGTGTTTTGTCTCCTATACCTACTACAAGAGAATGTTTTGTCTCCTATACCCACTACAAGAGAGTGTTTTGTCTACTATATGCACTATAAGAGAGTGTTTCGTCTCCTATACCCACTACAAGAGAATGTTTTGTCTCCTATACCCACTACAAGAGAGTGTTTTGTCTCCTATACCCACTACAAGAGTGTTTTGTCTCCTATACCCACTACAAGAGAGTGTTTTGTCTCCTATACCCACTACAAGAGAGTGTTTTGTCTCCTATATCCACTACAAGAGAGTGTTTTATCTCCTATACCCACTACAAGAGAGTGTTTTGTCTCCTGTACCCACTACAAGTCAGTCTCTTGTCATCTCTGTAGTTAATGTGCCCAAGTCATCACAGATCTCTATGAGTCGGTAGAGCTCCATGATATATTCCTCTTCCAATTCCCCTTGATGTTGGTCTCTGCGATTGAATTGAGCTCTCTCATAAATGACAAGAGAGTGTTTTGGACTCTGAAGAGCGAGTCTTATTTCCCTATCTCCTGCGAATATTCTTTCCTCTCATCTTTGGTAGCATTTGTTGAGGTGAGGACTGCTTCTGCTTCTTCACCAGACAATACATGAGTGTGTGCACTTGTTTTAGCTCTGCATCTGTGCCTAGGCCTAAACACCTCTTCCATTGAGGCCAGTCATCTGCTTCTTGAAATTGAAAGTACTTGGCCGTTCCATATATGGATTTGTGACATTTTGGCTATTACCTAGCAGTTATTAACCACTTTAAGGACGGATTTATTTTCCTATTTCAATGCCCCTGGACGGGATTATTTTGATTTTTTTTAATTTATTTTTTTAACATTTTTTTAATGGCTTGAAACTGTGAAGATATGATCAAGGTTGACCAAAAAAGGATTTGAGTCATGAATTTGCACATTTCACCCCAATTTAGAACCAAAAATGATGTTATTATTTTTAAAAAAATACATTATTTGCTGAATAATATTTAGTCTTATAACTTGTTGGTATGATTGTTAGATGATTATAATTGTTAGATGACAAAGGAAGTTACATTATCTCCCAAAATTGCTTTCCTGTCATTTTCACATCCAATTCTAGTAGTCTTTGTTGACGTGGTAGTCCTTGAAACACGTAAGGCACGATCTTTTCTTCGAAACCATGACGATCCGATCGACTTGTGCTGCCGTCTGGGCAGTGCAGAAGTAACCACCACTCATTAGACATGCGCAGCTAGGTTTTACTAGCCCTGTGCTTTCCATCTATATATAGGTCGACCTGATTACGAGTATTTCATCATCCGTCATCCGCCATGGTAGAAATAGATATCTGACGAGTATTTCTTTCGTCAACCGCCGCGGTAGAAATAAATATCCAGACGAGGATTTCGTCATCCGTCCTCAAGTGGTTAAAGGAAAAGATTGTTTTTTTTTGTGATTTCAAATATATATATACATGCATACATAGTACCTACATACTTATATAGTTATAATATATATATATAAACATGCATAAATAGTACCTACATACTTATATATATATATATATACACGTGCATATATAGCCTACATACTTATATAGTTATATATATATAAACATGCATACATTACCTACATACTTATATAGGCATAATATCATACTGAATGCCTGATATAACACCCCGTGCAGTGCTCTATATAATGTGTTCATATGAGGACAATATAGTAATTCCAAATTCATAAGCTCTTTCAGGAATTGTAAATGCATTACTATTCACTAGCCTCATTGCTACTTCTGTTTGCTACTGCAGAGGCTGCACTAGAAGTAGAGGGAGGAAGGCAAGTTTGGTCTGAATGCAACTCTAACAATTCATGTTCTTGTGCTGATGCCATTAGTGAAGCAGTTCAGTGCACAGATACTGCAGCCTTGCTCTGGCCCCAGCCTTACCTCTGCATGTGCTATGATGAAGAGGAGCATTACTGGGACATGTTTGTTGACATGCCACCATTATCTTATGTCTTGACTGGAAGTATATATCACCCAATCCAATGCTACTCCATGCAAAATGTGTCCTTTGTTTAATGTTGCTGTGTGCCATGTCACAGCTGATTTAATACCATCTTGGAAAAATGCTAGAAGTCCCCTGCAAATAAGCAGCAAGCAAATAAGCAGCAAGAAACTTGCAGGAAATCAAAGAAACTATATACTAATAATACCATACCTAAATCACTTCCTGTAATGCAGTTTTGTGGTTATTTGTATAATATTTCACAGTTAGCTATTAGCCAATCAGAATGTAATTACACTTTTTATTGCAGCGAAAAAAAATTGTCATGCACTCTAATTTGCCACCAATATGGAAGCACTTGAGCCCCCTCCACTATCTGTTCTCCCCATTCTTTCTCCCACTTTATTTTTATTTTTTCCACCAAATAATAATGATGATGATGATAATAATAATGATGATAATAATAATAATAGTAGTAGTAGTAGTAGTAGTAGTAGTAGTAGTAGTAGTAGTAGTAGTAGTAGTGGTAGAAGTAATAATAATAATAACAACAACAATAACAACAACAACGACAAAAATTATTATTATAAAGCACCCACTTTGGATCCAGAGGGTTGCATAGTTATTTCAGAGGACTTAGAGACCAAAGCAATTATCTGATTTCCCAGTGATCAGCAGGAGGTCCAGATTGGCTTTGTCCAACATCTTAAGGACTTGATTAGTGATTCTGCCAGGAGTGGTGGTCTTGTTTTGCTAACAGCTCTTACAGCCTTTTTTAACCTTTTTCAACCTTTTTCTTCCAGGTAAAGCTCCTCCTAGTGTGTGTCACTTCTTTTTGGGTGACTCTTGTGATGCGTTGAATAAAAAGTGTGTTGGGGTGGGGCCTATTGCAGTGGAGTGTACTCTTAGGTGGTTAGCTGCCAAGTGTGCTGGCCTTCACGTGAAGGTGTCCATGAGTGAGCTACTAACACCTTTTCAACTTGGTGTTGGCACTAAGGGTGGAGCAGAAGCTATTGTTCATGCTTCCTGTATATACATGCATTCCTTAAAGCCAGGCCAAGCTTTGTTAAAGTTGGACTTCTGTAATGCTCGATCCGTTGTGACAAAATGTTCACAGCCATGGAAGAGTTAGCTCCTGCTCTCCTGCCTCTGGTATATTCTGCCTATAGCTCTCCCTCCTCCCTTTTTTTTGTGAGGATAAGATTATTCATTCCTATGAGGATGTCCAACAAGGTGACCCTCTAGGCCCACTCCTTTTCTGTCTCGCTATCCAAAAGTGAGCCATCTCAAAACTGAGCTGAAAGTGTTTTGCTTGGACAACAGCTGCCTAACAGCTCTTACAGTAGAAGATGTCATCAATGATTTTATGACCTTAGAATCAATGGCTTGCGAGGTTGGTCTGCAGCTTTACCGAAGAAAATGTGAACTCATTAGCCATGACCCTTGTCTTATTGATGAGTTACTCTGTGCAATATCGGAGCTTAACCCCCCCCCCCTCCTAGGCTCTCCTATATATAGGGGATACCAAGGGAGTTGAAGATGCCCCCCTCCTAGGCTCTCCTATATATAGGGGATAGCAAGGGAGTTGAAGATTCCCCCTCCTAGGCTCTCCTATATATAGGGGATAGCAAGGGAGTTGAAGATGCCCCCCTCCCAGGCTCTCCTATATATAGGGGATAGCAAGGGAGTTGAAGATGCCTCCCTCCTAGGCTTTCCTATATATAGGGGATAGCAAGGGAGTTGAAGATGCCCCCCTCCTAGGCTCTCCTATATATAGGGGAGAGCAAGGGAGTTGAAGATGCCCCCTCCTAGGCTCTCCTATATATAGGGGATAGCAAGGGAGTTGAAGATGCCCCCTCCTAGGCTCTCCTATATATAGGGGATAGCAAGGGAGTTGAAGATGCCCCCCTCCTAGGCTCTCCTATATATAGGGGATAGCAAGGGAGTTGAAGATGCCCCCCTCCTAGGCTCTCCTATATATAGGGGAGAGCAAGGGAGTTGAAGATGCCCCCTCCTAGGCTCTCCTATATATAGGGGATAGCAAGGGAGTTGAAGATGCCCCCTCCTAGGCTCTCCTATATATAGGGGATAGCAAGGGAGTTGAAGATGCCACCCTCCTAGGCTCTCCTATATATAGGGGAGAGCAAGGGAGTTGAAGATGCCCCCTCCTAGGCTCTCCTATATATAGGGGATAGCAAGGGAGTTGAAGATGCCCCCTCCTAGGCTCTCCTATATATAGGGGATAGCAAGGGAGTTGAAGATGCCACCCTCCTAGGCTCTCCTATATATAGGGGATAGCAAGGGAGTTGAAGATGCCCCCTCCTAGGCTCTCCTATATATAGGGGATAGCAAGGGAGTTGAAGATGCCCCCTCCTAGGCTCTCCTATATATAGGGGATAGCAAGGGAGTTGAAGATGCCCCCTCCTAGGCTCTCCTATATATAGGGGAGAGCAAGGGAGTTGAAGATGCCCGCCTCCTAGGCTCTCCTATATATAGGGGAGAGCAAGGGAGTTGAAGATGCCTCCCTCCTAGGCTTTCCTATATATAGGGGATAGCAAGGGAGTTGAAGATGCCCCCCTCCTAGGCTCTCCTATATATAGGGGATAGCAAGGGAGTTGAAGATGCCCCCCTCCTAGGCTCTCCTATATATAGGGGATAGCAAGGGAGTTGAAGATGCCCCCCTCCTAGGCTCTCCTATATATAGGGGATAGCAAGGGAGTTGAAGATGCCCCTCCCAGGCTCTCCTATATATATATACCCCTCCCAGGCTCTCCTATATATATATAGGGGATAGCAAGGGAGTTGAAGATGCCCTCCTCCTAGGCTCTCCTATATATAGGGGAGAGCAAGGGAGTTGAAGATGCCCCCCTCCTAGGCTCTCCTATATATAGGGGATAGCAAGGGAGTTGAAGATGCCCCCCTCCTAGGCTCTCCTATATATAGGGGAGAGCAAGGGAGTTGAAGATGCCCCCCTCCTAGGCTCTCCTATATATAGGGGATAGCAAGGGAGTTGAAGATGCCCCCCTCCTAGGCTCTCCTATATATAGAGGATAGCAAGGGAGTTGAAGATGCTCCCCTCCTAGGCTCTCCTATATATAGGGGATAGCAAGGGAGTTGAAGATGCCCCCCTCCTAGGATCTCCTATAGGGGATAGCAAGGGAGTTGAAGATGCCATTGCTGCTAAAACAAAGAGATTGGTGGTGATGCGAAATAGACTTTGTCACCTACAGGCACAAGACTCACTTTGCTTGCTCCAACGCCATGTCTAAGCTGCTGTACTTGTTACATACTGCACCATGTCTTGCTTCATCTAAACTCACAGAATTCGATGACCTCCTATGTTCCATCCTAAGTGAAATCACCATATTCAGCCTGCTACTAACTAGACACAGGCTTCTCTGCCAGTCAAGTATGGTGGTTTAGGAATTAGTAGTGCCGCTATGCTTGCACCGTCTGCCTTTCTGGCTTCTGCAAGTAGCACATTCGACCTCATACCGGATTATGCCTGCTAGATTCCATGATTGCCTCTACCCTGATTTTGAGTGTAGACTTACCTCATTGCATCAGGATCATTCTGAGTCTCACCCTAAAGCGCCAGCTTCCTTCCATCAGAAGACATGGGGTACCCTTTGTATCAAGGCCTCATACATTGCCTTGATGGATTCAGTGCAGCATGATATTAAGTCTACTGCTTGCACCAAGAAGAGTCTAGGGCCTGGCTGTATGCTCTGCCTATGATATCACTTGGTTTATACATGGATGATGAGACTGTTCAAGTGGCCACAGGCCTTCGTCTAGGTATAGCACTCTGTAGGCCCCATATTTGTCATCACTGCGGTGTACAGGTGGACCAGTTAGGGAGACATGGTCTCAGCTGCAGGAGAAGTCAGGGGCGTCACCTAGGCATGAATGAATGACACCATTAAAAGATCTCTGGCCACTGCTAAGATTCCTACGCACCTATATAATATATAGAGCCTTCTGGTATTTGTCGTGGTGATAGAAAATGACCTGATGGAGCCTCTGTCTGCCCATGGAAGAATGGTCGTGTGCTGGTCTGGGATGTTACATGCCCAGACACTTGCACCATCTTACGCCAGCCATATTTCATGAGATCTGGTGTGGTAGCTGAGAGGGTTGAATTTCTCAAAAAAGAGAAATATTTGAACATCTTGGCCACACATCATATTGTGCCAGTGGGCTTCGAGACCTCTGGATTTTTTGCCCTGAGGTCCACTATTTTTTTACTGTGCTAGATCGCCGAATTCAGGAGGAGACTGGATAACATCTTTCACACCATTTCTTGCTGCAGAGGCTGTCTGTTGCCATGCAACATGGTAACAGAGAAAACACTCTCTGCTGCAGCAGATGATGGTTGAAGAACCAAAATAGATGTACAACTGTTAGACCACAGGAGAAGTTCAGATTTGTGTCTTCTCCACCATAGTAGCTTCTCCACTATAGTAGCTTGTCAATATCTGCTCATAATCCATTGGCATTAGCCATATAGAGAGCTAACTCGCTCTTCAACCCGTCAATGATAGTGTTATATAGTATCAAGAAAAGGAAAGTGTGTTGTTATTGTTAGACCCTACAAGATTCTCAAAATGTTCCCTATCATTCCAGCATTATTCTTGGATTCTTAAGCATAAGCATACCTATTATTCTCAAAATTATGCTAGCATAATTTATCTAACCCTACTTATATATTATATACAAGCAAGACAACATTATATTAGTCAAAAAAGAAATGGAATGGATTTTTTTTTACCAGTGGCAGGTAACAAACATTTACAGGACCATAATAATTATAATGCACTCCAAATAGAATACAAATTTTTAACCAGAATTATTACAGTATTGGTGTTCATAGGAAAAGGTTCATTAGGTAAAGGGTCATGTAAATGTTTGTTGTCAGCATTGGTATGATTCTTGTTTCATATTTGTTGACCAATCATATTCATTTCTTAATTGTCATGTTATTATTTGTATTTTGTCAAGCAGCCACCCACAAGAAGTCGGTCAGCATAACACCAGAACATGATATTATTTACATGTTTATTATAATACTCAAGTAGATGCATGTGCTTTTATATCATATAATTATAAGCAATTAACTGGTTTTGTTGGAGGTAATGTCTGAGGATGATCACTTCTTGGTAAGAAAAGGTGCAGCTGTATGTGACTCAACTCAGTTCTATTAATTGTCACATGAATAAGCTATCTGTGTACATGATGTCTATCTGTGCACATGATGTCTATCTGTGCACATGCACATGAATAAGCAAACAACTAATTATAAGCTCTGGTTTTGTTGAAGTCATCCACCAGATCCAATGAGGGAACCACTGATCACTTCATGGAACTGCTTCAGTTCACGTCATGCAACAGGATAGGTGTGACGACCCTTTACCAACCACTGGTTGTTTGGCTCGGTAGAGAACAGATTAGTGTTAGGAATCGGGTTATTGTTTGCAACTGATTGGACAGTTTGGAGTCTTCTGATAGACCAATGGACATCTTATAAAGTTAGGTAGGAGGATAGTGGAAAAGACAAAGATAAAAAAATACACACGTGTTTAGATGTATATATATATGTAAGAGAACATGGCACATTTGTATAAGGTATAAATATTGCTAATAATGACATCTATGAGAAAAGTAAGCCACATCATGTTTATTACTAAAGTATACACACGTGCCATGTATTCATATATAACAGACACATGTATCATATGTTGCTACCATGTTTTGTTGAAGGTCTTTGTCGTGTTAAATATTGTCACAAGAGTAAGCTTCAGAGGAAACCAACTGGTCAGCAATGTGACTACTTTATAGCAGCTGCTTGCTGACCTGGCTCAGCTAGACTCGATATTGAGTCAACACAAGCATGTTTACTGTATTGATATCCTTTACCAATTATAAAACTGCATATCTGCATGTGCTATTTGAGGGTGTGCTCTATTATTATAGCTTGCCAGCCTGCAGTACTAGCATGCATGTAGCCAGATCCTGATCAGGTAGGAATACATTTTGTTTGTATGGCTATTCATATTCCTTCCAGGTCAGCTGCCTTCCATGTTCCTCACATAGGCAGACTCTCTCTGATGTCTTCATAATGCAGTTTGGCTGTCTCACTGGTACAGTGTTGCCATAATTTTTTTGGTAATTTCCAAATTACTCACTTGTGTTATAAATTTTTTTTCCAAACAAAATCCAAACAACAATTTCATGAGAAATAACATACTAAAGTGTGTTCATAGCATTTACACATGTCTTTGATAGTTCAGTGTTTGGTTAAAATACATAGCATTTTTTAGGAACATTGAATTGCACTGTTTGAGGAACATTGAATTACACTGTTAAAAGTGAATTTAATGTAGAAATTCCTAGTCTGTTTCTGTGCTTCGTTTTATTGAGACCAATGTGGCTGAATAAATGTTCGGTATCAGCATTGCCATGAGGTATATATATATAACTAGAATGGCTTTTGCGAGTTTTACCAATGTGGAGTATATAGCGATACTCGGTTTCCAAGCAGTCTTTGATTTGGCTGATTGCATATATACCAATACTTACCCACCTCTGTGATGGCCGTGACTTTAGGAGGTAATGGCGACGTGCAGAAATCCATAAATTCCTCTTGAAGGCTCGGTTTGTCACCAACTTGAACTACCTGAGGAACACACTCTGCTGCAGCAAGCACCTGACCAGCCATACTGTATTGTTGTAAGTCTGGTTGAAGCCATTTGAGATTGGAGAGTAACTTGTGACTCATAGGTATATAATTGTTTGACAGCTCCCGTGGCTGCAGCAATCCACCAAGCTTGGATAGTCTCCCTAAATTTTCTCACATCTTCAGATGATAATCCATCCTCTTCTTCAAGGTATGATAGTGTGTTGTGACCTACGAAAACTTGGTGTAAAGGGAGATACTCTTCTGAGCTATCAATACAACTTATGAAACATGTTCAGCAGCACACACGTACTCAGAATTCTTGAACAGCAACCAAAAAATTCGTATTAAGCCATCGAGCTCTTCGTAGAGAACATGAAGAATTGGAGATTGCTGCTGCTTGTACCTGTTGAAATTATTAACTATTGGTAATGCAGAACATAGAAAGAGCAAGTAAGCATTGGTCAGAGGCTTTTCAAGTAAAAGTTTTACTCTTCTCACTACTGCCTGCTTATCCTCAGTACTTTGAAAGTGTGAGAGTAAGGCTTCATATTGCTCGATAAGACGATTTACACAAGCTTCAAGGCTGAGCCATCATGTTTGGTGTTTAACAACTTGTGTGGCTTGCATTCCACAAAATTCTGAAATTCTACGCAGCCTCCTTGGGCTCTTCTGGATCAGTTGTCAGATCTTCCAATTCATCAGGCAAGACTTTGCAGGCCTCATTTGCTATTAGTGCTGCTATGTGACAATAACAATGAAGAGCAACTAAAGCTGGCTGCTTACATCATAACCTTGACATCACTGAATTTCGTGCTCCCAACATTTACATTGGCCCCATCTGTTCCTAATCTGACAAGATTATCATAAAGAAGGGTAGTGGATTCTTGGAAAATGCTTATCGATTGCATTAAATAGCAGCTCTGCAGTTGCCCTCTCTACACTCTCTAGGGAAAAGAAGACACATCTCACCTATCCTTGGGTGTTATCAAAGAATCGAAGCATAATAGCAGCTTGTTGTGTAACGGTAATATCAGTTGTCTCATCAGTTTGGAGGCTGAAGTATTTATATCACAAGAGCACTTCATACAGAAGGCAAAAGAAGATCAAGTTGTGGCCCATCGGAAAGTCTTTGCATACTGTCTACGATAGACACACAATCGGGGTTTTTTTCAGACTTAGAAGACCTGATAGATGTAGAGATTTGACTGTCAATGTCAATTTGTGAAACCTCATTATCAGAGTCAGAATCCATATCTGAAGAATCTTCTTCTGGTAACCTTGAAGTAGTGGGTTCAGAAGATGCCATAGCTAACTCTCTCTGACACTCACTGTGAAAGATTCTAACTCTTGCAGCAAATCAGGCTTTAAATACCCAACCAGATAGCTCATGCATGAGCATGCACATAGATCAAAGGATTCTGGCTCCGCAGGCATATTCCTGCCAGACCTGGGTGAACACAGGACTGTGCAGGAACCACATGAATATTCCTGCACAGACCAGGTGACCACAAAATGACCACACTCAGCTATATAATATAATACAGCTGGTTTTGAAATAGGCTGCACTTGGTATGATATGCATGAAATGTCAAACAATTTTCTAATGATGAAAAATCCAACACTATGGCAACACTGGGACTGGCACTGGCAATGCCATGGGTTTCTACCATCGTCTAAACTTTTGGTAAAGGGTCGAACATAGGGCACCCGCCCCCCCCCCCCCCCCCAAAAAAAAAACTGACGAGAGCCACTCATCTTTTTATATTTGCACTGCACTGGGGTGCGATGTCCCTGGACTCAGCATTTTGAAGATTATAAAGGTGTCACGTGGCATGCGTAGTACGCTAGGGTGGACAAAATATTACGCTAAGTTTATGTTTAAATTTGCACTCCCCCAGAGACATATGACAGGATTTCTTTGTCAACTATCCGTATACATAGAGAAGCTGGCTAGAGATGCAGCGAGCTCAGTGTCCATCTCCAGATATTACTTTCTGCGGTCACTCAACAGTCCTTTGCCAACACTCATAGAGGTTGGTAAAGGGTCTTGCCAAGCAAAACTACCTTACGATGGTGATGGTTGGGATTAGCGTGTAGTAATGCTTGCAACCAGTTCTCAGCTACTGCACTATGCGACGCAATTTTGGAGCCAGGACGCAGTTTTTGTTTCTTTTACTATCCAATCCACAAACATGTATTTTCAGGACTAGCCCGACCTCCAGCGATCCTTACCTGGATTTGAGACCTGTTCCAGATAAACTCGGCATCATTCCAGCCACCCATCCTAACGAGTTTGCTGATGCTGAATTTCTTCCTCTGCAAAGTGGGTGCATGGCAGCTGCATCCTTCACCACCTGTCTCACTCCACTAAAGTCCCTTATTGTATGGCATGGAAGAGGCTGTAGCAAGTGGCAGGCAAGCACACCTAGGCTCAGTCTGTGAGGTGTGCAATAGCTACTACATACTTATATATCTTTTTACTGTTTTCTCTCTTAGTCTTGTTGGCCAGCCTCTCTTCCCCAGCACAGGAGTCTAGCATGTTTTTTCTTCTTCGTGTTTAACAGGAGCAGCTGCCACCACATTTGCTGACTGTGCAACACAAGTGACCATGTGAGGTGGACCAGCCTCTCTCTTTCTGTGTGTGTGTGTGCATGAGAGTCAGGCCAGCAAGACTAGCTTGCTGTCTCCATTATTACATCAACTGTCTAGCACTCACCTTTGTTCTATATATAGTAGCCCCACCCCCAGCCACACCCTCTCCCTTTTAAGTTGTTCTCTTTTTCCTTCCTCCCCAGAGAAGCCTCAAGTATTTTCAGCTGATATTCACTGGCCACATGACCCCGGCAGCTCTGGTCACAGCCATCATCTGCATCCTCCTCCTCATCTCTGTCCACTTCCTCAACATAGTTCTGCACAAGAGAGTGCAGAAGATTCCTCTGCACGTCCGGCCCAACTTATTGTGGTGGGTGGAGTTGCCTGTGAAGAGGTTGTGCATGTTTAATGTGATGTCAGTACAAGCAGATATCATGTGACCCCATCAAGTGATTCCTGCCTCAAGTGTAATTTGTGGTTGACACTTATTCCTCCTCCCTATTGTATTTTTCAGCGTAGGTTATTTTGGCCTCTGCTATATATATATATATGGTATGGTGCAGGATTGGGCCGCACATTTGCTCTTCCTAGTATATACATCCATTTTGTTCCAATTGGAGAATTTTGAGGATAAACTGTCTGGAATCGCTCGTACTTGTCAAAATAGGCACATTAGATTCCTTTTCAACATTATGGCACTGTTTTTACTCTTTTAATAACAGAAAACGCAAATCTACCCATTTTAACCATACTATCACCATAAAGGCTGGAATTCTCATGTACTCCTTAATTAAGTTCATCCTCCCTATTGTATTTTTCAGCGTAGGTTATTTTGGCCTCTGCTATATATATATATGGTATGGTGCAGGATTGGGCCGCACATTTGCTCTTCCTAGTATATACATCCATTTTGTTCCAATTGGAGAATTTTGAGGATAAACTGTCTGGAATCGCTCGTACTTGTCAAAATAGGCACATTAGATTCCTTTTCAACATTATGGCACTGTTTTTACTCTTTTAATAACAGAAAACGGCAAATCTACCCATTTTAACCATACTATCACCATAAAGGCTGGAATTCTCATGTACTCCTTAATTAAGTTCATCTCACATTTATGTTGTTACTAAATATTATTAAATATATTATTAAATATTATTAATTATTAATTATTATCATTGTTGTTTTTGTTGTTGTTTTGTTATTATTACTATTATTATTTTATTATTATTATCATTATTGTTGTTGTTGTTGTTGTTGTTATTGTTATTATTATTATTACTGTTTTATTTGTATTATTGTTATTTGTATTATTATTATTATTATTATTATTATTATTATTATTATTATTATTATTATTATTATTATTATTATTATTATTATTATTTTTATTATTATTATTATTATTATTATTATTACTATTACTGTGAAGGGTCGAACGTGCTGAAATAGCCTAGATTATCTAAAGCTATCCACCCTTCAGTTATGGTAGATGCTGCCACCTGGTAATGCCTCTATGACTATTCCCTTAACTAGGATAACCAGAGAAATTTAGGTTAAGAGTATCTTAGCTTATAAAGGTAATAGTCAATCACAAAGACAAGACTAATGAGATTCTGACTGGCAGGGCTTATATCGCCCAGCCAGGCAGGAAACAGGATGTGGTAATCCTACAATACATGCACAAGTCACAAATATACAGAAATGCCATAGGGCTCCATATGTCTATATAAACTATCTGAGGTCCCACATCATAAGTTAAAAACTAACTAACACGTAATCAATAATTAGTGAAGTCATTGTGAGTGTTGTGATCATTAATTAACTCATTAGGAATAACTCATTAGTTCACTGGCCCAGCAGGCCATGTTGAGAGGCCCTCAACAATTACTATTACTATTATTATTATTATTAATACTTAAGTTCATCTTACATTTATGTTGCTTGTGTGTGCCTCAGGACTGACCAACCAACACTGTTGTGCTCTCCTATGGGGGCATGGTTTAGGGTGGGGCACTCACCTGCACAGGCTAAGACCTTGTATTGTGATGATGCTGGGCCTCAGGACTGACCAACCAACACTGTTGTGCTCTCCTATGGGGGCATGGTTTAGGGTGGGGCACTCACCTGCACAGAGCACACACCATTGCTGGCCTTCTCTCAGCATGAGGAGTGTGAATGCTTATATTAATCAACCTTTAGTCTGTTCATGGACAAATTTCAGCAGTCCTATTGTTGTTGTTGTTGTTGTTGTTGTTGTTTGTGTGTGGTCATCAGGAAAAGAAGATGCATTCTGTCCTTGTGCACACCTCAGGAGTTCTTGCCTATGGTGTGATGAACTTGGGTGGCTCATTCTTCTATAGTTTCCCCTAAAGCCACACCCATCTGCTCATATTCATCTCGGTGTCTTCATTATCGCCATCTTGTTTCTGGACCTTCTCTTCAGTCCTTTTCTAAATGTGAGTATTGAGAGGATTCCGAGTTAGCTGCAGACCTTTTTGCAAGCTTAATTATAGTATGGTTCAGAGTACACAGATAATTGATGCCAGTTAATTTATGTTTGATGTGCTCTATATAGAACATCATTCTTGGTATATTATCTTGTAGTCCTATCGTATTTTAGGGCATATAAACACACCTCATTTCAGCACAGAATATTTACTACTTAGTGTATTTAAGCACCCTACCCCAAAATGTTGCTGGTTAAAGAAAGTAAAATTAGAATGCATACTTTTATTTATACAAGGCAAGCTACCAGTATTTTATATTGAACATAAGGCAGGAGATCAGCACAGAAAAAGGAGTCCTTTATAAGTAATATACCCGGTAACCATGACTACATGCAAATCCTACCTACCGGGACATGAAATGACTTCAGTGCTAGTCTTACTCAACACAATAAGAGAATGTGCAGAAAACATGACTCTTCAGTAAAATAAACTCCCCCCACCTAATCCTCTTCAAAGCCCGAAGATTCTGCCTCGTCAGCACAACCTAAAAAGTCATCATCATTTGTTTATAGAAACTGAACTGCTGGCATCAGTGTCTTCAAACAGTGCCCACTCTTCACTTGCATCCAGGCCATTACTAATCCCACACTTTTTAAAGGATTTCACAATTACTTCAGTTCTTATGCCATCCCACGACTTCTTCACCCACTCACACACCTGTGTAATTGTGGGCTGCTCCACTCTTCCTGTGGGGGTGAGGTCATGACCTAGTCCTCCCATCCATTGGTTCTCCTGCTCCCACATGTTAGGCTTAAATATTGACACGTCTAAAGGCGGCCATTGGCTCGTCAGCCCCCCAGAAATGGCGGCTACTTGGGTCTTCAATTCTCCCACCTTCTCTTTAATGGCTTCAGTTTTATGTGCTCTGAGTTGGTCCCAAACTAGAAGAGAAGGTTTTCTTAAGAGGCCACCAGGAGGCCTTGCCCCTACTTTTTGTAGCCACAGTTTCATGCCATTGTCATCCTCCTTCCTTTTACATGAGCAGACACACCATGTGCAAGTGGTCTTTGCCTGGAGGTTTCCGATTCAACGGAATTTTTCCCCTTCAGACCGCACTTGCCCACTTGGTCATGATTTAGTGCCTAAATGCAGGCAGGATGTTGTAGAGTAGCCTCCTCTAGTTACAGATAACTGGCTAGCACTTTCCAGGCACTCAGATTTAAGGCCCCCCCCCCCCACTTTGGCTGCATGTAACTTTAGCATAGTTATACCTGTGCAGCTTAATACCAAAAGAGAGCACACAGAGAGCTCTATCATTTGAGCTATTATCAAGTTCATAAAGTGAAGTGTGCAGAATCTATGGGGCAAAGTCGTAATCACAGCATTATGAAATTAAATTTTTCAAACCTTGTCTTGCCTTTTAACTTCCAAAAATAGTAACATCCTTTTCTATGATACTCCTCACCTCATCCTCTTCCTCCTCCTCCCCCAGCCTCTCTCCTCCTCCTTCCCCAGCCTCTCTCCTCCTCCTCCTCTCCCTCCTGCTCTTCTCCCTCCCCACAAGCCCTCCCCCTCCTCCTCTAGGCTGCCCTAGTGATCATAATGGTGGCCACTTCCAAGCAGTTGATTTTAGTGTCTAAAGATAACTCTCTTTAAAACAATGTGTATTTAGGTTGGTAAGGGGTCAGTGGCAAGGAAAGACACGTGATTGTTTGGGGAGGCACAAACTACTTGTTCCTAATGATCAGCTACCAATAACCCTCTCTCTTTGTGTGTGTGTGGGAGTGTGTGTGACATGACATGAATTAAGGACTGCTTATGAGAACACTAGAAAGGCACCCCAAAAAGTATTCAGTAACAATCTCAAACAATCATAAGTCAACGGCATCATATCTATGGTTACTAGAGAGGGCCCCTCATACAAAGGGAGGCGTGGTCTTAACCTAACACTGACATGATGTAATGCCAGTAATGCTACACCAGACTAAAGACTGCACACAGTTATTACAATGTCAAAGTTCTATAACCACATTCCCTCACACTTCATGGAGGGGACTTGCTGTTAGTGGTATCCTCTGGAGGCTGCCAGAATGAACTGGATATCGATGAGATGATGGGCTGCTGTGTAGAGCTGGGTCATCCTTCTCTAGGAATCCATTGCTGTCTCTCTCTCTATGTTGGAGGTGCTGCAAGAACTGGTTCAACTCATTGGCTGCTCAGCTGATTGGCAAACGATTCCTTGATCTGGTCGGTAGCTGTTTCCACAATTGATTTTACTCCGTCTCGATCATAGCCCAAGGCAGTCTTTGACAATGCCTGGAATCCACTCTGGAGCACTGCACATGTTCCTGGCCATGACATGCTCTGCCACACCCCATTCACCATTTCAAGATCTTCTATCGTCATATCATTTTTCTGGTGTGCTTGTTCTCTCTAACTATCTTTCCATGATCTGGCTCAATCAAATCCAACGAATTGGAACTTCAATAAGGAACTATGAATTACCATACTAGTAGAATGTGGCGAGCTACGAAATCTCTCCTCCTGACATTGGAAGCAGGATGGTAAGCTGCAGACTGAAGGTGCAATATACCGCTACTCTTCATGAAGGCTGACAACTCTTCAGGTATAAATTGAGGAAGATTATCAGTAACTACTTGTTCTGGCAGCCCGTAAGTAGAGAATGTTTGCCTCAATACATAATTGTTTTGCAAGCTGTTGTCTGCCACATCTGGTGCACCTCTGGCCACTTGGAATGGGCATCCACTGTTATCAAGAACATTGCTCCCAAGAATGGCCCTGAAAAATCCACACAGACTCTCTCTCCCACAGAGATAATTCATATATGACTGCCTGTGAAGATAATTCAAGAGGAGAGGTCCTGACACATGACACAATTAACTATTAGAGAAGCCATAACTGCTTATGTGTGCCTCTTGTTACTGGAGCAGTCATAACTGCTTGTGTGTGCCTCTTGTTACTGGAGCAGTCATAACTGCTTGTGTGTGCCTCTTGTTACTGGAGCAGCCATAACTGCTTGTGTGTGCCTCTTGTTACTGGAGCAGTCATAACTGCTTGTGTGTGCCTCTTGTTAGTAGAGCAGCCATAACTGCTTGTGTGTGCCTCTTGTTACTGGAGCAGTCATAACTGCTTGTGTATGCCTATTTATACTACATCACATGATCTGTGGCTAATTTGATTGGTTAATAACTATAGGTTATATGAGCATATAAAAAAAAAATCTATTTTTGTTCCGCTTTGAAGCTGCTGCTGTTTCCTGTTTGTTTGTTGTTGCTGCTGTTTCCTTTTATTGCTGCAGGCCATGTCTAGTTTAGCGCATGCACAATGTAGTATAAGTAAGATAGCCTATACTCCACTCTCGGGTTATGCGCCAATGTAACCTACTCGTTTGCGGTTACTCGGCTTCGCCTCGGGGTAACCGCAAACTCGTATGTTACATAGGCCACTCTTTTGTATAGGCTATCCTATACACAAGAGCCTCCCATTGATCTTGTGGCCACCCCTGCATGCTATATTTGTTTGTTTGTTTATTTATTTATATATTTATTTATTTATTTATTTATTTATTTATTTATTTATTTATTTATTTATTTATTTATTTATTTATTTATTTATTTATTTATTTATTTATTTATTTATTTAATCATTTTTATATATTTAATTTATGTTTACATCTGGTGCACATGTACTGGCAGCTAGCTACGGGCAACTTGGAATTTGATTATTGAGAAGGTGATTATGATGCCTGTGCCTCCCCCCAGACCACCTGTTAACCTGCTAATACCACATAGTGATGGCTAATCATTGTGTGTGTAAGTTTGTGTGTAAATGGGGAAAAAATGTGGGTATTCATAGCCTACACCCCTCCCCAACCTGGAGTCACCTCTTTTTCCCCTCCAATGGAAGTTCAAATTATTTAGCTTCCCTATATGGAGTGTGCACTAAATGAAGGTGAATACGATTCAAGGCATATGCAATTTATCCCAAACCCAGGCTAGCCTTGACTAGGCATGTGTGAACTCATTTAGCCTCGGCACTGGCTCCTCCCAGGCCATATTGAGCTTCCAACCACAAAACCAGACAATGTAAAATGGAGGCCAGGGCCTTAGCCCAGTTGGAAAGAATGGTTTTGCTAGTCCTCAGTCATGGACTAGTTTCCAGTTGCTCCACGTCATCGTCAGGTCCGTGAAAGGGTCGCTAGAATCATGACCTTCTCAACTTTGCAGTTTGGAAGTGAGCTCAGCAATTTGTGGTGTGGCTTCAGCTGCCACCTCTCCATGCATTAGGAGGATAATTGCACCATCTTTGCCTCCATCCTCCTAACATTCTGCACCTCCAGCTTCAAATTTAACCTCATCTGCACACACACAAGATGAGTGCATGTTGCCAAGACAATTCAAGGGCAAACTCTGTTTTGTTCAGACCTCATAATGGGCAGAGACTATTGGAGGAGAAAGAATGTTGGAGGGAGAATTCTATTCAAGGTATATAATAATGAAGAGAGAGAGAGCTCTACCCCCATATATCTCACCACCTGTTTGAAGACAAAAAGGCTCTCCCTTGTGGCTACTAGCCCACATACACACACCAGTGTCCTGGCTAGTTGAGGTTCTCTCCTTGTCCTGGCTAGTTGAGGTCCTCTCCTTGTCCTGGCTAGTTGAGGTTCTCTCCTTGTCCTGGCTAGTTGATATTCTCTCCTTGTCCTGGCTAGTTGAGGTACTCACCTTGTCCTGGTTAGTTGAGGTCTGTCCTTGTCCTGGGTAGCTGTCTTCCTCAGCATGGCTTTCAGGGTTGCATGGAAACGTTCCAATATTCCATCTCTCTGGGGGTGTTATGGAGTAGTCCTGATGTACTTTATCTTCAGCAGGTTGAACACTGAGGACATCAGGTTCGAACAGACCCCTGGAGGTGTTGACGAGGTAGATATGCCCTAGAGGTGTCTGCATGTGAGACAACTTGTCCTTGTCTTCTTGTCTGGCCATCTGTGCTAGTCCATACTTGGGAATCTCTGGTAGCTGTGGTAGTCCTTGACCTCGGTGTCGGCCATCAGAGTCTCTCTTATGTTTAATCTTGAACTGATTGTTCTGGAATGTAAACTGTTGGAGATAGTCCATTTTGTGATCAGTTGCTCTGGCAGTTGAGGGATATTTGCTCTCCGTTTCCTTCCCATTGACACATGACTTGCTCCAACGTGCTTTTGCCATGTCTAAGCTGCTGTACTTGTTACGTACTGCACCATGTCTTGCTTTATCTAAACTCACAGAATTCGATGACCTCCTATGTTCCATCCTAAGTGAAATCACCATATTCAGCCTGCTACTAACTCACTTACCTAGACACAGGCTTCTCTGCCAGTCAAGTATGGTGGTTTAGAAATTAGAAGTGCTGCTATGCTTGCACCGTCTGCCTTTCTGGCTTCTGCAAGTAGCACATTCGACCTCATACCGGATTATGCCTGCTAGATTCCATGATTGCCTCTACCCTGATTTTGAGTGTAGACTTACCTCATTGCATCAGGATCATTCTGAGTCTCACCCTAAAGCGCCAGCTTCCTTCCATCAGAAGACAGGGATACCCTTCGTGTCAAGGCCTCATACATTGCCTTGATGGATTCAGTACAGCATGATATTAAGTCTACTGCTTGCATCAAGAAGAGTCTAGGGCCTGGCTGTATGGTCTGCCTATGACATCACTTGGTTTATACATGGATGATGAGACTGTTCAAGTGGCCACAGGCCTTCGTCTAAGTATAGCACTCTGTAGGCCCCATATTTGTCATCACTGCGGTGTACAGGTGGACCAGTTAGGGAGACATGGTCTCAGCTGCAGGAGAAGCCAGGGGCGTCACCTAGGCTTGAATGAATGACATCATTAAAAGAACTCTTGCCATGTGCACCTATATAGAGCATTCTGGTATTTGTCGTGGTGATAGAAAATGCCCTGATGGAGCCTCTGTCTGCCCATGGAAGAATGGTCATGTGCTGGTCTGGGATGTTACATACCCAGACACTTGCACCATCTTACGCTAGCCTTATTTCAGGAGATCTGGTGTGGTAGCTGAGAGAGTTGAATTTCTCAAAAAAAAGATGAACATCTTGGCCACACATCATATTGTGCCAGTGGGCTTCGAGACCTCTGGATTTTTTGCCCTGAGGTCCGCTCTTTTTTTACTTTGCTAGGACTGGATAACATCTTTCGCACCATTTCTTGCTGCAGAGGCTGTCTATTGCCATGCAGCATGGTAACAGAGAAAACACTCTCTGCTGCAGCAGATGATGGTTGAAGAACCAATAGATGTATAACTGTTAGACCACAGGCTGACAAAGTCTTTGTTCTTCGCTTTCTTAAAGAAGGGAAGTTTGAGGAGCTCCAACGCAGACAACCTGCAGTGAGCAAGACAGCACTCACACACATACACACACACTCACACACACACCAGCCCGAGGCATACATACTGTACATGTACATGCATGTACACATGTACGAGGAGGGAGTGGAATGATAGGGAACATTTTGAGAATCTTATATGGTCTAACAATAACAACACACTTTCCTTTTCTTGATCCTATATAACACTATCATTGATGGGTTGAAGAGCGAGTTAGCTCTTTATATGGCTAAAGCCAATGGATTATCAGCAGATATTGCCAAGCTACTATAGTGGAGAAGCTACTATGGTGGAGAAGACACAAATCTGAAAACTTCCCAGCATTATTCTTGGATTCTTAAGCATACCTATTATTCTCAAAATTATGCTAGCATAATTTATCTAACCCTATACTGATATATATATATAATATAGGCTATACAAGCAAGACAACATTATATTAGTCAAAAAAGAAATTTACAGGACCATAATATAAAGTACTCCAAATAGAATACAGATTTTAAACCAGAATTATTACAGTATTGGTGTTCATTGGTAAACGTTCATTAGGTAAAGGGTCATGTAAATGTTTGTTGTCAGCACCATTGGTTGATTCTTGTTTCATTTTTGTTGACCAATCATATTCATTTCTTAATTGTCATGTTATTATTTGTATTTTATAGTCAAGCAGCCACCCACAAGAAGTCGGTCAGCATAACACCAGAACATGATTTATTTACATGTTTATTATAATACTCAAGTAGATGCATGTGCTTTTATATCATATAATACACACAGACATGTGCATTATAAGCAATTAACTGGTTTTGTCGGCAGTAATGTCTGAGGATGATAACTTCTCGGGTAAGAAAATGTGCAGCTGTGGGTGACTCAACTCAGTTCTATTAATTGTCACAAGAATAAGCAAACAACTAATGTACACACATTATAAGCTCTGGTTTTGTTAAAGTCATCCACCAGATCCAATGAGGGAACCACTGATCACTTCATGGAACTCATTTTCCTGCTGATTCAGTTCACATGCAACAGGATAGTTGTGGCGACCCTTTACCAACCACTGGTTGTTTGGCTCCATAGAGAAACAGATTAGTGTTGAATCGGGTTATTGTTCGCAACTAATTGGACAGTTTGGAGTCTTCTGATAGACCAATGGAAATCTTATAAAGTTAGGTAGGAGGAAAGTAGAAAAGATTAAAGAAAAAATTAATACAGAACATGGCACATTTGTAAGGAATAAATATTGCTAATAATGACATCTATGTGAAAAGTAAGCCACATCATGTTTATTACTAAAGTATACACATGTGCCTATGTATTCATATATAACAATGTATTCATATATAACATAGACACATGCATCATAAGTAGCTGCCATGTTTTGTTGAAGGTCTTTGTCGTGTTAAATATTAAGAGTAAGCTTCAGAGGAAACCAACTGGTCAGTAACGTGACTACTTTATAGCAGCTGCTTGCTGGCCTGGCTCAGCTAGACTCGATATTGAGTCAACACAAGCATGTTTACTGTATTGATATCCTTTACCAATTATAAAACTGCATATCTGCGTGTGCTATTTGAGGGTATGCTCTATTATTGTAGCTTGGCAGCCTGCAGTACCAGCATGCATGTAATAACACCACCAGATTCTGATCAGGTAGCAATACATTTTGTTTGTATGGCTATTCATATTCCTTCCAGGTCAGCTGCCTTCCATGTTCCTCACATAGGCAGACTCTCTCTGATGTCTTCATAATGCAGTTTGGCTGTCTCACTGGTACAGTGTTGCCATAATTTTTTTGGTAATTTCCAAATTACTCGCCTGTGTTAAAAAATTTGGCAACAAAAAATCCAAACAATAATTCCATGAGAAATAACATACTAAAGTGTGTTTATAGCATTTACACATGTTCAGTGTTTGGTTTAAATTCATAGCATTTTTTAGGAACATTGAATTGCAGTTAAAAGTGAATTTAATGTAGAAATTCCTAGTCTGTTTCTGTGCTTTGTTTTGTTGAGACCAATGTGGCTGAATAAACATTCGGTATCAGCATTGCCATGGGGTATAACTAGAATGGCTTTTGCGAGTTTTACCAATGTGGAGTAGCGATACTCAGTTTCCAAGCAGTCTTTGATTTGGCTGATTGCATGCCAATACTTATCCACCTCTGTGATGGCCGTGACTTTAGGAGGTAATGGCGAAGTGCAGAAATCCATAAATTCCTCGGTTTGTCACCAACTTGAACTACCTGAGGAACACACTCTGCTGCAGCAAGCACCTGACCAGCCATACTGTATTGTTGTAAGTCTGGTTGAAGCCATTTGAGATTGGAGAGTAACTTGTGACTCATGGTAATCGTTTGACAGCTCCCTTGGCTGCAGCAATCCACCAAGCTTGGATAGTCTCCCTAAATTTTCTCACATCTTCAGATGATAATCCATCCTCTTCTTCAAGGTATGATAGTGTGTTGTGACCTACGAAAACTTCGTGTGAAGGGTGATACTCTTCTGAGTTATCAATACAACTTGTGAAACATGTTCAGCAGCACACGCGTACTCAGAATTCATGAACAGCAACACAAATTTTCGTATTAAGCCATCGAGCTCTTGGTATAGAACTGGAGATTGCTGCTGCATGTACCTGTCAGGGGCGTAGGAAGCAATTTTAAAGTGGTAAGGCCATTCGAAGCAATGGTCCAAACGCTGATGGCCAGTTTGGGAGTGAGTAAAGGGAGGTATATATTGTATGTACTTAATTTGTAATTATATATATATAATAATCATAACAAAAAAAGTATTACCATTTATTATAAATTGCTGGTGTCATATCACTGTGTAAGAACTCCTCACCCCAAGCAATTTAAAAGAGCCATCAACCTGGACACATCAGCATCAAGTCAACTGAAATTATTTTCTCTCTTACCAACTGTGTATAATAATAATGTATTATATAATTTATAGTATTCTTTTCTTAAAAAATTAAATTAGTGCCAAATAATTGTGTAAAATTAGGAACAGTAAAAGATTAATAGAATTATTAATTCATAGTGATTGAGTTCTATAGGTCACTGGGTTTGAATGTGCCAAAAATTGATAAGCGATGTTCACTTTCAGAAACAAAATCATTGGCAACTGAAATTAAGTCCAACTTATCAGTCGCATCTTTATGAATGTGCAAAATCATGAGATGATTTAATCGGACTTCAGTCATGGTGGACCTCAAATACAATTTTATTCTCCTTAAAGCACTGAAGGATCTCTCACTAACAGCGTTTGATGCAGGCATAACTAAAAGTAACATTAGCAATTTACAAACTTCAGATAGCAATTCACGTTCAGCAGGTGAAGCGGTCTTTAAATGGTCAATAACGTCATTTAATAGTACAACCTCATCTGAGCAGAAAATTGTTGATACAATTTCAAGTTGGGTTTTCAATAACTGACCATTGAAGTCTTGCTCTTGGTTGCTCACATCTGCAGTCTCATCTGCCATGATAGTGTAGAATGGAGCTGCATGCAGGGAGGCTGCTATTTTACGAAGAACCTTCAGAGCCATGACTTTTAGCATCTCGTTTTGGATTTCAGCAGGTGTATTTATTTGCTCTGCACTTTAGCCTCTTTTGTCATCATATCCACGAAGCCTAAACAATTGAATAAAGTCGGAGTCAGATTCATCGCCACGACCATGCAGTGGCAAAGATTGTCTAGCCAAGAACACAACATTAGATAGAAATTTGAGTAAGCAGCCGATTTTCCTTCATTTCCCGAGCATGAAGGGAGGAAAGACTCTCACCAATTTTCGGACATGACTGGGGGAGAGTAACGACTCTCAAAATAGCATCCTTATGACAATTGCTAGCTTCATGGGCAAAAAATCTTAGAGAAGCATCCTTACAGTTCAGTTGATTATATATATGCAGTCTCAATAGTTGCCACAGAAAAAAGCCGTTTTTCTATGCAAGTCTTCACACAAATATAACAGAAGACTGAATCATGGCCCTCATCATAATGAAGCCATGTCCAGCGTGTAAACCATTGTGGCTGGAAAGATCTTTTAGCAAGATTCTTTTTTCCAAACTCACGCTTTGGAAAACTGAATGTGGCTTCTCACCAATAGAGGGAATGGGTAAGTCCTTGAAGAGTGACATGTCGTCTCGATGAAGACTTCGAAAACAAAGCTAACACTAAGTGACAGGTTAGCTGCACAAACTAGGCTCAGGCTGTAATCAACCCTTTACCTTCCCAATCATTGGAAGGTAAAGGGTTCGCCACGCCAGACTAGATTTAGGCATGCGCAAATAATTCTGGATTCTGCCTCTCTCAGAAAGTGGTATATAAGGCCATGGCCTCACCGGTCGCACTGCTTCCTACGCCCTTGCCTGTTGAAATTATTAACAATTGGTAATGCAAAACATAGAAAGAACAAGTAAGCATTGGTCAGAGGCTTTTCAAGTAAATTTTTTACTCTTCTCACTACTGCTTGCTTATCCTCAGTACTTTGAAAGTATGAGAGTAAGGCTTCATATTGCTCGATAAGACGATTTACACAAGTTTCAAGGCTGAGCCATCATGTTTGGTATGCTTTTAACAACTTGTGTGGCTTGCATTCCACAAAACTCTGAAATTCTTCGCAGCCTCCTTGGGCTCTTCTGGAAATAATACCATACATCAGTTGTCAGATCTTCCAATTCATCAGGCAAGACTTTGCAGGCCTCATTTGCTATTAGTGCTGCTATGTGACAATAACAATGAAGAGCAACTAAAGCTGGCTGCTTACATCATAACCATGACATCACTGAATTTCGTGCTTCCAACATTTACATTGGCCCCATCTGTTCCTAATCTGACAAGATTATCATAAAGGAGGGTAGTGGATTCTTGAAAATGCTTATCGATTGCGTTAAATAGCAGCTCTGCAGTTGCCCTCTTTACACTCTCTAGGGCAAAGAAGACATATCTCACCTGTCCTTGGGTGTTATCGAAGAATCGAAGCATAATAGCAGCTTGTTGTGTAAACTAACGGTAATATCATTTGTCTCATCAGTTTGGAGGCTGAAGTATTTAGTCTCTCTAACTGCTGCGTAAATGGTTTTCGAACAATCCTGGGCAATAACTTTCAACACAGCTGTTGCTTTAGTACGACTGCACTTCAAGTCTTAGCAATATATAGAAGAATCAGGAAACATCAACTTGAATAGTTTGGTACAATGATCTCCCAATTGAAAGGCAAGATGGTGCTCTCCAAGGAAATATGTGAAGAGTACTTCTGCACTGATTACAGACTCCTCTCTTATTGGCCCAAAGTAGGACTGTAGAGGCAGTACACACATACCATATTTTTCTGAGTGTTTGTGTAATTTTGTTTTCTGATGTCTCCTGAGATCTCTAGTACCACCTCTTCCAAGGTTTATATCACGAGAGCACTTCATACAGAAGGCAAAAGAAGATCCCTTTCTGGAAGTTGTGGCCCATGGGAAAGTCTTTGCATACTGTCTACGATAGACACACAATCGTGTGTTTTTGCAGACTTAGAAGACCTGATAGATGTAGAGATTTGACTGTCGATGTCAATTTGTGAAACCTCATTATCAGAGTCAGAATCCATATCTGAAGAATCTTCTTCTGGTAACCTTGAAGTACTGGGTTCTGAAGATGCCATAGCTAACTCTCTCTGACACTCACTGTGAAAGATTTTAACTCTTGCAGCAAATCAGGCTTTAAATACCGCTCATGCATGAGCATGCACATAGATCAAAGGATTCTGGCTCTGCAGGCATATTCCTGCCAGACCTGGGTGAACACAGGACTGTGCAGGAATATTCCTGCACAGACCAGGTGACCACAAAACGACCACACTCAGCTAATACCACAGAGAGTGGTTTTGAAATGGCTGCACATGGTTTGATATTCAACCATTTTCTAATGATGAAAAATCCAAACATTTATTGATAAAATCCAAACAGAAAATTTAAGGGTCAAAAATCCAAACAGTTTGGATAAAATCCAACACTATGGCAACACTGGGACTGGCAATGCCATGGGTTTCTACCCGTCTCGTCTAAAATTCTGGTAAAGGGTCGTACATAGGGCCCCCCCCCCACACACCAAAAAAAACTCGCCCCTCATCTTTTTTGCACTGCACTGGGGTGCGGACTTAGAAGATTATAAAGGTGTCACGTGGCATGCGTAGTACGAAAATGATGCTAGGGTGGACAAAATATTACGCTAAGTTTGTCTAAATTTGAACTCCCCCAGAGATATTATTACATGATTTCTTTGCCAACTATCCAACTATCCGTATACATAGAGAAGCTGGCTAGAGATGCAGCGAGCTCAGTGTCCATCTCCAGATATTACTTTCTGCGGCACCATGTCATCCTTTACCAACACTCGTATACGTTGGTAAAGGGTCTTGCCAAGCAACTACCGCTTAGACTACAACGATGGTGATGGTTGGGATGAGCGCGTAGTAATGCTGTTCTCAGCTACTGCACTATACGACGCAATTTTGGAGCCAGGACGCAGTTTTTGTTTCTTTTACTATCCAATCCACAACATGGACTAGCCCCATCTCCAGCGATCCTTACCTGGATTTGAGACCCTGTTCCCGGCATCATTCTAGCCACCCATCCCTATCGAGTCTGCTGATGCTGAATTTCTTCCTCTGCAAAGTGGGAGCATGGCAGCTGCATCCTTAACCACCTGTCTCACTCCACTAAAGTTCCTTGTTGTATGGCATGAAAGAGGCTGTAGCAAGTGACAGCCAAGCACACCTAGGCTCAGTCTGTGAGGTGTGCAATAGCTACATATTTATTTATCTTTTTACTGTTTTCTCTCTTAGTCTTGTTGGCCAGCCTCTCTTCCCCAGCACAGGAGTCTAGCATGTTTTTTCTTGTTCGTGTTTAACACGAGCAGCTGCCACCACATTTGCTGACTGTGCAACACAAGTGACCATGTGAGGTGGACCAGCCTCTCTCTTTCTGTGTGTGTGTGTGCATGAGAGTCAGGCCAGCAAGACTAGCTTGCTGTCTCCATTATTACATCAACTCTCTAGCACTCACCATTGTTCTATATATAGCCTTAGCTCCAGCCATTGCTCCAGCCCTGCCCTCCCCATTCTAAGTTTTTCTCTTTTTCCTTCTTCCCAGAGAAGCCTCAAGTATTTTCAGCTGATATTCACTGGCCACATGACCCCGGCAGCTCTGGTCACAGCCATCATCTGCATCCTCCTCCTCATCTCTGTCCACTTCCTCAACATAGTTCTGCACAAGAGAGTGCAGAAGATTCCTCTGCCCGTCCGGCCCAACTTATTGTGGTGGGTGGAGTTGCCTGTGAAGAGGTTGTGCATGTTTAATGTGATGTCAGTACAAGGAGATATCACGTGACCCCATCAAATGATTCTTGCCTCAAGTCTATTTGTGGTTGACACTTATTCCCCCTCCCTATTGTATTTTTCAGCGTAGGTTATTTTGGCCTCTGCTATATATATGGTGTGGTGCAGGATTGGGCCGCACATTTGCTCTTCCTAGTACTATCACCATAAGGGCTGGAATTTTAATGTGCTCCTTAAGTTCATCTTATATTTATGTTGTTACTAAATATTATTATTGTTATTATTATTATTTATTGTGGCATTAATTATTACCAATTATAATTATTATAATTATTATTGTTGTTGTTATTGTTGTTATTATTATTATTATTATTATTATTATTATTATTATTATTATTATTATTATTATTATTATTATTATTATTATTTTATTATTTTTTAATATTTTTTCATTATTATTTTTAATTATTATGAGGATGATGTGATTATGAGGATGATGTGATTACATTATTATTGTTTATTGTTGTTGTTGTTATTGTTATTGTTATTATTATTATTATTATTATTATTATGACTATGACGATGATGATGATGATTTGACTTTATTATTATTATTATTATTATTATTATTATTATTATTGTTATTATTGTTATTATTGTTATTGTTGTTGTTATTATTATTATTATTATTATTATTATTATTATTATTATTATGACTATGATGATGATGATGATTTGATTACATTATTATTATTATTATTATTATTATTATTATTATTATTATTATTATTATTATTATTATTATTATTATTATTATTATTATTATTAATATTATTATTACTATTATTACTATTACTATTACTATTATTATTATTATTATTATTATTATTATTATTATTATTATTATTATTATTATTATTATTATTATTATTATTATTATTATTATTTATACTACTAAATATTATTAGTACATATTATAATAATAATTATTATTATCTGTTACAGTTAAAAAAAATTAGGTGATCCCCCATCTTTTATTTTGAGTCATGGAGTGCTCCTAAGAAGCCTAGGTTGCATCCTCCCCCTCCCTCCATTTTCTGTTTTTAAGACTTAATTTGTTTTGTAGGCTGAGCAATTCAAAAGTTGGAGTGGGTGGCTGGTTTGATGATCATACAATAAGGGATGATGGTCAGTGTTTCTGCTGGCCCAGGTTGTCCATATCTTATGAGAGCCTTGAGTTGCCAGCTTTGCTGACCCCATCATTGGCCTGGTCCTGGTTATCCATATGCCTTGAATTGCCAGCTTTGCTGACCCCATCATTAGCCTGGTCCTGGTTGTCCATATCTTATGAGAGCCTTGAGTTGCCAGCTTTGCTGACCCAATCATTAGCCTGGTCCTGGTTGTCCATATCTTATGAGAGCCTTGAGTTGCCAGCTTTGCTGACCCCATCATTGGCCTGGTCCTGGTTGTCCATATCTTATGAGAGCCTTGAGTTGCCAGCTTTGCTGACGCCATCATTAGCCTGGTGCTGATCCATATTTTATGAGAGCCTTGAGTTGCCAGCTTTGCTGACCCCATCATTGACCTGGTCCTGGTTGTCCATATCTTATGAGAGCCTTGAGTTGCCAGCTTTGCTGACCCCATCATTAGCCTGGTCCTGGTTGTCCATATCTTATGAGAGCCTTGAGTTGCCAGCTTTGCTGACCCCATCATTGGCCTGGTCTTGGTTGTCCATATCTTATGAGAGCCTTGAGTTGCCAGCTTTGCTGATCCCATCATTGGCCTGGTCCTGGTTGTCCATATCTTATGAGAGCCTTGAGTTGCCAGCTTTGCTGACCCCATCATTGGCCTGGTCTTGGTTGTCCATATCTTATGAGAGCCTTGAGTTGCCAGCTTTGCTGATCCCATCATTGGCCTGGTCCTGGTTGTCCATATCTTATGAGAGCCTTGAGTTGCCAGCTTTGCTGACCCCATCATTGGCCTGGTCCTGGTTGTCCATATCTTATGAGAGCCTTGAGTTGCCAGCTTAGCTGACCCCATCATTGGCCTGGTCCTGGTTGTCCATATCTTATGAGAGCCTTGAGTTGCCAGCTTTGCTGACCCCATCATTATCCATATCTCCACCGCCTACTCCTCCTATTTCTCCTCCTGCTCCTGCCCTACCTCTACCTCCTCCTCATCTCCTCCTCTTTCTCCCACATGTACTCCTTCTCTGCTCTCCTCCTCCAGGCTGGCCTACTGGCATAATGGTGGCAACTACCATACAGTTGATTTTAGTGTCAATGATAGCTCTCTTTGAGTGGACATTGTGGAGTTAGGTTGGTAAGGGGTCTATTGCAAGCAAAAGACAAGTGATTGGGGAGGCATGGAATTTGTAAGATGTCTGTCTACCTGCAAAATAAAATGCTCGAATCAACTTTAAACTTCTTGTGAGTGTTGCTTATGCACATACATAGCCATCAATCTCCCTCTCTATTTAATATATAATAATGTGTAAATAATCATAATGTGATATATAAAATTATATATATCATATGTGTATATATATAATTATACTTAGAAGGTAGTTTGCTGGTGAAGATATAGATATATAATTACAAGGTGTGTGTACATATAATATTTACAATTGAAGAAATGAGTTCCACCACACACCACCTGATTGGGGACAAAAAGACTAGCATGTTTGAGTCTGTGTGTGATAGAGATGTAGAGAATGTGTGGGCACCAAGACACACTATGTATTGTTACATACAACATTCCAAGGGAACCCGATATGCTTGAGGAGACTTCAACATCTTGTTTGGAGACACAAAGACTAGCCCAGTATGTGTGTGTGTGTGTGTGATAGAGATGTAGAGAATGTGTGGGCACCAACACAACACTATATATAGTTACATACCACATTCCAAGGCAACCCGATATGCTTGAGGAGACGTCAACAGCAGCACCCTGTTCCCATAAATCATGATGACCACCTCATCTCTACACTAGCAAAACTTAAGCAACACTGAGCAGTGGACCAGCTGACATGAATCAAGGGCTGCATACTTCATGTATGAGCTTCTTGTGGTGTGTGTGTGATATGAATCCACTAGACCTGGTTCTGGTTGCAACTATTGACTGTCTAGATCTTATTCAACTACTGACACTTTATAGTGTAGAGCTTGAGTACCTTACTCAGCTAGACCTGAGGGAAAGACTTGCACACTATGGCTGACTCAAGCTATCTTAGGGTTTGCTAAGCCTTTCTTGTGGCACAACTTTCTTAGAGAAAAGGCTTGCCAATGCTCCAGTACACAGCTAGCTCAGAAGCTATGACTTACAAACCAGTTAAGACCCATCTACTAGCAGAGGAGAAATCACGACCATGACACAATCAACTTGTTACTGGAGCAGTCATAACTGCTTGTGTGTGCCTCTTGTTACTGGAGCAGTCATAACTGCTTGTGTGTGTCTCTTGTTACTGGAGCAGTCATAACTGATTGTGTATGCCTCTTGTTACTGGAGCAGTCATAACTGCTTGTGTGTGCCTCTTGTTACTGGAGCAGTCATAACTGCTTGTGTATGCCTCTTGTTACTGGAGCAGTCATAACTGCTTGTGTGTGTCTCTTGTTACTGGAGCAGTCATAACTGCTTGTGTATGCCTCTTGTTACTGGAGCAGCCATAACTGCTTGTGTGTGCCTCTTGTTACTGGAGCAGCCATCACTGCTTGTGTGTGCCTCTTGTAGACAAGTCAGAATAGAGAGTCTGCCACTCACAACATATGATGTAACTTTGAATAGTAGCCACCCTTGCACGCTATAATTATATAACTGCCTGTGAAGGTTACCCCAGACCACCTGTTAACTGCCAAAACCTCATTGTATTGGCTAATCAGTGTAATGTGTGTGTGTGTGTGTGTGTGTGTGGTGTGTGGGTGTGTGAGTGTGTGTGATTAAAAGTAGTGACTTTAAAAAGTGGGAGTAGTTATTTCCAATGGTTACCACTGGGTTCAAATAATTTCAGGTTCTAAATGAAGGTCAATGCCATTGGAGGGCGTACACAATTTATCCCAAACCAAGCACTCATTTGGCCTCCGCAATGGCTCCACCCAGGACCTGTTGAGCTGACACAACCACAGAACACAATGAGACCAAGCCCAGTTGGAAAGAAAGGTTTTGCTAGTCCTCAGTCATGGACTAGTATTTCATTAGTTTCCAGTTGCTCCACGTCATCGTCAGGTCCGTGAAAGGGTCGCTAGAATCCTGACCTTCTCAACTTTACAGTTTGGTGGCTTCAGCTGCCACCTCTGCATGATGCGACTCTCCCAGTCTCACTGCTCACACCCTCCCCTCCCCTGCTTGCCTGTGCTCATGTCCTCCCCTCCACTGCTTGCCTGTGCTCATGTCCTCCCCTCCCCTGCTTGCCTGTGCTCATGTCCTCCCCTCCCCTGCCTGCCTGTGCTCATGTCCTCCCCTCCCCTGCTTGCCTGTGCTCATGTCCTCCCCTCCCCTGCTTGCCTGTGCTCATGTCCTCCCCTCCCCTGCTTGCCTGTTCTCATGTCCTCCCCTCCTCTGCTTGCCTGTGCTCATATCCTCCCCTCCCCTGCTTGCCTGTGCTCATGTCCTCCCCTCTCCTGCTGTGTCACACAACACCTCTCTGATGGTGGTGCAGATGGCAGTCCTCAACCCGCCTGTACTCTGCTGGACATTGCTAGTATTTACTCTAAATTTAATTAAGTCATCCAGAACTTCCTGTGGCACTGCACAGTCCCTGACTGCAGCCCAGAAGTGGCATCTGTTGAACCACCTCAACCATCCTGTCCTCCTGACTCTCTCTGGCTTGATTTCTCATTTACCTTCTTCTGGCTTATTTTTTCGCCCCATCAATTCTCATTCTGATTTTTCTGTCTTTCAGAAAGACCTAACTGTATCTCTGCCTGGCTTGCTCCCCAATCTCTCACACTTACTCTAATGAAGTCTAAATGCATGCTTATTTCTTATAAACAATCTCTTCTTACTAAGGCTCTACCACCTCTGTGCACCACTGGTTCTCCACTTCAGTTGGTGACTTAGTTCAAGTACCCGGGAATCCTCTTTTCTTCATCTCTATCCTGGACCTATCACATTTTTTACATCTCTTCCAAGACCAGTAAATTACTTGGTCTTCTCTACCGTCATTTCTACTGCTAGTCAAACACTTCTCCTCTTCTTTGCCTCTACACTTCTCTTACCCGTCATCTGGAGTACTGTTCTTTCCTCAGGGTCTCTCAGTTGTCTCATCTTTCATCTCAACTTGAGACCTGTAAATTGTGTAGTAAACAATGGTCCTACTCACTAAGCTTTATCCTCCATTTCTATCCCATAATGCCAAACTTAACTTATTCTTCAAACTTCTTCACAATAACAGATTTTCCTTCTAGCCTCCCACCAAGCCAACCTCCTCCCTGCCACAACCTTCCATCCTTCCACCCCAGACCAGTCATCATCTGCTAATCCCATGCAGAACTCAGTCTGCTTACCTCTCATTTCCCCTGCTACTGCTAGGCTCTGGGACTCTCTCCCAATTACATTAAATCACTTGGACAATTTGAGCACTATATTCAACACCTCTTATTGGCACTTTGACTTTTAACTACTTGACTATAATCAACTTAATATACTCCTCCAGGTATTTGTTGACTTATTTTTACTCTTCATATTAGCCTCTTGGCTGCACCAGGTACTTCCCACTCAGTTCCTTGATGGTTGTAATCCTAGTGTCCATCATGTGTGGCTGGCAGAGCAGCCCTGGATAGCGTAGGGCCGGCAGGTGGACGGTGTTCTGTATTGCTTGAGCTATTTTCTGTGAGGACAACTCGAGGGGCAAGTTATATAATAATGAAGAGAGAGAGAGCTCTACCCCCATATATCTCACCACCTGTTTGGAGACAAAAAGGCTCTCCCTTGTGGCTACTAGCCCACATACACACACCAGTGTGTTTCCTAGGCTACACCTGAATCAGGTCTGGTGGAGGGCATGGGACATGTAGTGTGCAGTAGGCCTGGGAGAGTTCTCCTTATCTGCTTGGACAATACATATGTATGGCTGCATGACAACCACTCTCCTCTCTCTACAGCATCAAGGAAAGTTGAAACAAAAATATAATTACACATCTTATGTGTAGTACTGCCTTACTACCAACATGTGACACAATCCCAGTCTTGTCTCTGCACATGTGCAATACCAGATGACACACCCTCTTTTGTGGGTGCAGCATTACATCACCACTCATGAATATAATTAAGGCCACACCCGATTTGCACTGTTTCCTGTAGCTCTTGTGTCTGCTGAAGTTCTGTATCTAAAGTGTTTCTCAACTACTAGTTCTCTCTAAACATTGCAACCATGGCTAGAGACATGGAGGATGCTGAAAAGTACTTGATGGAGTTAGAGAAGGAGATCACATGTTCCATCTGCCAGGAGCACTACACTCTGCCCAAGGCCCTCCCTTGCCTCCATTGCTACTGCAAGCACTGCATCCTCAAGCTAGCCCTCAGGACAGGCAAAGACCAGCCTTTCCCTTGTCCAGAGTGTCGCCATGAAACCACCCTGCCTGAGGGCAATGAAGACCATCTCAAAACGGCTTTCCATATCAACCGCCTCAAAGAACTGTATGCCAAGCAGAAGAGAGCTCTTAGCAAGGAGGAGGTGAAGTGTGAGATATGCACCACCTCTTCAGTCAAAGCTGAATCATTTTGCCGACAATGTGACAAGTTCATGTGTGAGAAATGTGTGGAGGCACATCTGAGGATGAAAGTTTTCTTTGATGGCCATGAAGTTCTCTCTTTGGATGAGGTGAAGAAGGAGAGAGCTAAAGATGTGCTCCCCAAAGATTGTCCTGCTAAGAAGTGCCAACTTCACACAAAGTCGCTCAAGCTCTTCTGCTTCGACTGTGATGTTTTAATTTGTCGTGACTGCACACTAAAGGACCACAGGGACCACCTCTTTGACTTCACCAACTTAGCAGCTGAGAAGAAGAGAAAAGAGCTGATGGAGGGCTTGAGGCCTCTGAGAAACGTGGCAGCCAATCTTTCTTGTGCTGTTGAAGAGATACAGACCACGGAATCTGAGCTAGCAGCCCAGGGAGAGTCTGTAGCCAACACCATTGGGAAGTCCTTCGAGGAGCTGCACGCTATCATTGAAAGGCACAAACAGAAGATGTTAGAGGAGGCCAAAAAGAGAGTGTCTGAAAAAATGGAGAAGCTAAAAGGACAAAAGGATGACATTTCCATTTCCCTTGCAGAGATGCAGAGCATTCTGGACTACACCGAGCAGTGTGTAAAGCATTGTTCCAATGATGAAGTTATGTGCACACATGCTGAGTTGGAGAGTAGGATCCAGCAAAAAATAATTGAAGACAGCGCCAAGCCGGGACAGAAGCTTACGCCAATGGAGGAGGTTGATGTAGCGGTGGAGGTGAGCTGTGCTGAGGCCCTGGAGCAGCTCCTCCAGACCCAGGCTAAGATAACTGGACTTCCCATCACTCTAGTCATCAACACTGTGTCCAGCAAGGCTGAGGCTGGGAAGTTATCGGAAGTGGTCTTGTGCACCACTCAACTCTGTGGCAACAAGCCAGCCAAACGTGCTGTTCAAATAGACTGCCATATGAAGTGTCTGCACAGTGGAGCTCACATCAAATCCAGCACCAAAGAAATTGGAGCCGAAAAATATCGCATCCAGTACACACCCACTCACCGTGGACTGAACTTACGATCTCATTGGACGGGCATCAAGTAGCAGGCAGTCCCTTCCCTGTGCTTGTCCCCATCCTGCCCACTCAACTAGACAAGCCTGTCAAGGTATGGGGTGGTGTAACAAGTCCTTATGGTATCACTGTCAACTCTGTGGGTGAGCTTGTAGTCGCTGAATATGAAGGAGATGTCGTTGTGTTGGATAGAGAGGGGAAAAGATTGAGAAGTATCAATCACTCGGAACATAAATTTCAACATTTAGAAGGTATTGCTGTAGACGGTGAAGACAACATCTATTTCATTGATGACACTAATCAAATCTTCAAGTCGAACAAGAACTGCAGCAAGGTTCAAGTGCACAGAGTCCAGCAAGTGAAAGGTCCAGGACATAACGATGTTGCTGTAGTTGGAGATGAAGTGATGGTTACTGAACGTGGCAATGGAGGTAGGATCATGGTGTACGACAGAGAACTGAAATATGTGAGACAGATTGTTGGTGCAGATAAAAACAGATTGTTGTGCCTATCTCCTGACAGTCATCAAAACGTGTACGTCAGTAGTACTGGGAGCTCTAGTATTCAAGTCTTCAGTAATGATGGTGCATTCCTACGCTCCTTTGGCTGTGATGAGGATGGTGTGAAGATGTTGGATTTTCCACGTGGTGTGTGTGTAGCTGGTCAGTATGTGTATGTGACAGATACTGGTGTATGTAAGATAGTAGTGTTCACCACTGAGGGAGACTATGTCACCTCATTTGCTGGTGGAGGCTATTTTGATGTGTGTGTAGATCAAGATGGGTTTGTGTATGCTTGTAACTTTGACTCGAATAAGATTGATATATTTTAGTTTTCTGTTGGCAATTAGTTGATGAATTATAATGCATGATTCAATGAATCTTTTATTGTCCTCCACTCACAACAGATAATGGAACTTGTAAGAGTTGAAGACTTCCTTTGTCCAGAAGGAAACTTCCAATTAAAATAATGATTATGGGTGTGGCCTAGCAGCCTGGGATCCCTCCCCCTCAGGATGTGGTGGAGGGTTCCCTCATCTTCGCCAGGTGGAGGCCTCTTGGATATAAATGCTTCCAGCAACTGACTGACCGATCTTCTTGAAGGCTGTGGGCAGAGACAAGTATGCACTAATTAGCACCCACTAGTATTGATTATCACTTGACAGTACATATAATATATAGAGATGACCATGATTAGGGAGGAAGAGTACTGATGGCCTACAAGTCAAAATCAAGTAGTTGATGACAGAACTTAGTATAGTTACAGCTACTAGTTGGCAAAATTGACAGCTACTAATTAGCTGCTAGAGACTTGATCCTCACCTCTCCTTAAATATGCCTGACCTGGCAGATTCTCAGCAAGAATCTTTACCAATTGCTAACTCATTGCAATAAGGCACTTGCACATGTGCAAAGTAATACACATTCCTAGTCCAATAATCACAGGAGTGTTAGGAGGGCTAATTAGGTATTTGTGCATAACTTTAATTACCTTGTTGGATATTAGATTTCCAATGCTGCTGTCTCCAGACTCTATACCAGTTGGTAAAGGGTTAGCTTTGACTAATCACTCGTTGTTTACACTCTGACCCTTGCCTTTTCCATCGCCAATTGACCCTGGCTACTATAGGACAGGGTGGTACCGCCCCTCCTGGGTGTTGGCAGAGGT
Source organism: Cladorhizidae sp. MBARI D1340-BT2 (assembly GCA_028752905.1). Taxonomy (NCBI): domain Eukaryota; kingdom Metazoa; phylum Porifera; class Demospongiae; order Poecilosclerida; family Cladorhizidae; species Cladorhizidae sp. MBARI D1340-BT2. Next base: position 39,513,153 of record JAQNBH010000013.1, on the reverse strand, counting down.
CGGGTTCATTACAGTGTGCACTTGGATGTGGGTTAGTATATGATTGGAGGGAGGAGTGTTTAGAGTGAGGGCATTGTGGTCTTGAGTGTAATTTAGGTTGTCTATAGAGGCATGCAGATAAGGCTGAAGTTCTAACCTTGACTTGGTTAGTCAGGCCTAGTTGAGGTTCTCTCCTTGTCCTGGTTAGTTGAGGTCTGTCCTGGTCCTCACTAGCTGTCTTCCTCAGCATGGCTTTCAGGGTTGCATGGAAACGTTCCAACATTCCATCTGTCTGGGGGTGTTATGGAGTATTCCTGATGTACTTTATCTTCAGCAGGTCGAACACTGAGGACATCAGGTTCGAACAAAAGTTAGATCGTTGATCTGTCAGGATCTCTTCTGGTATGCCCATTCTCGTAAACACTTGGCAGAGACTTCAGCCACCGTCTAGGCTTCCACTTTCTTGAGAGGGATTGTTTCTGGAAACGTCGTGGCAAAGTCCATCATAGTCAAGATGAATTTGTTGCCTTTCTTTGCCTTTGCAATGTGCCCACGATGTCCATATCTATCCACTTGAAGGGCTCCTCCATCACTGGGAGAGGCACCAAGGGAGCTTTTGCTCTGTGATTTCTGTTTCCTTGTTGGCACTCTGCACACTCCTTGCACCAGCAGCCACATCCTTTCCGGGTCTTGGCCAGTAGAAACTTCTAAGCACAGGCCACGGTTATTTTCTTTCCCAGCTGTCCAGCCATAGGCACTTGGTGTGTTAGGTAGGTTAGGGCTAGGCCTAAGTTTTAATCTTACTCTAGTCCTAGCTAACCTAACACTAGCCCCATCTCTAGCTCTTGGCCCATGTGGTCTGTATTTTAGTCTGACCCCATAGATACACAAGTCCTGCAAGGCAATGCTGTTCAAGTCACCAGCCAGGACTCACTTCACTCGTGGGGACAACAGGATGATTTGATCCTCTTTCATTTTTGTGTAATATTAGTTATGTATGTGTATGTTGCATAGTCAGTGCATCTACAGTGGGTAAGGTGAGGCCATGGTAGTACATAGTTGCCAACTCTCACTGATTGACTGGGAGACTCAAGGATTTTCCCTTTATCTCAAGGTCTCAGGCAACATTGGCAATCTCAAGGACAAATTGGTAATCTGAATACATAAGTGCACTGAACCATAACCACTGAAACTACCATAGTTTAGTTTATTTAGCTATGCCATTGCCCAGGTGCACAACAATCAAACTAGCTAGCAGCTAAAATATTTCTGAGCTAGTGCAAGTGTGAAGGATCTGAATGCAGTTTATCTCAGTATGTCACAGCTATCATAAAATGAATCAGGTACTGATAGTGAACTAGAATGTTGGGGTGATTTGGCTGCCCCTGCCACCAAGAAAAGAAAGTCATCATGCTGCTACATACAAAACATTTACAAGTCAGAATAGGAGAAAGAGTTTCCTATATCTTCAGTGAATGATAACAGGTATGCATTTTTTTGTATTCCTTGCAAAAAGAATGTTACCTGTTCTCATATGGGTAAAGCTGACATCAGGCAGCATTGTGAAACATCTAAGATGGAGCATGCTGTTAAATGCTCAAGGTCACTCTGTTCCTTTATGCCATCTGCAACCTCCAGTATCACAGAGAAACTATCAAAGATAAAGTGCTACACACCAATTTCCTTATTCAGCACAATTTGTCATTTGCCACTGCTGATCATTTGTCTCCATTGTATTCCAAGATGTTTCCAGACTCACAGATTGCACACCATTTCAAATGTAGCAGAACCAAAGCAACGTGCATACTGAATGAAGCCATTGCTCTGCGATTGCTGGCACAACTAGTATCATACATGAAAGAAAATCCTTTGTCATGAAAAAAATGAATCCTATTTGTGTCACGATATTTGATGTGAATAATAATGATCATGTGGAAAGCAAGTTTTACAATATGTGTGTGACCACTGGTGAAGATTGTGGGAGAGCTGAACAATTGTTACAAGCCATCGATACTAACTTTTCACAAGATTGCATTGATTGGCAGAATGTTATGTTATGTTGCCCTGTGCCACACAACTCCTATGCATGTTGCCCTGTGCCACACAACTCCTATGCATGTTGCCCTGTGCCACACAACTCCTATGCATGTTGACCCTTGGCCTTTGTGGTATCGAGTAACTGATTCCAATGAGCACACATCCAGATATACATCAAACAACGCATTCCATATAATAATAGACTCTCTTTAGTCTTACACAATTAGTCATCAACACATGTGGGTGGCAAGGGTATTGCCACACCTCCCTTTCCCCCAAGACAGCAAAGTCTGTCAGGGGGTGGATGGTGGTCCCAGTTCTTGATGTAGTTATTATTTGGTGAGGGTGTGTTGGGTTGGCTTCTTCCCTGTTGCTCGAGTCTGTGGGTTTCTCCGGTCTCATTTATGTCTCGGCAATTCCTTCTCACTAGACCCCTGGAGGTGTTGACAAGGTAGATATGCCCTAGGGGTGTCTGCATGTGAGACAACTTGTCCTTGTCTTCTTGTCTGGCCATCTGTGCTAGTCCATACTTGGGAATCTCTGGTAGCTGTGGTAGTCCTTGACCTGGTGTCGGCCATCAAAGTCTCTCTTATGTTTAATCTTCAACTGATTGTTCTGGAATGTCTGTTGGAGATAGTCCATTTTGGGATCAGTTGCTCTGGCAGTTGAGGGATATTTGCTCTCCGTTTCTACCCATTGAGAGTTGCGCAGGTGAGAGGTCACACCAAGGGAAGGGTGTTGAAATATACATAAATAGGCCATGTATGGATCTGCTGATCCTCTCAATAGCTTTTTCACTGTCTCCTCTCCCCCCTTGTCCATTACTCTGGGGGAATGGGAGCTGCAGTGATGTGGCAGAAATCATAAGACTTTGCAATCTCTGCAAATTCATTGCACGAGTATTGGGTGAGATTGTTGCTGATACCATTTCTGGAATCCCATGACTTGAGAACACTGTCTTGAATGATTGGATAATTCTGGATGACATCGTATTTGATAGTTTGATGACCTCTAGATATCTTGAGCAATAGTCAACAATAAGGATGTAATGTTTACCTCTGATGGCACACACATCTGATGCCACCCTCTGCCAGGGATAGTCAGTGAGCCTGAATGTGAGAGCACACAGGTCTGATGCCACCCTCTGCCAGGGATAGGCAGGTAGTCTGAATGTGAGAGCACACAGGTCTGATGCCACCCTCTGCCAGGGATAGGCAGGTAGCCTGAATGTGAGAACACACAGGTCTGATGCCACCCTCTGCCACGGATAGGCAGGTAGTCTGAATGTGAGAGCACACAGGTCTGATGCCACCCTCTGCCAGGGATAGGCAGGTAGCCTGAATGTGATGAGTGGCCCACTTCTGGGAGTGAATTCCTCTGCACATGCTCACATTCCTTCACCAGGTGTTTATGTCTTGAGAAGTCCCAGCCTCCACACTGATGACCTTGCTCGTTGATGCTGCATGCCATGGTGACTGATGTGCAGCTGCTGGAGTCTTTGCTTGTGCAGATTTCTTGTAGCCACTAGCCTGCATCTATGGAGTTGGAGACCTTGCCCATTGTCTTTGTTCGATTTTCCCCAGCATCTGCTATCCTTTGGAGTGCTGCTGGCAATATTGCATTATGTTCTGTTTAGTCTTCCCCAAACACGAGCACACCATCCATAAAGCAGATAACTCCCTCTAGTCCGGACAGTATTTCACTCACCTGCTTTTGGAAGTACTTGGGTGCACTACATATGTACATACCAAAGGGGAGTTTGTTGAAGGCGTCCCTTCCAAATGCTGTTATGAATGTTGTGAGTAGTTGCCACTCCTCTGCCAAGGCTATCTGCAAGAATCCCAAGTCAGCGCTAAATAACTTTGCTCCTGATTATTGTGTTATTGTCTCTTCCACCTTGGGTAGAGGACACACCTCCCTGAGAACACTGGTGTTCAGGGCTTCAAGCGACGCAAATTCTAATTTGACCAGATCTCTTTGAGACCACACCCATCCCGCACACCAAGTGGTTGGTTTCTCCACTTTGGATATCACTTCTAGTAGTTCCATTCTGTGTAGTGCCTGTTTAACCCTGTCATGCAGGGGTTAGTGCCACATGTCTGGCTGTGAACATGCTTGGGGCTCTGTTTAACCCTGTCATGTAGGGGTAGTGCCACATGTCTGGCTGTGAACATGCTTGGGGCTCTATTTAACCCTGTCATGTAGGGGTAGTGCCACATGTCTGGCTGTGAACATGCTTGGGGCTCTGTTTAACCCTGCCATGTAGGGGTTAGTGCCACATGTCTGGATGTGAACATGCTTGGGGCTCTGTGTTTGGCTTGACTCTTTGACCAGGAATACCTACACCTTCAAACACAGTTGGGAATTTCTCCATTATCTCACACTTGTCACAATCTACAACATCTGCCGTACAAGGTGGAGGTTGTTGATTGATGGAAGTTTAATTTCAGTCCCTCCACAGCAAAGACTACATAGTTGTTTAATTGACTGTCTATATTTTGTAGGTGAGATTGCCCCAGAGCTGTCCTGCTATATCCATGGGCTGTCCTGCTACATCCAGGGCTGTCCTGCTACATCCAGGACTGTCCTGCTACATCCAGGTGCTGTCCTGCTACAGCCAGGGACTGTCCTGCTACATCCAGGGACTGTCCTGCTACAGCCAGGGACTGTCCTGCTACATCCAGGGACTGTCCTGGTACATCCAGGGACTGTCCTGCTACATCCAGGGATGTCCTGCTACACCCAGGGACTTTCCTGCTACATCCAGGCACTGTTCTGCTACATCCAGGACTGTCCTGCTACATCCAGGGAGACAAGAAGGCTTGTGTAAGTTCTTCCCTGCAATGTTAAGCTTCAGTTTGCCTATATCTTGATATGTCTGGGATGAGGTTATGGTCACCTCTGCTCCAGTGTCTAGCTTGAATGCAACCTTGGTTCCACTTAGCTCAGTCATGGTAACCATGTCTACTCCAGGCTGGCTGACACAGTATCCAGACAGGCTGTGTCTAGATAGCTTTCTGCTGACATATTGCCCGCCATTTTTGTGGAGCATTGGGCACTGGACTGGCCTTCTTCTGGCACTTGTGGCATGTTGGGGGGGATTTCCGCTACGACTACACAGGTGTCCATATCTTATGAGAGTCTTGAGTTGCCAGCTTTGCTGACCCCATCATTAGCCTGGTCCTGGTTGTCCATATCTTATGAGAGTCTTGAGTTGCCAGCTTTGCTGACCCCATCATTAGCCTGGTCCTGGTTGTCCATATCTTATGAGAGCCTTGAGTTGCCAGCTTTGCTGTCCCCATCATTGGCCTGGTCCTGGTTGTCCATATCTTATGAGAGGCCAGCTTTGCTGACCCCATCATTAGCCTGGTCCTGGTTGTCCATATCTTATGAGAGTCTTGAGTTGCCAGCTTTGCTGACCTTTGCTGACCCCATCATTAGCCTGGTCCTGGTTGTCCATATCTTATGAGAGTCTTGAGTTGCCAGCTTTGCTGACCCCATCATTAGCCTGGTCCTGGTTGTCCATATCTTATGAGAGCCTTGAGTTGCCAGCTTTGCTGACCCCATCATTGGCCTGGTCCTGGTTGTCCATATCTTATGAGAGGCCAGCTTTGCTGACCCCATCATTAGCCTGGTCCTGGTTGTCCATATTTATGAGAGCCCAGCTTTGCTGACCCCATCATAGCCTGGTCCTGGTTGTCCATATCTTATGAGAGTCTTGAGTTGCCAGCTTTGCTGACCTTTGCTGACCCCATCATTAGCCTGGTCCTGGTTGTCCATATCTTATGAGAGTCTTGAGTTGCCAGCTTTGCTGACCCCATCATTAGCCTGGTCCTGGTTGTCCATATCTTATGAGAGCCTTGAGTTGCCAGCTTTGCTGACCCCATCATTGGCCTGGTCCTGGTTGTCCATATCTTATGAGAGGCCAGCTTTGCTGACCCCATCATTAGCCTGGTCCTGGTTGTCCATATTTATGAGAGCCCAGCTTTGCTGACCCCATCATAGCCTGGTCCTGGTTGTCCATATCTTATGAGAGCCTTGAGTTGCCAGCTTTGCTGACCCCATCATTGGCCTGGTCCTGGTTGTCCATATCTTATGAGAGCCTTGAGTTGCCAGCTTTGCTGACCCCATCATTAGCCTGGTCCTGGTGGTCCATATCTTATGAGAGCCTTGAGTTGCCAGCTTTGCTGACCCCATCATTAGCCTGGTCCTGGTTGTCCATATCTTATGAGAGCCTTGAGTTGCTGACCCCATCATAGCCTAGTCCTGGTTGTCCATATCTTATGAGAGCCTTGAGTTGCCAGCTTTGCTGACCCCATCATTGGCTAGTTAGTGTCTTGTATTTCTCCCCCTCCTCCCTCTCTCCCTCCTCTTCTCCACCGCCTACTCGTCCTATTTCTCCTCCTGCTCCTGCCCTACCTCTACCTCCTCCTCATCTCCTCCTCTTCCTCCCACATGTACTCCTTCTCTTCTCTCCTCCTCCAGGCTGGCCTACTGGCATAATGGTGGCAACTACCAGACAGTTGATTTTAGAGGCAAAGATAGCTCTCTCTGAGTGGGCATTGTGAGGTTAGGTTGGTAAGGGGTCTATGGCAAGTGATTGGGGAGGCATGGAATTTGTAAGATGTCTGTCTACCTGCAAAATGAAATGCTCAATCAACTTTAAACTTCTTGTGAGTGTTGCTTTGCACATACATAGCCATCAATCTCTCCCTCTTTATTATATATATATACATGTATATATTATATATATGTGTATATATATATAATATACGTTTGCTGGTGAAGGCTACAAATAGTGCTCAATGCTGTGTTAAAGCAGAGCTATTGAATAATAGAGAAGTATTGGGATGGCTAGTCCTACTATAGTTTCATGCTAATGCAATCATCAGGGACAATGAGCAACTGAGGTGGCATGTGAGCATATATGAGGTGGGGCAGGCAAGTGGGGTGATGCAAGTCCATGGATGAATGTGATAATTCAAATGCTCTTGAGGAGAAACTTGTTCTGCCTACACTTTGAAAGGAAATCTGATCGCTTGTTCAATGATGTTTGGTGTCGGAGTAGATAATGTGGAATTTTTCAGCAATGCACAAGTTGCAACGTTTCGATATGGTGGAATACGATGCTGCTCTGTCGACAATGGCCCATTTTATGTTGTGTCGGGTTTTGCTGTCTTTAAGTTTCCATATGTATTTGGAGAGTTCTGTAGTGTTTCTCTTGTTTTCAAGGTTGAAGGATAACTTGTGGTTTGTGTAGCGTGCCTTGAAAGTTGTATCCGTGAGCCCTATGTAGTGTTTTTCGTCATGGTCGGTGGAGACGGAGGCAAGGCAGTACCCATCCAGCGGGCAATCTTTCTGGTTTAGGGTGGTGCACTCACCTGCACAGGCTAAGGCCTTGTATTGTGATGAAGCTGGGCCTCAGGACTGACCAACCAACACTGTTGTGCTCTCCTATGGGGGGGGGGGGGGGGGCATGGTTTAGGGTGGTGCACTCACCTGCACAGGCTAAGGCCTTGTATTGTGATAATGCTGGGCCTCAGGACTGACCAACCAACACTGTTGTGCTCTCCTATGGTGGCATGGTTTAGGGTAGGGCACTCACCTGCACAGGCTAAGACCTTGTATTGTGATAATGCTGGGCCTCAGGACTGACCAACCAACACTGTTGTGCTCTCCTATGGTGGCATGGTTTAGGGTGGTGCACTCACCTGCACAGGCTAAGACCTTGTATTGTGATGATGCTGGGCCTCAGGACTGACCAACCAACACTGTTGTGCTCTCCTATGGGGGCATGGTTTAGGGTGGGGCACTCACCTGCACAGAGCACACACCATTGCTGGCCTTCTCTCAGCATGAGGAGTGTGAATGCTTTTATCAACCAACCTTTAGTCTGTTCATGGACAAATTTCAGCAGTCCTATTATTATTGTTGTTGTTGTTGTTGTTTGTGTGTGGTTATCAGGAAAACAAGATGCATTCTGTCCTTGTGCACACCTCAGGAGTTCTTGCCTATGGTGTGATGAACTTGGGTGGCTCATTCTTCTATAGTTTCCCCTAAAGCCACACCCATCTGCTCATATTCATCTCGGTGTCTTCAATATCGCCATCTTGTTTCTGGACCTTCTCTTCGGTCCTTTTCTAAATGTGAGTATTGAGAGGATTCCGAGTTAGCTGCAGACCTTTTTGCAAGCTTAATTATAGTGTGGTTCAGAGTGCACAGATAATTGATGCCAGTTAATTTATGTTTGATGTGCTCTATATATAAAACCATTCTTGGTGTATTATCTTAAGTCCTATCGTATTTTAGGGCATATAAACGCACCTCATTTCAGCACAGAACATTTACTACTTAAGGGGGGACTGCGTCAAAACCACAAAATAATTGTACCTATTTCTAATTGCCATCACTTTTGTTCTCTTTCATTTACACAAGTATTTATCGTACCAAAGTCTTTATTATTCTGTGTTTGTTTTTATAAAGTGTTAAATATCTCTATATACAAATTTTCTCAGAAGATACATGCAGAAACATCGAGGTAACTCCAAGATATCTGTGGCAGACCTAGCTGCCTAACTATTTTAAGTCATTTACTCATAATTGGTGTGTGGCTTGCTAAGGAGTGTCTCAGTGATATCCATGGACCAAAGTTACCATATGTTGTCATGTTGATTAGTTACACACTACAGAGTCTGAAAAACTGATAAAAACTAGAGGCCACCTCTTCTAACCACCATCTCTTGGCAATCCTTGCAGTAAACAAAAATCTGATTCATGGATATCACAGAGTACTAAAAGAGCTCTCAAATGACATACACAGCCCAAAAAATGAGCAAACGGTTTTAAAGTTATTCTCGCCACAAGAAATATTTCCATTAATTGTAGGAATAAGCATTCCAAGTTTGGAAAACGAAATGTTTGAGTTAGCACTGAAATAACTTGACAAAATATGTGCTTTTACAAGTTCCTTGATCAGTTTTTTTTTACTTCCGTGACCCTTGAGTTTTTCTGTGCCTATATCTACATGTAACAAAGAAAAATATGATGAAAATTGTTAGATGTATATGTGGAATTTTCCTTTACAGCTGAATGTTTGTGCATGTCAAAGAAATGTATGATGAAGTAGATCCACCATAACTTTGAAAAGAAGCATCCTATGTCTCTAAAACTTTGGAAATAGCAAGTAGATAGATGCAACAACAGTTTGAACTTAAAATATAACAATCATAAAATAAAATAAAATTTCATGTGTAGTCCCCCGGGGTGTGTGTGGGGAGGGGGGGGGGGGGGTAGGGGGGGGGGGGGGGGGTAGGGAATGTACGTCAGCACCACCAAAGTATTATAAATCGCCATAACTTTTGTTGTATATGCAGGTCATTTTATTCCTTATTTCCTTATGCTTTGTTCCTACTGATATGTTGAATGTCTCTGCAGACATATTTTCTCGGAAGATACATCAAGATCCCTAAATAAGTTGATCTATCTTGCAGTACAATTCATAACTGCCCTAATTATCAAGACCAAAGTCCTAGATTTGGTCAGCTGATAGAGAAGGCCCTAATCTGCAATATGTGAACAGATTATCAATAAATGTAGTGGTTTTTGTGTGGCATGCCACCGCTTTGGCAACTGGAAAACACCAGGAAAAATCCCAAACCTCACCACTTCAAATCAACATAACTTGCTAATACTTAGAGTACTTAAAAATTTGGCACGTACAAAAGACAGATAATTAGAAGGGCTATCCAGTGATATGAAAAGTATCATTTTTTTATTAAAGTGTAGAAAAGTTATGAGCTTTACGGCAAAAAAACAAGATTTTTTGGAAAAAATTAGAAAAATATAGACCAAGTTAGGGCAAATATCATGCAAGATGTGTTCTCTTTGTAGTTTCTTGATCTGTTACATGAACAAAAAAATTGTTTGCAAGAAAAAGATAAAAAAGAAGGGGAAAAAAGAAATCTCTAATTTTTGACGCATAGTCCACCCTTAGCATCCCACCCCTAAATGTTGCACTGTATTCTGGTTAAAGAAAGTAAAATTAGAATGCATATTTATTTATACAAGGCAAGCTACCAGTATTTCCTATTGAACATCAGGCAGGAGGTCAGCGCAGCAAAATATGTCCTTTACACCCGGTAACCATGACTACATGCAAATCCTACCTACCGGGACATGAAATGACTTCAGGAGGGACAATGGCATTTTTGGGGGGAAAGTGACCCACATGTATTTTTTTGTGTGTGTCTGTGGTTACCACTTTATAACTCCATAGATTCCGTAAGCTTCATGGTATGGACTTGATATATAGCTGAAAAGATAGGTCTCTCTTTGTGCTCTCTGTTGATACTAAAGCCACTGGTGCTAATTTCAAATCTTTAGCACTTTGCAATCTGGAGATATTTATGCAGGCATTCAGGTTTTGAAGGTCCCTCCACTTTAACTTGGCTATAGTGAAAAATATTTTTAGTATCAAAAGAGAGCACACAGAGAGACATATCTTTTGAGCTATATATCAAGTCCATACCACAAAGTTTACAGAATCTACGGAGCTATAAAGTGGTAACTGCAAGTTAAAAAAAAATTTTTTTTAATGCCATTGTCCCCCCCCTCCTTAAGTGCTAGTCTTACTCAACACAATAAGAGAATGTGCAGAAAACATGACTCTTCATTAAAATAAACTCCCCCCACCTAATCCTCTTCAAAGCCCGAAGATTCTGTCAGCACAACCTAAAAAGTCATCATCATTCGTTTATAGAAACTAGACTGCTGGCATCAGTGACTTCAAATAGTGCCCACTCTTCACTTGCATCCAGGCCATTACTAATCCCACACTTTTTATAGGATTTCGCAATTACTTCAGTTCTTATGTCATCCCACGACTTCTTCACCCACTCACACACCTGTGTAATGGTGGGCCGCTCCACTCTTCCTGCGGGGGTGAGGTCATGACCTGGTTCTCCCATCCATTGGTTTCCCTGCTCCCACATGTCTTAAATATTGACACGTCTAAAGGCGGCCATTGGCTCGTCAGCCCCCCCCCCCCCCCTCCCAGGAATGGCGGATACTTGGGTCTTCAATTCTCCCACCTTCTCTTTAATGGCTTCAGTTTTATGTGCTCTGAGTTGGTCCAAAACTAGAAGAGAAGGTTTTCTTAAGAGCCCACCAGGAGGCCTTGCCCCTACTCTTTGTAGCCACAGTTTCATGCCATTGTCATCCTCCTTCCTTTTACATGAGCAGACACACCAGGTGCAAGTGGTCTTTGGCTGGAGTTTTCCGATTCGACGGAATTTTTCCCCCTTCAGCACCCGCTCTTGCCTACTTGGTCACTATTTAGTGCAAGCAGGAAGTTGTAGAGTAGCCTCCTCTAGCTACAGATAACTAGCTAGCACTTTCCAGGCACTCAGATTTAAGGGCCCCCCCCACTTTGGCTGCATGTAACTTTAGCATAGTTATACCTGTGCAGCTTTTTTAATACCAAAAGAGAGCACACAGAGAGCTCTATCATTTGAGCTATTATCAAGTTCATAAAGTGAAGTGTGCAGAATCTACGGGGCAAAGTCGTAATCACAGCATTATGAAATTATGTTTTTCAAACCTTGTCTTGCCTTTTAACTTCCAAAAATAGTAACATCCTTTTCTATGATACTCCTCACCTCATCCTCTTCCTCCTCCTCCCCACCCTCTCTCCTCCTCCTTCCCCACCTCTCTCCTCCTCCTCCCCCAGCCTCTCTCCTCCACCTTCCCCAGCCTCTCTCCTCCTCCACCTCCACCCCTCCTACATGTAATTATCCTCCTCCTCTCCCTCCTGCTCTTCTCCCTCCCCACAAGCCCTCCCCCTCCTCCTCTAGGCTGCCCTAGTGATCATAATGGTGGGCACTTCCATGCAGTTGATTTTACTGTCTAAAGATAACTCTCTTTAAAACAATGTGTATTTAGGTTGGTAAGGGGTCAGTGGCAAGCAAAGACACGTGATTGTTTGGGGAGGCACAAACTACTTGTTCCTAATGATCAGCTACCAATAACCCTCTCTCTTTGTGTGTGTGTGGGAGTGTGGGTGACATGACATGAATTAAGGACTGCTTATGAGAACACTAGCAAGGCACCCCAAAAAGTATTCAGTAACAATCTCAAGCAAGCACAAGGCAATGGCATCATATCTCTAGTTACAGGAGAGCGCCCCTCCTACAAAGGGAGGCGTGGTCTTAACCTAACACAGACATGATGTAATACCAGTAATGCTGCTAAGACTGCACACAGTTATTACAATGTCAAAGTTCAATAACCTCATTTCATGGAGGGGACTTGCTGTTAGTGGTATCCTCTGGAGGCTGCTGGACTCAACTGGATATTGACGAGATGATGGGCTGCTGGGTAGAGCTGGTACTTGCAGGTCATCCGTCTCTAGGAATCCATTGCTGTCTCTCTATGTTGGAGGTGCTGGTTCCAACTTGTTGGCTGCTCAGCTGATTGGACAGCTGATTCCTTGATCTGGTCGTTTGCCATATCCACAATTGATTTTACTCTGTCTTGATCATAGAGGTCACAGGTCCAAGGCAGTCTTTGACAATGCCTGGAATCCACTCTGGAGCACTGCACATGTTCCTGGCCATGACATGCTCTGCCACACCCCATTCACCATTTCAAGATCCTCTATCGTCATATCATTTTTCTGGTGTGCTTGTTCTCTCTGACTGTCTTTCCACGATCTGGCTAGGAAGAAGGAACTAAGAGTTACCCCGCTAGTAGAATGTGGTGAGCTACGATAGGTGAGAAGAAATTTGCTATCCTTTGAGGTACAGATCTGCCACCATTCAGTGAAGCTTCATTGTTTGTTTGAAATACTTCACAAATCTCTCCCCCTGACATTGGAAGCAGGATGGTAAGGTGCAGACTGAAGGTGCAATATACCGCTACTCTTCATGAAGGCTGAGAACTCTTCAGGTACAAATTGAGGAAGATTATCAGTAACGACTTGTTCTGGCAGCCTGTAAGTAGAGAACGTTTGCCTCAATACATAATTGTTTTGCAAGCTGTTGTCTGCCACATCTGGTGCACCTCTGGCCACTTGGAATGGGCATCCACTGTTATCCAGAACATTGCTCCCAAGAATCAGTGGCGGATACAGAGGGGGGGTCCAGGGGGTCCAGACCCCCCCCCCCTTTGGCCCTGAAGATCTTCTCAGACAAACTAAATTGTCTGCTGTACTAGAGCTTAGCCGATCATATCATAAACAGCTAGACGATTGGCCTAAACGCTAGCAGAGTAACAAAAAAGGATTCAAAACTTTTGTCGCTAGACAAGCTAGCATATTGATATCAACAGACAGCACAATACTTGCAGTTTCTATGTCATGCGGCTACAAAATTAATTTAGGGCTTTATTATTCAACCATACACGTATAGGACCGCGCGAAGACTGTAGGGGCATGCGGCCTAAAAAATGAGCTTACTGACTTTACCTGCTAAGACTTTTAAGAATGGAGTCATCACAGAGAAATAAACGTACCCGAGTGGGTCCTCTCCACCGATTCCTTAAAGAGCCACCATTGAATAGAAGTGAGTGTTTAATTTTCTAATAGGGGCATGGATCAGTCTGATGAGGCTCTATAGTAACAACCATTTTTAATTCATTTGAAGGACCAGAGGGTGATTTCACAGCTGTCACCTCAGGACCAAGCATAGACAGTCATGCCATGTTGCTACCCCCAGTTGCACCAATATCCAATGTTGAATGAAGATGTGCCAACACCAGTTGCACCAGAATCCACTTGTGAAGACGTGTCCCATGCTTCATCCAACCCCAGCCGACCACACCAGTATGATGTTGGAAACATCCTAGCTGGAGGCATTGATTCGACGAAGTTATCCAGAAGGGATAGGTTGGGTTACTTGAGAGATCACTTCACACCTGGTAAGAAGTATGGAAACTTCTGCCAGCAAACTGTCCAAAACGGAACTCACAGGAAGATCAAAACACTGACATTCCAACATTCTTGGCTACACAAATACACATGGTTTGTGTACTCAGAAGTACTTCATGGAGGACTCTGCAAATTCTGCGTCCTCTTCCCACTCAAGGTTGGGCGCGTATCATCTGGTGTCCTGGTGTCAAAGCCCTTCTGTAATTTGTCAAAGGCATCTGGGCAGGATGGTGTATTGGAAAAACATGACAAGTGCAAGTACCACAAAAATTCACTTGAAGTAGCAACAACATTCATGCATGTTACAGATAACCCAACAGAAACATTGCCTTACATCATCTCCCAGAAACGCCAGGAGACCTTCGACAGAAATGTCAATACACTTGAACCAGAATCAGTGATTCAGTATATACTGCTTTAATCAAACACAGTCCACATAATTATGACATTTGGGGGGGACCGGGTGAGGGGGGGTTGAAAAACTTACTTTCTATATAATTCAGTACAGCTTTTAATTCAGTACAGCTTTAAGATGTGCCACTGTGCAAGTCTTTATGACCATGTCCTGTATAGACCTGCTGCTATTATTGTGATTCACAAGTTCATTTCTATGCTTTAATTAAAAAATTAAAAATGGACCCCCCCCCCCCCCCCCCCCCCTTTCAAAAATCCTGGATCCGCCCATGGAATGGCCCTGAAAAATCCACACAGACTCTCTCTCCCACAGAGATAATTCATATATGACTGCCTGTGAAGATAATTCAAGAGGAGAGGTCCTGACACATGACACAATTAACTATTAGAGAAGCCATAACTGCTTATGTGTGCCTCTTGTTACTGGAGCAGTCATAACTGCTTGTGTGTGCCTCTTGTTACTGGAGCAGTCATAACTGCTTGTGTGTGCCTCTTGTTACTGGAGCAGTCATAACTGCTTGTGTGTGCCTCTTGTTACTGGAGCAGCCATAACTGCTTGTGTGTGCCTCTTGTTACTGGAGCAGCCATAACTGCTTGTGTGTGCCTCTTGTTACTGGAGCAGCCATAACTGCTTGTGTGTGCCTCTTGTTACTGGAGCAGCCATAACTGCTTGTGTGTGCCTCTTGTTACTGGAGCAGTCATAACTGCTTGTGTGTGCCTCTTGTTACTGGAGCAGCCATAAGTGCCTCTTGTTACTGGAGCAGCCATAACTGCTTGTGTGTGCCTCTTGTTAACTGGAGCAGCCATAACTGCTTGTGTGTGCCTCTTGTTACTGGAGCAGTCATAACTGCTTGTGTGTGCCTCTTGTTACTGGAGCAGTCATAACTGCTTGTGTGTGCCTCTTGTTACTGGAGCAGTCATAACTGCTTGTGTATGCCTCTTTATACTACATCACATGATCTGTGGCTAATTTGATTGGTTAATAACTATAGGTTATATGAGCATATAACCTACACTTTTATTGCTGCAGGCCATGTCTAGTTTAGCGCATGCACAATGTAGTATAAGTAAGATAGCACTCTCGGGTTATGCACCAATGTAACCTACTCGTTTGCGGTTACTCGGCTTCGCCTCGGGGTAACCGCAAACTCGTACGTTACATAGGCCACTCTTTTGAATAGGCTATCCTATACACAAGAGCCCCCCATTGATCTTGTGGCCACCCCTGCATGCTATATATATTTGTTTGTTTATTTATTTATTTAATTGCTTATTTATTTATTTATTTATTTATTTATTTATTATTATTTATTTATTTTTGCTTTAAAAAAAAAGTTTATATATATATATATATATATTTTTTTAATATAAATATATTTTATATATTTGATAGTTATACAATTAAATTATATAAGTTGAAGTAATGATATTAGTTGAAGAAGTCAGTAGCGGTTGACATATCAGCCGATCCCAACACTGAGGCCGCATTACCACGTTGTACAGCAACAGAGAGCCTCTGGATGAGGAAGTTGTTGAACTCTCCTGACCCGTAATCCTTATTTATTTGTTTATTTGTTTATTTATTTATTTATTTATTTATTTAATCATTTTTATATATTTAATTTATGTTTACATCTGGTGCACATGTACTGGCGCGTGGCGGGTAGCTACTGATATACAGCAGGCTCATGCCAGCCAGTTATTCCTCAAGGCTAGAGCAACTTGGAATTTGATTATTGAGAAGGTGATTATGATGCCTGTGTCCCCCCAGACCACCTGTTAACCTGCTAATACCACATAGTGATGGGTAATCATTGTGTGTGTAAGTTTGTGTGTAAATGATTAAAAAATGGGTATTCATAGCCTACACCCCTCCTCCCCAACCTGCAACTGCTGGAGTCACCTCTTTTCCCCCTCCAATGGAAGTTCAAATTATTTCAGCTTCCCTATATGGAGTGTGCACTAAATGAAGGTGAATACGATTCAAGGCATATGCAATTTATACCAAACCCAGGCTAGCCTTGACTAGGCATGTGTGAACTCATTTAGCCTCGGCACTGGCTCCTCCCAGACCACATTGAGCTTCCAACCACAAAACCAGACAATATAAAATGGAGGCCAGGGCCCTAGCCCAGTTGGGAAGAAAGGTTTTACTAGTCCTCAGTCATGGACTAGTAATTCATTAGTTTCCAGTTGCTCCACGTCATCGTCAGGTCCGTGAAAGGGTCGCTAGAATCCTGACCTTCTCAACTTTGCAGTTTGGAAATGAGCTCAGCAATTTGTGGTGTGGCTCCAGCTGCCACCTCTCCATGCATTAGGAGGATAATTGCACCATCTTTGCCTCCATCCTCCTAACATTCTGCACCTCCAGCTTCAAATTTAACCTCATCTGCACACACACAAGATGAGTGCACGTTGCAAAGACAATTCAAGGGCAAACTCTGTTTTGTTCAGACCTCATAATGGGCAGAGACTATTGGAGGAGAAAGAATGTTGGAGGGAGAATTCCATTCAAGGTATATAATAATGAAGAGAGAGAGAGAGCTCTACCCCCATATATCTCACCACCTGTTTGGAGACAAAAAGGCTCTCCCTTGTGGCTACTAGCCCACATACACACACCAGTGTGTTTCCTAGGCTACACCTGAATCAGGTCTGGTGGAGGGCATGGGACATGTAGTGTGCAGTAGGCCTGGGAGAGTTCTCCTTATCTGCTTGGGCAATACATATGTATGGCTGCATGACTACCACTCTCCTCTCTCTACAGCATCAAGGAAAGTTGAGACTAATTATAATTACACATCTTATGTGTAGTACTGCCTTACTACCAACATGTGACACAATCCCAGTCTTGTCTCTGCACATGTGCAATACCAGATGACACGCCCTCTTTTGTGGGTGCAGCATTACATCACCACTCATGAATATAATTAAGGCCACACCCGATTTGCACTGTTTCCTGTAGCTCTTGTGTCTGCTGAAGTTCTGTATCTAAAGTGTTTCTCAACTACTAGTTCTCTCTAAACATTGCAACCATGGCTAGAGACATGGAGGAGGCTGAGAAGTATTTGATGGAGTTAGAGAAGGAGATCACATGTTCCATCTGCAAGGAGCACTACACTCTGCCCAAGGCCCTGCCTTGCCTCCATTGCTACTGCAAGCACTTCATCCTCAAGCTAGCCCTCAGGACAGGCAAAGACCAGCCTTTCCCTTGCCCAGAGTGTCGCCATGAAACCATCCTGCCTGAGGGCAATGAAGACCGCTTCAAAACGGCTTTCCATATCAATCGCCTCAAAGAACTGTATGCCAAGCAGGAGAGAGCTCTTAGCAAGGACCACGTAATAGCTCACAAGAGAAAAGAGCTGATGGAGAGCTTGAGGCCTCTGAGAAAAATGGCGGCCAATCTCTCTAGTGCTGTTAAGGAGATACAGACCACGGAATCTGAGCTAGCAGCCCAGGGAGAGTCTGTAGCCAACACCATCGGGAAGTCCTTCGAGGAGCTGCACGCTATCATTGAAAGTCACAAACAGAAGATGCTAGAGGAGGCCAAAAAGAGAGTGTGTGAGAAATTGGAGAAGCTTAAAGGTCAGAAGGAGGACATTTCCATTTCCCTTGCAGAGATGCAGAGCATTTTGGACTACACTGAGCAGTGTGTGAAGCATTGTTCCAATGATGAGGTCATGTGTGCACATGCTGAGTTGGAGAGTAGGATCCAGCAAAAAATAATTGAAGACAGCGCCAAGCTGGGGCAGAAGCTTACGCCAATTGAGGAGGTTGATGTAGCGGTGGAGGTGAGCTGTGCTGAGGCCCTGGAGCAGCTCCTCCAGACCCAGGCTAAGATAACTGGAATTCCCATCACTCTAGTCATCAACACTGTGTCCAGCAAGGCTGAGGCTGGGAAGTTATGGGAAGTGATCTTGTGCACCACTCAACTCTGTGGCAACAAGCCAGCCAAACGTGCTGTTCAAATAGACTGCCATATGAAGTGTCTGCACAGTGGAGCTCACATCAAATCCAGCACCAAAGAAATTGGAGCCGACAAATATCGCATCCAGTACACACCCACTCACCGTGGACGACATGAACTTACGATCTCATTGGACGGGCATCAAGTAGCAGGCAGTCCCTTCCCTGTGCTTGTCCCCATCCCACCCACTCAACTAGACAAGCCTATCAAGGTGTGGGGTGGTGTAACAATGCCTAGTTGTGTCACTGTCAACTCCGTGGGTGAGCTTATAGTCACTGAATACAGAGGAGATGTCGTTGTGTTGGATAGAGAGGGGAAAATATTGAGAAGTATCAATCACTCGGAACATAAATTTCAACGATTACGAGGTATTGCTGTAGACAGTGAAGACAACATCTATTTCACTGATGAAGGCACTAATCGAATCTTCAAGTCGAACAAGAACTGCAGCGAGGTTCAAGTGCACAGAGTCCAGCAAGTGAAAGGTCCAGGACATTACGATATTGCAGTAGTTGGACATGAAGTGATGGTTACTGAAGTTCGCAATGGAGGTAGGATCACGGTGTACGACAGAGAACTGAAATATGTGAGACACATTGTTGGTGCAGATAAAAACACATTGCGATGCCTATCTCCTGACAGTCATCAAAACGTGTACGTCAGTAATCCTGAGAGCTCTAGTATTCAAGTCTTCAGTAATGATGGTGCATTCCTACGCTCCTTTGGCTGTGATGAGGATGGTGTGAAGAGGTTGGAGTCTCCACATGGTGTGTGTGTAGCTGGTCAGTATGTGTATGTGACAGATGTTGGTGTATGTAAGATAGTAGTGTTCACCACTGAGGGAGACTATGTCACCTCATTTGGTGGTGGAGGCTATTATTTGGATGTATGTGTAGATCAAGATGGGTTTGTGTATGCTAGTAACTGTTACTCTAATAAGATTGATATATTTTAGTTTTCTGTTGGCAATTAGTTGATGAATTATAATGCATGATTCAATGAAGCTTTTATTGTCCTCCACTCACAACAGATAATGGAACTTGTAAGAGTTGAAGACTTCCTTTGTCCAGAAGGAAACTTCCAATTAAAATAATGATTATTGTGTGGCCTAGCAGCCTGTGATCCCTCCCCCTCAGGATGTGGTGGAGGGAGGTCTCCTGCCCTCATCTTCGCCAGGTGGAGGCCTCCTTGATATAAATGCTCCCAGCAACCACTGGCTGACTGACCTTCTTGAAGGCTGTGGGCAGAGACAAGTATGCACTAATTAGCACCCACTAGTACTTGTTATCACTTGACAGTACATATAATATATAGAAACACGAGTGATGACCATGATTAGGGAGGAAGAGTACTGATGGTCTACAAGTCAAAATCAAGTAGTTGATGGCAGAACTTAGTATAGTTACAGCTACTAGTTGGCAAAATTGACAGCTACTAATTAGCTGCTAGAGACTTGATCCTCACCTCTCCTTAAATATGCCTGACCTGGCAGATTCTCGGCAAGAATCTTTACCAATTGTTAACTCATTGCATTAAGGCACTTGCACATCTGATACACATTCCTAGTCCAATAGTAACAGGAGTGTTAGGAGGGCTAATTAGGTATTTGTGCATAACTTTAATTACCTTGTTGGATATTAGATTTCCAATGCTGCTGTCTCCAGACACTATCCCAGTTGGTAAAGGGTAGGCTTTGACTAATCACTCCTTGTATGTACTCTGACCCTTGCCTCCTCCATCGCCAATTGACCCTGGCTACTATAGGATTGGTATGCAGCAGGGTGGTACCGCCCCTCCTAGGTGTTGGCAGAGGTCGGGTTCATTACTGTGTGCACTTGGATGTGGGTTAGTATATGATTTGAGGGAGGAGTGTTTAGAGTGAGGGCATTGTGGTCTTGCGTGTAATTTAGGTTGTCTATAGAGGCATGCAGGTAAGGCTGAAGTTCTAACCTTGACTTGGTTAGTCAGGCCTAGTTGAGGTTCTCTCCTTGTCCTGGTTAGTTGAGGTTCTCTCCTTGTCCTGGCTAGTTGAGGTTCTCTCCTTGTCCTGGCTAGTTGAGGTTATCTCCTTGTCCTGGCTAGTTGAGGTTCTCTCCTTGTCCTGGCTAGTTGACGTTCTCTCCTTGTCCTGGCTAGTTGAGGTTCTCTCCTTGTCCTGGCTAGTTGAGGTTCTCTCCTTGTCCTGGCTAGTTGAGGTTCTCTCCTTGTCCTGGCTGGTTGAGGTTCTCTCCTTGTCCTGGCTAGTTGAGGTTCTCTCCTTGTCCTGGCTAGTTGAAGTTCTCTCCTTGTCTTGGCTAGTTGAGGTTCTCTCCTTGTCCTGGCTAGTTGAGGTCTGTCAGATACAGAAGTCCTGCAAGGCAATGCAATTTGTTCTGTTCAAGTCCCCAGCCAGGACTCACTTCACTCGTGGACAACAGGATGATTTGATACTCTTTCACACTTGTGAGATGTAATTAATATTAGTTCATGTATGTGTATGTTTAGGTACGGTGAGGCCATGGTAGTAAATTAAGCCCTCACAAGCATGTTGGCCTGTGCCACACAACTCCTATGCATGTTGCCCTGTGCCACACAACTCCTATGCATGTTGCCCTGTGCCACACAACTCCTATGCATGTTGCCCTGTGCCACACAACTCCTATGCATGTTGCCCTGTGCCACACAACTCCTATGCATGTTGCCCTGTGCCACACAACTCCTATGCATGTTGCCCTGTGCCACACAACTCCTATGCATGTTGTCCTGTGCCACACAACTCCTATGCATGTTGCCCTGTGCCACACAACTCCTATGCATGTTGCCCTGTGCCACACAACTCCTATGCATGTTGCCTGTGCCACACAACTCCTATGCATGTTGCCCTGTGCCACACAACTCCTATGCATGTTGCCCTGTGCCACACAACTCCTATGCATGTTGCCCTGTGCCACACAGCTCCTATGCATGTTGCCCTGTGCCACACAACTCCTATGCATGTTGCCCTGTGCCACACAACTCCTATGCATGTTGCCCTGTGCCACACAGCTCCTATGCATGTTGCCCTGTGCCACACAACTCCTATGCATGTTGCCCTCTGCCACACAACTCCTATGCATGTTGCCCTGTGCCACACAACTCCTATACATGTTGCCCTGTGCCACACAACTCCTATGCATGTTGCCCTGTGCCACACAACTCCTGTGCATGTTGACCCTTGCCCTTTGTGGTATTGAGTAACTGATTCCAATGAGCACACATCCAGATATACATCAAACAATGCATTCCATATAATAATAGACTCTCTTTAGTCTTACGCAATTAGTCATCAACACATGTGGGTGGCAATGGTATTGCCACACCTCCCTTTCCCCTAAGACAGCAAAGTCTGTCAGGGGGTGGATGGTGGTCCCAGTTCTTGATGTAGTTATTATTTGGTGAGGGTGTGTTGGGTTGGCTTCTTCCCTGTTGCTCGAGTCTGTGGGTTTCTCTGGTCTCATTTATGTCTTGGCAGTTCCTTCTCACTAGACCCCTGTAGGTGTTGCCGAGGTAGATATGCCCTAGGGGTGTCTGCATGTGAGACAACTTGTCCTTGTCTTCTTGTCTGGCCATCTGTGCTAGTCCATACTTGGGAATCTCTGGTAGCTGTGGTAGTCCTTGACCTGGTGTCGGCCATCAAAGTCTCTCTTATGTTTAATCTTGAACTCATTGTTCTGGAATGTCTGTTAGAGATACAGTGGTCCCTCCATATTAAGACCCTCTAAGATAAGTCCACCTCTCTTATAAGACCACTTGGCTGGGTCAATATCCTCCGAAATAAGACCAAGCACCCAAGAATACAGTGAATTTTTGGTTTTTGTTTGAAGATCTACTTCCATGGAAGTGACATTCCTTTGCCCAACTGTGAAATATCAGGAACTGGTTTATATTTACATCTGCATTGATCCAAAGAGGGACATCGAGTATGAGGCACACTATATACACTCTTATATGAGGCACACTCTTCCCAGTGCTCACTATATACACACACATGAATGAGCATGGCTCAAGCGCACCAACAATAAGATGCTTGCCGAGGGCCAGAAGATCATATTGACAACTGCTCGTAGCGCACTCAGATATCAACCTCACAAACCACAAACCACACCACCTCCAAGCTTCAGCCTATGGATGCTGGCATCATCCAGGCCATGAAGCTGGTCTACCAGAAGCAGATGATCCGCTACATTCTCCAGCTCATGGACGACCCTGCTGCTGAGGACGAGGAGCTCACCATCTCTGCTGAGAATACGGTCATCAATGCGCAGCTGCCAGAGGGTATGACACTGGAGGGCTACGCCAACATCGACAGCGAGGTGCATACCAGTGAGGACCACTATGACCCTGCCCTCGATGATGCCCTCGCAGCCTGAGTCAGATGATGATGAGGATGGCCCCATGCCCACTCCTGTGACTGTGTCAGAGGTGTTCGAGATGGTGTGCAAGCTGCGTGATTTTGCCATTCATCGAGGCATTCCCAAGCTTGTGATTCTATCTAGCAGATGGTCATCCAGAACAGGATGGAGCGGACTGTCCAGTCCAGTATCTTAGACTTTCTGTGTCCTAAGGACACTGCATGAGTCTAATGTCCAATACATACATGTGTACAATGATAACCAATGTCTTTCTCAAGACACACCCATAATTCCAAATGAGAATACAGTATCTTGTCTGGGGAGCTTGCAGTTGGTTTAATATTATGAATGCACGTACACTACACAATAAAATACATTGAGCAATGCTTTGTGAGACCCCTACCATGCCCGAGAGCGATATTCCCAAGTAAGACCACCTCTCTAATAAGACCAGTTGGGACTGCTCCCTGGGTGGTCTTAATAGGGAGGGACCACTGTAGTCCATTTTGGGATCAGTTGCTCTGGCAGTTAAGGGATATTTGCTCTCAGTTTCCTTCCCATTGAGAGTTGCGCAGGTGAGAGGTCACACCAAGGGACGGGTGTTGAACTATACATAAGTGTAGGCCATGTATGGATCTGCTGATCCTGTCAATAGCTTTTTCACTGTCTCCTCTCTCCCCTTGTCCATTACTCTGGGGGGAATGGGAGCTACAGTGACGTGGCAGAAATCATCAATCTCTGCAAATTGATTGGACGAGTATTGGGTGAGATTGTTGCTGATAACATTTCTGGAATCCCATGACTTGAGAAGACTGTCTTGAATGATTGGATTATTCTGGATGACATCGTATTTGATAGTTTGATGACCTCTAAATATCTTGAGCAATAGTCAACAATAATGATGTAGTTTTTACATCTGAGGGCACACACATCTGACGCCACCCTCTGCCAGGCATAGGCAGGTAGTCTGAATGTGAGAGCACACAGGTCTGATGCCACCCTCTGCCAGGGATAGTCAGGTAGCCTGAATGTGATGAGTGGCCCACTTCTAGGAGTGAATTCCTCTGCACATGCTCACATACCTTCACCAGGTGTTTATATCTTGAGAAGTCCCAGCCTCCACACTGATGACCTTGCTCGTTGATGATGCATGCCATGGTGACTGACCTGCAGCTTCTGGAGTCTTTGCTTGTGCAGATTTCTTGGAGCCACTAGCCTGCATCTATGGAGTTGGAGACCTTGCCCAATAGCAAGTTCTCCGCAGTCTTATAATAGACTTTGACTGCCTGCTGGACTTTCCTTTTATGTGGCCAGCCAGTGCAGTAGTAGTTGATGGCAACTGAACAAGTAAGGACTGCTGCTTGTCCAGTTGCCTTTGGCTTGCTGGCAGGTGGTCTAACATGCATGAATGATTCAACTTCTTCTTGCATAATTGGATCATACTCACTCATGTCAGAATCTGTTGGGGCTATTGACAAGATGTCTGCTGTATAGAGTAGTTTGCCTGGTATAGGCTAGACAAACCTTGCAAGGTGCAAACAGAACCTTAGTACTCTTGGTGGTACCCTATCCAGGTATTTTGTTCCTAGCAGAGGTTTAATAGTGTGTATACTATGCCTAATATCCATTACTAGTAATCTATGCCTAACAAGGTTTATGGTCGGTTTCAAGCCTTACTAGTATACTAACATCCATTACTAGTATACTATGTCTAACAAGATTTATGGTCAGTTTCAAGCCTTACTAGTATACTAACATCCATTACTAGTATACTATGCCTAACAAGGTTTATGGTCAGTTTCAAGCCGACATCGCATTCCCAGAATGTAGTTAGAGAAGTTCTCACATAATCATTCAATTATAACTGCCAGGCTGCTAGTGCTTGTGGCTGCATTGGTAAATCCAAAGCTAGCATCTAGCAACTCACACACATCAATCATGCAGGCTCAAACACGCTCACAGATAACATCAGGCTGACGTGTGTCTCTCTCTCTCTGTGTGCATGTGTGGGTGTGTGTGTGTGAGTGTGAAGTGCTGTACTATCATCTCAGTAACCTCACATGTACATGCTAGTGATCATGTGATATTATTAGCTGTTATGTGCATACATGACATAAAAGCATGGAAAGACAGGAATGGTGGTAAATTCTTGTCAGTGGCTACCAGACCAAATATGGAATATGTCATTGATGCAAAGCCTACTTCTGTTCTGGACAGCGCCTTTTTCTCTATTTGTGTGTGTCTGCACTCGGTCTCTCCATAGCAATCTGGAGGCATATATACCACTGGTTTCCAATCTTCTGCACTGGCTTGGAGTAATACTGCTCCAAGTCTGAAGATGAAGTGTCAGTGGAACTCTTTGTTTCTCTTTG
Source organism: Cladorhizidae sp. MBARI D1340-BT2 (assembly GCA_028752905.1). Taxonomy (NCBI): domain Eukaryota; kingdom Metazoa; phylum Porifera; class Demospongiae; order Poecilosclerida; family Cladorhizidae; species Cladorhizidae sp. MBARI D1340-BT2. The sequence continues at coordinate 39,488,091 of JAQNBH010000013.1, read as the reverse complement.
GGGCTGTAAAGCGGAGAGCATTGTTGGCTTCACCAATTCATCTTTGATTCAAGAGAGAAGGCCTGCTATTGTGGATCTCCCCATAGCCATGCAACTCTCTTTCCAAGGAGCTCTCTCCCTTGGGGATCGTGTCAGATACACTAGATGAGGGGGGGGGGGGGAGAATCTTCCCAGCTGGTTTACCATCCCCATGAAGCATCTGAGCCAGGACATTCTCTCTGGCTTTCATCTTGGCTGTAGCTGTTGTCTTTGAGGGGTCTGGTGATATTTCTCACTGGCAGTGGCTGTCGTCTTTGAGGGTTGTGGTTGTATTCATTGTTGACCAATGAGATGTCCAAGGAATGTCATTTTTGGTTGATGAAATTTGTACTTGTCTTTGTTGAATGTTCCCCCAGCATCTGCTATCCTTTGGAGTGCTGCTGGCAATCTAGTATCATGTTCTGTTTAGTCTTCCCCAAACACGAGCACACCATCCATAAAGCAGATAACTCCCTCTAGTCCGGACAGTATTTCACTCACCTGCTTTTGGAAGTACTTGTGTGCACTACATATACCAAAGGGGAGTTTGTTGAAGGCGTCCCTTGCAAATGCTGTTATGAATGTTGTGAGTAGTTGTGACTCGTCTGGCAGAATCCAGAGTTAGCATCAAGTTTTCTAATTGACTTTGCTCCCGATAGTTGTGCTAATGTCTCTTCCACCTTGGGTAGAAGACACACCTCCCTGAGAACACTGTTCAGGGGCTTAAAGTCAATGCAAATTCTAATTTGTCCAGATCTCTTTGGGACCGCAACCATCCCACACACCAAGTGGTTAGTTTCTCCACTTTGGATATCACTCCTAGTGGTTCCATTCTGTGTAGTTCCTGTTTAACCCTGTCATGTAGGGGTAGTGCCACATGTCTGGCTGTGAACATGCTTGGGGCTCTGTTTAACCCTGTCATGTAGGGGTAGTGCCACATGTTTAGCTGTGACTTCCGCTACGACTACACGGGTTAGCTTTGCTCTTTCTCCCTGTCCCTTTCCATCTGTTGTCAAGTGTGCCCCTCTTGTGTTTGCTGTGCACCTCATCGAGGTTGCTGGTTAGTTCTGCTCCATTTTCTAGTTGTTGTTGTTGAGTGTGCACCACTTCTTGTTGTCGGATCATTTTTGGTCTTTTCCAGCATTAGCTCTGAGTCGAGTTGGAGGGTGTTCGGAGAGTCTTTTGGCTCCTATACCCACTACAAGGGAGTGTTTTGTCTCCTATACCAACTACAAGAGAGTCTTTTCTCTCCTATACCCACTACAAGAGAGTGTTTTGTCTCTTATAACCACTACAAGAGAGTGTTTTGTCTCCTATACGCACTACAAGAGAGTGCTTTGTCTCCTATACCAACTACAAGAGAGTGTTTTGTCTCCTATACCCACTACAAGAGAGTGTTTTGTCTCCTATACCCACTACAAGAGAGTGTTTTATCTCCTATACCCACTACAAGAGAGTGTTTTGTCTCCTATACCCACTACAAGAGAGTGTTTTGTCTCCTGTACTCACTACAAGAGAGTGTTTTGGGTCCTGTACCCACTACAAGAGAGTGTTTTGTCTCCTATACCCACTACAAGAGAATGTTTTGTCTCCTATACCCACTACAAGAGAGTGTTTTGTCTCCTATACCCACTACAAGAGAGTGTTTTGTCTCCTGTACTCACTACAAGAGAGTGTTTTGTCTCCTATACCCACTACAAGAGAGTGTTTTGTCTCCTATACCCACTACAAGAGAGTGTTTTGTCTCCTGTACTCACTACAAGAGTGTTTTGGGTCCTGTACCCACTACAAGAGAGTGTTTTGTCTCCTATACCCACTACAAGAGTGTTTTGTCTCCTATACCCACTACAAGAGAGTGTTTTGTTCTCCTATACCCACTACAAGAGAGTGTTTTGTCTCCTGTACTCACTACAAGAGAGTGTTTTGGGTCCTGTACCCACTACAAGAGAGTGTTTTGTCTCCTATACCCACTACAAGAGAGTGTTTTGTCTCCTGTACTCACTACAAGAGAGTGTTTTGGGTCCTGTACCCACTACAAGAGAGTGTTTTGTCTCCTATACCCACTACAAGAGTGTTTTGTCTCCTATACCCACTACAAGAGAGTGTTTTGTTCTCCTATACCCACTACAAGAGAGTGTTTTGTCTCCTATACCTACTACAAGAGAGTGTTTTGTCTCCTATACCCACTACAAGAGAGTGTTTTGTCTCCTATACCCACTACAAGAGAGTGTTTTGTCTCCTATACCCACTACAAGAGAGTGTTTTGTCTCGTATACCCACTACAAGAGAGTGTTTTGTCTCCTATACTCACTACGAGAGTGTTTTATCTCCTATACCCACTACAAGAGAGTGTTTTGTCTCCTATACCAACTACAAGAAAGTGTTTTGTCTCCTATACCCACTACAAGAGAGTGTTTGTCTCCTATATCCACTACAAGAGAGTGTTTTGTCTCTATACCCACTACAAGAGAGTGTTTTGTCTCCTATACTCACTACAAGAGAGTGTTTTGTCTCCTATACCCGCTACAAGAGAGTGTTTTGTCTCCTATACCCACTACAAGAGTGTTTGTCTCCTATACCCACTACAAGAGAGTGTTTTGTCTCTATACCCACTACAAGAGAGTGTTTTGTCTCTATACCCACTACAAGAGAGTGTTTTGTCTCCTATACTCACTACAAGAGAGTGTTTTGTCTCCTATACCCACTACAAGAGAGTGTTTTGTCTCCTATACCCACTACAAGAGATTGTTTTGTCTCCTATACCAACTACAAGAAAGTGTTTTGTCTCCTATACCAACTACAAGAGAGTGTTTTGTCTCCTATACTCACTACAAGAGAGTGTTTGTCTCCTATACCCACTACAAGAGAGTGTTTTGTCTCCTATACCCACTACAAGAGAGTGTTTTGTCTCTAAACCCACTACAAGAGAGTGTTTTGTCTCCTATACCCACTACAAGAGAGTGTTTTGTCTCCTATACCCACTACAAGAGAGTGTTTTGTCTCCTATACCCACTACAAGAGAGTGTTTTGTCTCCTATACCCACAAGAGAATGTTTTGTGTCCTATACCCACTACAAGAGAGTGTTTTGTCTCCTATACCCACTACAAGAGAGTGTTTTGTCTCCTATACCCGCTACAAGACAGTCTTTTGTCTCCTATACCCAATATAGTACCTACATACTTATAGTTATATATATACATGCATACATAGCCTACATACTTATATAGTTATATATTCCTCTTCCTGCCCTCCACCACCTCCTCACTTGCCTCTGTTTTTATTCATTTTTGTTTGCTCCATTTTGCTCCTCTTTCTCTTGCTCTTCTATTTTTCCTGCTTCTCCCTCTCTCTCCCCTCCCTCTTCCCTCTCCACCCTCCCACCTCTCTCCCTCCCCTCCCACCTCTCTCCCCTTCCCTCCCTTCCCCTCCCTTTCAGAGTGGACCTGATAGATGGCCATATCGAGGCGGCTATGACAATGCTGCAGTCTGTAGTGGAGCTGGGACACTACATCAGAGACAGCAAAGTCATGCCCATCAAGGTGTGTGTGTTGCTGTGCCTCTCATTGTGTTCTTCTCCCTACTTGTACACCTTGTCTTCTCATCAACCCTCACCCTCTCTCCTCACCTCCCATTCTCTATCATCCTCCTCCTTCCTCTCTCTCTTCCTTCTCTCTGACCTCTCTCACCACCATCCGCTCCCCCTCTCTCCTCCTTTCTCTTCCTTCCTCTTCCTGCCCTCCACCACCTCCTCATTGCAGTTCCCTCTTCCTGAGATCGTTGGCATCCATCGTGATCAGAAGTGTCAGGATTACCTGAAAGGTCTTGAGTCGTACATTGTAGAGGAGCTCAATGTCAAGACCCTCACCCTCGGCACAGAAGACAGCAAGTACGGGGTCAAGCTGCGGGGGGAGCCGGACATCGAGAAATTGGGCACGAGGTTGACGGGGGCATTTAAGAACTTTGCTCCTGCTGTTAAGCAGCTAACGAGTGAGCAGCTAGAGGAGCTGCAAGAGAGAGGAGAGATCGAGGTCGTGGGGCACAGGTTGTCGTGAGATGACATCAAGGTGACGGGGTGACCATTGTTTCTTTCAGGTTGTGTTGAGGGGGTGGGGGGAGGGGTGCAGTGGCGTGGGGTAGTTACCTCCCGTTGGAAATGTGACATAGGAATTGGTATGATTCCACACGTCTGTATTCCCCAATAACATATCTTCCATGGTTTAGAATTACCAATTTCCTTGAATAGTCCTTGTGCGAAATGTTCCTTTTAAAACCTGCGTGAAGACACAGAGGGATGGAGGGTGTACCCTATTCCACTGAGCACCTGCAGAGTGAGAAGAGCACGTGCGTCCTCGCTCAGATAGAGTAGCACATGCACAATTTATTGTATAGTAATCATCCAACATAGGATTAGTGTGCATTGGTGAGAGTTATTTCACGGAAGACTGGAGCTTGTGAGATGTGAGAGATGGAGAACAGGAGCTTGTGAGAGAACTGGAGAACTGGAGCTTGTGAGAGAACTGGAGAACAGGAGCTTGGGAGAGAACACGAGCTTGTGAGAGGGTGCAAAGTGATCATGGAAATTTTGTCTATGCATATGTAAGTGGGAGAGAAGGTGAGGGTTCACTAATTCCTTGCCCCTCCCCCCATCACACGGATCGTAATGATGAGAGGCGTGTTGGGGAGATTGCTAGTGGACTAAATTAAATAAAAAGATAATAATTTCTAAATGTTAAGGGATTTGTAACTGCTTGGTGTATCTGTAAGTGGCAATACCTTTCTCTCCATCAGATTACATACTCAGTTGACCACGCCCTCTCTAGTGGTTACCATGCCCATGCTGATGGGAAGCTGCTGGTGCAGCTCGACGTGACACCGTCCCAGGCCATGGTGGAGGAAGGTGTGGCATGCGAGGTCGTCAACAAGATACAAAAACTGAGGAAGAAGGTGAGATAGCGTACCACGTACATCTCCATGTGTGAGATCAGATGAGAGAGAAGCAGAGAAGGACGGTGGGCAATAATAGGGAGTGGGAGGAGGAATAGGTGGAGTCAGTTGAGAGGGCCTCTCTTCTACTCCTCTTCCCTTCCGGTTGCCATTTCTATATTCCTGTTTACTTTATTTCAGGGGGTGCTACAATGTTGCCAGGACAACCACACACATGCACGTGCGTGCACACATACACCACCACACACACACACACACACTCACAGTATCTCCAAGATATCTAGGGATGTCCACCTGGTGCCAGCCTGGACCCCTCCCCTCCCACATTGTGGTGTGCTCTTATAAGAGTTACATGTACATTTAAATGGATGTTTGTAGTACAGGTATTACAAAGTTATTCTCTTTCCCTGGGGTGTGGTTTAAGTCTCTCCCTGGGGTGTGGTTTAAGTCTCTCCCTGGTGTGTGGTTTAAGTCTCTCCCTGGGGTGTGGTTTAAGTCTCTACCTGGGGTGAGGTTAAGTTGCCCTATGTACCTAACACTGCGACATTGAGGATGTGTTGGGGGGAGACTTTTGCTTGCCTCTACTGCACCTCCATGCCCACACGAGGGGAGTGGTTTCAGGTGTGGTTAAGAGTAACTGCTCACCTGACACCCGGTGCTGGACAACTTCTGCATACCCAAACTGAACTAGCCACAGTAGCTCTAAGGCAGTAGAATAGGGTTGAACTTGGCACACCCATAGAGAACCCTGGGAGTCTCTGCTGTGTTGAACTTGTCATATCCATAGGTAACCCTGGGAGTCTCTGCTGTGTTGAACTTGGCACACCCATAGGTAACCCTGGGAGTCTCTGCTGTGTTGAACTCATAGAGAACCCTGGGAGTCTCTGCTGTGTTGAACTCGGCACACCCATAGAGAACCCTGGGAGTCTCTGCTGGGTTGAACTTGGCACACCCATAGGTAACCCTGCGAGTCTCTGCTGTGTTGAACTTGGCACACCCATAGAGAACCCTAGGAGTCTCTGCTGTGTTGAACTTGGCACATCCATAGAGAACCCTGGGAGTCTCTGCTGTGTTGAACTTGGCACACCCATAGAGAACCCTGGGAGTCTCTGCTGTGTTGAACTTGTCACACCCATAGGTAACCCTGGGAGTCTCTGCTGTGTTGAACTTGGCACACCCATAGAGAACCCTGGGAGTCTCTGCTGTGTTGAACTTGGCACACCCATAGAGAACCCTGGGAGTCTCTGCTGTGTTGAACATGGCAACCCATAGAGAACCCTGGGAGTCTCTGCTGTGTTGAACTTGGCACACCCATAGAGAACCCTGGGAGTCTCTGCTATGTTGAACTTGGCACACCCATAGAGAACCCTGGGAGTCTCTGCTGTGTTGAACATGGCAACCCATAGAGAACCCTGGGAGTCTCTGCTGTGTTGAACATGGCAACCCATAGAGAACCCTGGGAGTCTCTGCTGTGTTGAACTTGGCACACCCATAGGTAACCCTGGGGGTCTCTGCTGTGTTGAACTTGGCACACCCATAGAGAACCCTGGGAGTCTCTGCTGTGTTGAACTTGTCACACCCATAGGTAACCCTGGGAGTCTCTGCTGTGTTGAACTTGGCACACCCATAGAGAACCCTGGGAGTCTCTGCTGTGTTGAACTTGGCACACCCATAGAGAACCCTGGGAGTCTCTGCTGTGTTGAACATGGCAACCCATAGAGAACCCTGGGAGTCTCTGCTGTGTTGAACTTGGCACACCCATAGAGAACCATGGGAGTCTCTGCTGTGTTGAACTTGGCACACCCATAGAGAACCCTGGGAGTCTCTGCTGTGTTGAACTTGGCACACCCATAGAGAACCCTGGGAGTCTCTGCTGTGTTGAACTTGGCACACCCATAGAGAACCCTGGGAGTCTCTGCTGTGTTGAACTTGGCATGCCCATAGAGAACCCTGGGTGTCTCTGCTGTGTTGAACTTGGCACACCCATAGAGAACCCTGGGAGTCTCTGCTGTGTTGAACTTGGCACACCCATAGGTAACCCTGGGAGTCTCTGCTGTGTTGAACTTGGCACACCCATAGAGAACCCTGGGAGTCTCTGCTGTGTTGAACTTGGCACACCCATAGAGAACCCTGGGAGTCTCTGCTGTGTTGAACTTGGCACACCCATAGGTAACCCTGGGAGTCTCTGCTGTAGCACCTCTGGACGTGTATTGCTTTCTCTCTTCCTCCTCCTCTTGCCTTCCTGTTCTGTCTTTCTTGTCCATTTCTCTTCGTCCTTCTTGATTCTCTGTTTTAATCTCCCCCACCTTCCTCTGTCTTCCCCTCTGTTGCATGTGCTCCCTGTCTCCATTTGCAGGCTGGCCTGCAGCCTCGTGATGTGGTGGTGGTGGTGTGGGAGGTGGGGGCTGTGGGAGGCAGTCCTGTCTCTCCGGAGGATCATCGAGGAACATCAAGGCCACATTGAGACCGCCACCAAGGGCCCTATAGTACAGAAGTCGCATGAGACGGACCTCAGCAGTGTTTTGGAGAAGGATGAACAAAAGGTCATTTGCTTGTTTGAGGGAGACATTGTTGTTGTTGTTGTTGTTGTTGTTATGTTTATAAGTTGGTTGTTGTTGTTGTTGTTGTTGTTGTTGTTGATGTCATGTTTATAAGATGGTAAAGGGTTGCCATAAATGTGAACATGAAAACTTAACAAATGCTTGAATGCACACAAGTTCAGAATGCATATATCAACCTCCTCCCCTCCCTGTTAGTGTGGATGGCCAACATGCAGTGCACTGAGTAGGCCCCTAAGCACCTGACCAGGTGTGTTTGTTGCTTACTGCCATAACTGTGCACACATTATGCATGCTCCTCATTTATGCACCAAAATGTAAGTGGACTATGTTCATGTGAAGGGGGTCTATACAAATATACAAACCTTGTGGTTAGAGTTTGGAGCTGCATAGATTCCTCACACTTCACTGTGAACTTATAATAGCTCAAATGATAGATCTCCCTGTGTGCTCTCTAAAAAAAAGCTGCATAGCTACAACTATGTTAAAGTTACATGCAGCCAAAGTCAAAACGTGAATTGGTTTTAGTGCTGGTCATGATTGGAGCGTGCTAGCCATTGTTATCTGTGGCCAGAGGAAGCACTAATCTACAAAACTAGCGTATTCATTAGGTGCTAAAATGCAACTAATTAGACAAGCACGGGTGATAAAAATCATAGAAGCCACTGGGCATTGTCGGCCATTTTGTTTAGGGATATATATACCTGCAGGTGCATAAGTTTTTCATTGGCAGCAATAGCTCACAAATTATGCACTTCACATTTCTATCAATAACTCCATCAATTTGATTGGGAGTGGTGGAGGTTTGCATCTCTAATTATTATTATTATTAGTGCTATTATTATTATTACTATTACTAGTGCTATTGTTATCATCATCATTATTATTAATATTATAATTATTATTGCTATTATTGTTGTTGTTGTTATTATTATTATTATTTATTTTATTACATGTACTAGTATTATTTTTTCTATTATTAAAACTCAAAAAAAAATTTTTTTTTACATTTCCAAGATACAAAAAACAAAAATAGATTAAAAAAAAAAAAAAAAATTT
>JAQNBH010000013.1:39374511-39474511 GCA_028752905.1 Cladorhizidae sp. MBARI D1340-BT2 | reverse complement strand
GCCTGATAGGATCCTGCTTCTGGATTGCAAAAATCTCCCCAAAGCTGCCATCGGCCTAAAACTCCATTCCCTAATTCCTTGGCTCCCCATGAAGCAGGACTTAGGCACCCTCTATCTGGGTTTGCCATGATGAAGACACTGGCATCTAATAGCTGTCTCCACTTGAAAATAGTAATGTTCTTTGCTTCTCCTCTTGCTGGTGCAGGTTTGTTTTAGTACTGCACTAGTTTGCTGCCTCTATTCTATTTAGTGGCTATATCATTAGCTACTCATCGAGGATCTCATGATGCAGGGAATTCTAAATTCTCTTATGCTCTTGCTTCATGCAGCATCTCCTCATTGCTGCCCTAGGTTGCTGCTGCCTCTACTATTCCATGGCTGTGCTATTTCCTGTCAAGGATGATACAGCACTACATAACTTTTGTTTTTGGTCTCATTGTTGATTCATGGGAATAGGAAAATAGCTCACTTAATTTTGACAAGGTTCAGGAAATTTTTGGGTTTTTTTGGAGTCATTAAAAAATTCACTCAATTTTTACTACTTTTGGTTGAGTACTGCATGTGTTGAAAATGCTGCTATGTTTGGTTATTCATGTGTAAATGATGCATGTAGGGGGATTCCCTAAACAAAATGGCTGCCAAGAATCGCTATATACTTTCTTCAGAATCTGCAAATAAGCAGCAAGAAACTTGCAGAAAATCAAAGAAACTCTACGCTAATAATGCCACTACCTAAACCACTTCCTGTAGAAAAATGCCATGCAGTTTTGTGGTTATTAGTATGATATTTCACAGTTAGCTATTAGCCAATCAGAATGTAATTACACTTTTTATTGCAGCATAAAAATTGTAATTTCCCTCTAATTTGCCACCAATATGGAAGTACTTGAGCCTTCTTTCCTTACCCTCCATTATCTGTCCGCCCCATTCTTGTTCCATCCTAAGTGAAATCACCAATATTCAGCTTGCTACTAACTCACTCACCTAGACACAGGCTTTTCTGCCAGTCAAGTATGGTGGTTTAGAAATTAGAATGTAATCTTCTTGATAAAGTCAGACTGAGCCGTCACTGTAAACTATAACTGCCAGTAGTGTGCACAGGCCTGCTTGCTTTCAGAAGGATTCCCTGTGAAATGAAAATGTATGGCTTTTAATACACTATTATTAATTTCTATTTGTTCAGGTTTCAGTACTATTGCTCACAGCTGTGGCTTCCAGAGTAAACGTACTTGGTATTCAACCCTCTTAGTTTCTTTATAAGCTGTGCTCTCCTTTTTCTACATAAAAAAAAACAGTTCTCACTTCCCCAGCCCTTCCCCGTGCAGCCAGTTCTAATTCCTCCAACTTTGAATCTGTTGTTTTATCGGCCCTTCTCTTACTATGACCTCCATTCCAACATAACCTTGTGCAGCCTGGCTGGTCTAGATTAGAAACTGCTGCTGAGCATTCTTTCAATTGGTCTCCTGACAATGACAACTGTAAGTCCACATTATTTGAGGCGTGTGACCCCAGGTCCGTAGCCAGAGGGGGTTCTTTTTGTGTGTGCGTGTTGACACAAACCACACCCATTTTCACCATTGGTTATGCCTCTTTCTTTGTAAACCACACCTTCTTGACCACATCAAGATTGCCTGCAGTCATGATTGTGAAGTTCTAAAAATAGAGATCCTTCAAGAGACCTGAGTCAGAGAGTGAAGGAGAGGCAGCCACTTCAGTAATTTACTTCAAAGTTGGGCAGTGTGACAGGAGAGGAAACTACTTTAGTACTGAGCACTTTGGGTCGGCTAGGGCTAGGGCTAGGGCTAGGGCTAGGGCTAGGGCTAGGGCTTCACCATGGTGATAATGATATTGGCATGACATATATAGACGGTCGGTCTTTTGTTGTTGCTTTATTTGCTATATATTTTTGTAAATTTTTTTTCATTTTAATATAATAAAATTAATTAATCAGAATAATAAACATGTGAACAATTCATATCACTTGAAGTGTTGCAAAATTATGCTACAATATAGTATGTATATAGTGATAGGATACATTACAAAGTATGTATCGATGGACTTTATTACATGTCGGAACACTCGCAAATAACATACCTTACATGAAACAATACTTCCATAATGTTAGGACGACATACATAATGTGCATCAATAGTAAGGTAATAATGCACCAACAGTAAGGGTAATAATGCACCAACAGTAAGGGTAATAATGCACCAACAGTAAGGTAATAATGCACCAACAGTAAGGGTAATAATGCACCAACAGTAAGGTAATAATGCACCAACAGTAAGGGTAATAATGCACCAACAGTAAGAGTAATAATGCACCAACAGTAAGGGTAATAATGCACCAACAGTAAGGGTAATAATGCACCAACAGTAAGGGTAATAATGCACCAACAGTAAGGGTAATAATGCACCAACAGTAAGGGTACTAATGCACCAACAGTAAGAGTAATAATGCACCAACAGTAAGGGTAATAATGCACCAACAGTAAGGGTAATAATGCACCAACAGTAAGGGTAATAATGCACCAACAGTAAGGGTAATAATGCACCAACAGTAAGAGTAATAATGCACCAACAGTAAGGGTAATAATGCACCAACAGTAAGGGTAATAATACACCAACAGTAAGGGTAATAATGCACCAACAGTAAGGGTAATAATGCACCAACAGTAAGGGTAATAATGCACCAACAGTAAGGGTAATAATGCACCAACAGTAAGAGTAATAATGCACCAACAGTAAGGGTAATAATGCACCAACAGTAAGGGTAATAATACACCAACAGTAAGGGTAATAATACACCAACAGTAAGGGTAATAATGCACCAACAGTAAGGGTAATAATGCACCAACAGTAAGGGTAATAATGCACCAACAGTAAGGGTAATAATGCACCAACAGTGAGGGTAATAATGCACCAACAGTGAGGGTAATAATGCACCAACAGTAAGGGTAATAATACACCAACAGTAAGGGTAATAATGCACCAACAGTAAGGGTAATAATGCACCAACAGTAAGGGTAATAATACACCAACAGTAAGAGTAATAATGCACCAACAGTAAGGATAATAATGCACCAACAGTAAGGGTAATAATGCACCAACAGTAAAGGTAACAGACTCTCAGCAGGCTGTCTCAGGCTATTTGAGTCACTTTCTTCTTCCTTCCCTCCATTTCAGTTGTTAGAAACTGTCAGACTCAAGCACACAGTGACCTTCAACCCAGGTTTTTAGTACAGACATGCTACTGTAAAGCTCTCTCACTCGAGGTCATCAACGCTCCTTATCTATGCACGATACGTTCCCCACCCATAAAAAATGATCACCTGCCTCTTTAAAAGTAAATTTGGAATGGTCATCATAGTGAAGAGATGGAACACCTGGAGTTTGGCCTGGCAGAAGTGAGAACCGGCTACATGGTTTTATAGATGATTCAATCCTTACCAATATAGCCAGCCAAAAATAGGACCAACAACAAACCAAGATCCTAGGCAAGGGCTGCTGCATGGCTGACAGGAAAGGATGATGAATATATACACGAGACAATATATATATATTAGATATAGTTACTGTTTACACAAGACAATATATATTAGATATAGTTACTGGTGTATATATATATATATATATATATATATATACTTAGAAGGTAGTTTACTGAGAAGGCTACAAATAGTGCTCAATGCTGTATTAAGGCAGAGCTATTAAATATAGAAAAGTACTGGGATGGCTAGTCCTACTGCAGTTTCATGCTAATGCAATCATCAGGGACAATGAGCAACTGAGGTGGCATGTGGGCATATATGAGGTGGGGCAGGCAAGTGGGGTGATGCAAGTCTATGGATGGGCGTTAATGAATGGGTGTTGATGAGTGTGGTAATTCAAATGCTCTTGAGGAGAAACTTGTTCTTTGAGAGGAATTCCGATCGCTTGTTCAATGATGATTGGCTGTCGGAGTAGATGATGTGGAGTTTTTCAGCAATGCACAGGTTGCAACGTTTCGATATGGTGGAATACGATGCTGCTCTGTCGATAATGGCCCATTTTATGTTGTGTCTGGTTTTGCTGTCTTTAAGTTTCCATTATGTATTTGGAGAGTTCTGTGGTGTTTCTCATATTTTCGTGGTTGAAGGAGAACTTGTGGTTTGTGTAGCGTGCCTTGAAAGTTGTATCTGTGAGCCCTATGTAGTGTTTTTCATCATGGTCGGTGGAGACGGAGGCTTTATAAACTATAGATGTGGTGAGGCAGTGCCCACCCAGCGGGCAATCTTTCTTATTTCGGCAGCTGCATGACTTGCTTGGCTCTTGTTGTAGGTTGGTAGGTTTGTTTATTGTTTTGTTGTGAGACATAATTATGCTGTTCATGTTTCTGCAGCAAGAGTAGCTGACCTTGACATTGTTGGCATTGAATATTTTGTGCAGCTCGTTGCCCTTGGGGAAGTGGGACTTGACGAGGTTGAGGAAGGATTTGCCGATGTTGGTGGCTACATTTTTGCTGAAGGATGGGCTGTACCATATTATCTGCCTGCCTCTTGACTTTTTGGTGGGCTTAGTGCTATTTTTTGTTGTTGGTGGTTGAAAACTCATTTGGTATTCGTGTCCACTGTTGTGGAGAGCTTTCTGATAGTTTGGTGCTGCCTTTCTGAAGGTACTCTCGTTGTCGGAAATGCTGTTGATTCTCTTATTGATGGATAGGGGGATATTTTTTATTATAGAAGGAGGGTGGTTTGATTTTTTGTTGATGTATAGGATGTGGCTGTTAGGCTTTCGGTATGGTTGGTATGACCCGTGGGCGAGGTCGAGTGTCACATCGAGGAAGTTGGTGATCTTGGTATTGGTGTGAATAGTGATGCGGAGGCCGAAGGCATGGAAGATAGATATAATTTCCTTCTTCATCCTCTCACATTGCCTTGGTGATGCGTCATGGAGTATTGCAAGTCCATCATCTCTTTCATTAACGCCCATCCATAGACTTGCATCACCCCACTTGCCTGCCCCACCTCATATATGCCCACATGCCACCTCAGTTGCTCATTGTCCCTGATGATTGCATTAGCATGAAACTGCAGTAGGACTAGCCATCCCAGTACTTTTCTATATATATATATATATATATACTTAGAAGGTAGTTTGCCGATGAAGGCTACAAATAGTGCTCAATGCTGTGTTAAGGCAGAGCTATTGAATATAGAAAGGTACCTTTCTATATATATATATATATATATATATGCACAAGACACCTATATATATATATACACACACACACAAGACAATATATATTGGATATAGTTAATGGTATATAATTATATACACAAGACAATATAATTATATTGAATATAGTTACTGGTATATAGGGGCAAATAAATTATGCTCGAATTTTCCCCTAAGATTCTATTCTAGGATTCTCATACTTCACAATTATACTGAGATTCCCAATAATAGCCCATTATTCTCAAGTATTCTCAAAATTAAGTGAAGCTTGTACATAATCTTCCTAAGAAACTTTTGTTGCTCACTAAAAGAATTAGCTAGCAGAGAAAACACTCTCTGCTGCAGCAGATGATGGTTGAAGAACCAAAACAGATGTACAACTTTTAGACTGCATGGGAAGTTCAGATTTGTGTCTTCTCCACCGTAGTAACTTGTCAATATCTGCTGATAATTGGCTTTAGCCATATAAAGAGCTAACTCGCTCTTCAACCCGTCAATGATAGTGTTATATAGTATCAGGAAAAGGAAAGTGTGTTAGACCCTACAAGATTCTCAAAATGTTCCCTATTATTCCTTGGATTCTTAAGCATACCTATTGTTCTCGCTAGCATAATTTATCTAACCCTACTGATATATATACAAGCAAGACAATATTATATTAGTCAAAAAAGAAATGGATTTTTTTTTACCAGTGCATATAACAAACATTTACAGGACCATAATATAATGCACTCCAAATAGAATACAGATTTTGAATACAGTATTGGTAAAGGTTCATTAGGTGAAGGGTCATGTAAATGATTGTTGTCAGCATTGGTTGATCCTTGTTTCATTTTTGTTGACCAATCACTTCTTAATTGTCATGTTATTATTAGTCAAGCAGCCACCCATGAGAAGTCAGTCAGCATAACACCAGAACATGTGTTATTATTTACATGGTTATTACTTAAGTAGATGCATGTGCTTTTATATCATATAATACACACAGACATATGCATTACAAGCAATTAACTGGTTTTGTTGGAGTTCATGTCTGAGGATGATCACTTCTTGGTAAGAAAAGGTGCAGCTGTGGGTGACTCTCTATTAATTGTCACAAGAATAAGCAAATAACTAATGCACATGCATTATAGGCTCTGGTTTTGTTGAAGTCATCCCACAGATCCCATGAGTAAACCACTGATCACTTCATGGAACTAAAATGTTCATCTTCCTGCTGATTTAGACATTCCCCAGGGGATTTATGAAGACCCTTTACCAACCACTGGTTGTTAGAGAAACAGATTAGTGTTATTGTTTGCAACTGATTGGACAGTTTGGAGTCTTCTAATAGACCAATGGACATCTTATAAAGTTAGGTAGGAGGAAAGTAGAAGACAAAGAACGAAAAAATTAATACACATGTATATAAGAGAACATGGCACATTTGTAAGGGCTAATAATGACATCTATGAGAAAAGTAAGCCATCATGTTTATTACTAAAGTATGCACACATGCCTATGTATTCATATATAACATAGACACATGCAACATAAGTTGCTACCATGTTTTGTTGAAGGTCTTTGTCGTGTTAAATATTGTCACAAGAGTAAGTTTCAGAGGAAACCAACTGATCAGTAACGTGACTACTTTATAGCAGCTGCTTGCTGACCTGGCTCAGCTAGACTTGATATTGAGTCAACACAAGCATGTTTACTGTATTGATATCCTTTACCAATTATAAAACTGCATATCTGCGTGTGCTATTTGAGGGTATGCTCTATTATTGTAGCTTGCCAGCCTGCAGTACTAGCGTGCATGTAATAACACCACCAGATCCTGATCAGGTAGCAATACATTTGTTTGTATGGCTATTCATATTCCTTCCAGGTCAGCTGCCTTCCATGTTCCTCACCTAGGCAGACTCTCTCTGATGTCTTCATAATGGAGTTTGGCTGTCTCACTAGTACAGTGTTGCCATAATTTTTTGGGTAATTTCCAAATTACTCGCCTGTGTTAATCCCAAAAATTTGGCAACAAAAAATCCAAACAAAATCCAAACAACAATTTCATGAGACTCAAGTGTGTTCATAGCATTTACACATGTCTTTGATATTATAGTTCAGTGTTTGGTTTAAATTCATAGCATTTATTGAATTGCACTGTTAAAAGTGAATTTAATGTAGAAATTCCTAGTCTGTTTCTGTGCTTCGTTTTGTTGAGATCAATGTGGCTGAATAAACGTTCGGTATCAGCATTGCCATGGGGTTTATATAACTAGAATGGCTTTTGCGAGTTTTACCAATGTGTAGTAGCGATACTCAGTTTCCAAGCAGTCTTTGATTTGGCTGATTGCATGCCAATACTTACCCACCTCTGTGATGGCCGTGACTTTAGGAGGTAATGGCGACGTGCAGAAATCCATAAATTCCTCTTGAAGGCTCGGTTTGTCACCAACTTGAACTACCAGAAGAACACACTCTGCTGCAGCAAGCACCTGACCAGCCATACTGTATTGTTGTAAGCCTGGTTGGCCTTTTGAGATTGAGAGTAACTTGTGACTCATAGGTATATAATTGTTTGACAGCTCCTTGGCTGCAGCAATCCACCAAGCTTGGATAAATTTTCTCATATCTTCAGATGATAATCCATCCTCTTCTTCAAGGTATGATATGTAGTGTGTTGTGACCTACGAAAACTTGGTGTAAAGGGAGATACTCTTCTGAGTTATCAATACAACTTGTGAAACATGTTCAGCAGCACACACGTACTCAGAATTCATGAACAGCAACAAAAAAAGTTCGTATTAAGCCATCGAGCTCTTCGTAGAGAACATGAAGAATTGGAGATTGCTGCTGCATGTACCTGTTGAAATTATTAACAATTGGTAATGCAGAACATAGAAAGAGCAAGTAAGCTTTGGTCAGAGGCTTTTCAAGTAAAAGTTTTACTCTTCTCACTACTGCCTGCTTATCCTCAGTACTTAGAAAGTATGAGAGTAAGGCTTCATATTGCTCGATAAGACGATTTACACAAGCTTCAAGGCTGAGCCATCATGTTTGGTGTTTACAACTTGTGTGGCTTGCATTCCACAAAACTCTGAAATTCTTCGCAGCCTCCTTGGGCTCTTCTGGATCAGTTGTCAGATCTTCCAATTCATCAGACAAGACTTTGCAGGCCTCATTTGCTATTAGTGCTGCTATGTGACAATAACAATGAAGAGCAACTAAAGCTGGCTGCTTACATCATAACCATGACATCACTAAATTTCGTGCTCCCAACATTACATTGGCCCCATCTGTACCTAATCTGACAAGATTATCATAAAGGAGGGTAGTGGATTCTTGAAAATGCTTATCGATTGCGTTAAATAGCAGCTCTGCAGTTGCCCTCTCTACACTCTCTAGGGCAAAGAAGACGCATCTTACCTATCCTTGGGTGCTATCAAAGAATCGAAGCATAATAGCAGCTTGTTGTGTAACAGTAATATCAGTTGCCTCATCAGTTTGGAGGCTGAAGTATTTAGTCTCTCTAACTGCTGCGGAAATGGTTTTCCAACAATCCTGGGCAATAACTTTCAACACAGCTGTTGCTTTAGTACGACTGCACTTCAAGTCTTTAGCAATAGAAGAATCAGGAAACATCAACTTGAATAGTTTGGTACAATGATCTCCCAATTGAAAGGCAAGATGGTGCTCTCCAAGGAAATATGCAAAGAGTACTTCTACACGGATTACAGACTCCTCTCTTATTGGCCCAAAGTAGGACTGTAGAGGCAGTACACCCACACCATCTTTTTCTGAGTGTTTGTGTAATTTTGTTTCCTGATGTCTCCTGAGATCTCTAGTTCCACCTCTTCCAAGGTTTATGTCACGAGAGCACTTCATACAGAAGGCAAAAGAAGATCCCTTTCACGAAGTTGTGGCCCATGGGAAAGTCTTTGCATACTGTCTACGATAGACACACAATCGTGTTTTTTTGCAGACTGATAGATATCAATTTGTGAAACCTCACTATAAGAGTCAGAATCCGTATCTGAAGAATCTTCTTCTGGTAACCTTGAAGTACTGGGTTCTGAAGATAACTCTCTCTGACACTCACTGTGAAAGATTCTAACTCTTGCAGCAAATCAGACTTTAAATACCCAACCAACCAGATAGCTCATGCATGAGCATGCACATAGATCAAAGGATTCTGGCTCTGCAGGAATATTCCTGCACAGACCAAGTTACCACATGAATATTCCTGCACAGACCAGGTGACCACAAAATGACCACACAGTCACTCAGCTAATACAGAGAGTGGTTTTGAAATAGGCTGCACTTGGTATGATATGCATGAAATGTCAAACAATTCTAATGATGAAATTGATGAAAAATCCAAACATTTGATAAAATCCAAACAGAAAATTTAAGGGTCAAAAATCCAAACAGTTTGGATAAAATCCAACACTATGGCATGGGTTTCTACCCGTCTCGTCTAAACTTTTGGTAAAGGGTCGAACATAGGGCAAACCCCCCCCCCCCCAAAAAAAAACTCGGACGAGAGCCACTCATCTTTTTAATATTTATTTGCACTGCACTGGGGTGCGATGTCCCTGGACTCAGCATTTTGAAGATTATAAAGGTGTCACGTGGCATGCGTAGTAGTACGAAAATGATGCCAAAATATTACGCTAAGTTTATGTCTAAATTTGCACTTCCCCAGAGATATTATGACAGGATTTCTTTGTCAACTAGAGATGCAGCGAGCTCAGTGTCCATCTCCAGATATTACTTCCTGCGGCACCATATGTCACTCGGCAGACCTTTTACGGTCTTGCCAAGCAAAACTACCTCACGCAGCTTAGACAACAACGATGGTGATGGTTGGGATGAGCGCATAGTAATGCTTGCAACCAGTTCTCAGCTACTGCACTATACGACGCAATTTTGGAGCCAGGACGCAGTTTTTGTTTCTTTTACTATCCAATCCACAAACATGTATTTGCCCACCTCCAGCGATCCTTACCTGGATTTGAGACCTGTTCCAGATAAACTCTGCATCATTCCCAGCCACCCATCCTAACGAGTTTCCTGATGCTGATTTTCTTCCTCTGCAAAGTGGGTGCATGGCAGCTGCATCCTTCACCACCTGTCTCACTCCAATAAAGTCCCTTATTGTATGGCATGCAAGAGACTGTAGCAAGTGGCAGGCAAGCACACCTAGGCTCAGTCTGTGAGGTGTGCAATAGCTACATACTTATATATCTTTTTACTGTTTTTCTCTCTTAGTCTTGTTGGCCAGCCTCTCTTCCCCAGCACAGGAGTCTAGCATGTTTTTTCTTCTTCGTTTTTAACACGAGCAGCTTCCACCACATTTGCTGACTGTGCAACACAAGTGACCATGTGAGGTGGACCAGCCTCTCTCTTTCTGTGTGTGTGTGTGCATGAGAGTCAGGCCAGCAAGACTAGCTTGCTGTCTCCATTATTACATCAACTGTCTAGCACTCACCATTGTTCTATATATAGCCTTAATTGCAGCCCCAGCCCCAGCCACGCCTTCCCCATTCTAAGTTTTTCTCTTTTTCCTTCCCGCCCAGAGAAGCCTCACGTATTTTCAGCTGATATTCACTGGCCACATGACCCCAGCAGCTCTGGTCACAGTCATTATCTGCATCCTCCTCCTCATCTCTGTCCACTTCCTCAACATAGTTCTGCACAAGAGAGTCCAGAAGATTCTTCTGCACGTCCGCCAACTTATTGTGGTGGGTGGAGTTGTCTGTGAAGATTGTGCATGTTTAATGTGATGTCAGTACAAGGAGATGTCATGTGTCCCCATCAAATGATTCTTGCCTCAAATGTAATTTGTGGTTGACACTTACTCCTCCTCCCTATTGTATTTTTCAGCGTAGGTTATTTTGGCCTCTGCTATATATATGGTGTGGTGCAGGATTGGGCCGCACATTTGCTCTTCCTAGTACTATCACCATAAGGGCTGGAATTTTCATGTTCCTAAGTTCATCTTACATTTATGTTGTTACTAAATATTTTGTTGTTATTGTTATTGTTATTATTATTATTTATTGTGGCATTAATTATTACCAATTAGTATTATTCTATTATTATTATTATTATTAATTTATTATTGTTGTTGTTGTTATTGTTATTGTTATTATTATTATTATTATTATTATTATTATTATTAATTATTACTAAATAATTATTACTAAATATTATTAGTATTGTTATTACATAATATAGTAATAATAATAATAATAATAATAATAATAATAATTATTATTATTATTATTATTATTATTATTATTATTATTATTATTATTATTATTATTATTATTATTATTATTATTATTATTATTTTATTTTTATTTTTTATTATTATTATTATCATTATCACATTATTATTATTATGGTCCAGTCTACAAAAGTCCATCAACCATGGGGGGTCTGGTTAACAACCGACCAACCCACATGGTTGCATTCCCCCTCCAGAGGCAGATGGACAGCCTTTGAAAGAGGTGTGTGATGCAGTCTTCTGGGAGGGTGCCCAATCTCTGGCCTTGCAGTCGTTATTATTATTATTATTATTATTATTATTATTATTATTATTATTATTATTATTGTTATTGTTACTGTTATTGTTATTGTTATTGTTATTATTATTATTACTGTTATTACTGTTATTACTGTTATTACTGTTATTACTGTTATTATTATTATTATTATTATTATTATTATTATTATTATTATTATTATTATTATTATTATTATTATTATTATTATTATTATTATTATTATTATTATTTTTATTTTTATTATAATAATTAATTTTGTTATTATTTTTATTATTATTTTTATTATTATTATTATTTTTATTATTACTATTATTACTACTACTACTACTACTTCTACTACTACTACTACTATTATTATTATTATTATTATTATTATTATTATTATTATTATTATTATTATTATTATTATTATTATTATTATTATTATTATTATTATTATTATTATTATTATTATTATTATTATTATTATTATTATTATTATTACTACTAAATATTATTAGTAATTATTATTATATTTGTCTGTTACAGTAAAATTAAAGTAAAAAAATTAACCCATCTTTTATTTTGAGTCATGAAGTGCTCCCAAGAAGCCTAGGTAGTGTCCTCCTCCTCCCTCCATTTTCTGTTTTTAAGACTTCATTTTGTTTGTAGGGTGAGTATAGAGAAGCTGGAGTGGGTGGCTGGTTGATGATGATACATTAAGGGATGATGACCAGCTGGTCCTGGTTGTCCATATCTTATGAGAGCCTTGAGTTGCCAGCTTTGCTGACCCCATCAATAGCCTGGTCCTGGTCGTCCACATCTTATGAGAGCCTTGAGTTGCCAGCTTTGCTGACCCCATCATTAGCCTGGTCCTGGTTGTCCATATCTTATGAGAGCCTTGAGTTGCCAGCTTTGCTGACCCCATCATAGCCTGGTCCATATCTTATGAGAGCCTTGAGTTGCCAGCTTTGCTGACCCCATCATAGCCTGGTCCTGGTTGTTCATATGTTATGAGAGCCTTGAGTTGCCAGCTTTGCTGACCCCATCATTGGCCTGGTCCTGGCTGTCCATATCTTATGAGAGCCTTGAGTTGCCAGCTTTGCTGACCCCATCATTGGCCTGGTCCTGGCTGTCCATATCTTATGAGAGCCTTGAGTTGCCAGCTTTGCTGACTCCATCATTAGCCTGGTCCTGGTTGTCCATATCTTATGAGAGCCTTGAGTTGCCAGCTTTACTGACCCCATCATTAGCCTGGTCCTGGTTGTCCATATCTTATGAGAGCCTTGAGTTGCCAGCTTTTCTGACCCCATCATTGGCTAGTTAGTGTCTTGTATTTCTCCCCCTCCTCCCTCTCTCCCTCCTCTTCTCCACCGCCTACTCCTCCTATTTCTCCTCCTGCTCCTGCCCTACCTCTACCTCCTCCTCCTCATCTCCTCCTCTTCCTCCCACATGTACTCCTTCTCTTCTCTCCTCCTCCAGGCTGGCCTACTGGCATAATGGTGGCAACTACCATACAGTTTATTTTAGTGTCAATGATAGCTCTCTCTGAGTGGACATTGTGGAGTTAGGTTGGTAAGGGGTCTATTGCAAGCAAAAGACAAGTGATTGGGGAGGCATGCAATTTGTAAGATGTCTGTCTACCTGCAAAATAAAATGCTCAATCAACTTTAAACTTCTTGTGAGTGTTGCTTATGCACATACATAGCCATCAATCTCCCTCTCTATTTAATATATAATAATGTGTAAATAATCATAATGTGATATATATATATATAATTATTATATGTGTATATATATAATTATACTTAGAAGGTAGTGTGCTGGTGAAGATATAGATATATAATTACAAGGTGTGTGTACATATAATATTTACAATTGAAGAAATGAGTTCCACCAAACACCACCTGTTTGGAGACAAAAAGACTAGCATGTTTGAGTCTGTGTGTCATAGAGATGTAGAGAATGTGTGGGCACCACTGATGTACCAAGACACACTATGTATTGTTACATACAACATTCCAAGGGAACCCGATATGCTTGAGGAGACTTCAACATCTTGTTTGGAGACACAAAGACTAGCCCAGTATGTGTGTGTGTCTGTGTGTGATAGAGATGTAGAGAATGTGTGGGCACCACTGGTGCACCAACACAACACTATATATAGTTACATACCACATTCCAAGGCAACACGATATGCTTGAGGAGACTTCAACAGCAGCACCCTGTTCCCATAAATCATGATGAACTCATATCTACACTAGCAAGACTTAAGCAACACTGAGCAGTGGACCAGCTGACATGAATCAAGGGCTGCGTACTTCATCTATGATTTCTTGGGTGGTGTGTGTGTGTGATATGAATCCACTAGACCTGGTTCTGGTTGCAAGTATTGACTGTCTAGATCTTATTCAACTACTGACACTTTATAGTGTAGAGCTTGAGTACCTTACTCAGCTAGACCTGAGGGAAAGACTTGCACACTATGGCTGACTCAAGCTATCTTAGGGTTTGCTAAGCCTTTCTTGTGGCACAACTTTCTTAGAGAAAAGGCTTGCCAATGCTCCAGTACACAGCTAGCTCAGAAGCTATGACTTACAAACCAGTTAAGGCCCATCTACTAGCAGAGGAGAAATCACGACCATGATACAATCAACTTGTTACTGGAGCAGCCATAACTGCTTGTGTGTGCCACTTGTTACTGGAGCAGCCATAACTGCTTGTGTGTGCCTCTTGTTACTGGAGCAGTCATAACTGCTTGTGTGTGCCTCTTGTTACTGGAGCAGTCATAACTGCTTGTGTGTGCCTCTTGTTACTGGAGCAGCCATAACTGCTTGTGTGTGCCTCTTGTTACTGGAGCAGTCATAACTGCTTGTGTGTGCCTCTTGTTACTGGAGCAGTCATAACTGCTTGTGTGTGCTTCTTGTTACTGGAGCAGTCATAACTGCTTGTGTGTGCCTCTTGTTACTGTAGCAGTCATAACTGCTTGTTTGTGCCTCTTGTTACTGGAGCTTGTGTGTGCCTCTTGTTACTGGAGCAGCCATAACTGCTTGTGTGTGCCTCTTGTTACTGGAGCAGTCATAACTGCTTGTGTGTGCCTCTTGTTACTGGAGCAGTCATAACTGCTTGTGTGTGCCTCTTGTTACTGGAGCAGCCATAACTGCTTGTGTGTGCCTCTTGTTACTGGAGCAGTCATAACTGCTTGTGTGTGCCTCTTGTTACTGGAGCAGCCATAACTGCTTGTGTGTGCCTCTTGTTACTGGAGCAGTCATAACTGCTTGTGTGTGCCTCTTGTTACTGGAGCAGTCATAACTGTTTGTGTGTGCCTCTTGTTACTGGAGCAGCCATAACTGCTTGTGTGTGCCTCTTGTTACTGGACAGTCATAACTGCTTGTGTGTGCCTCTTGTTACTGGAGCAGCCATAACTGCTTGTGTGTGCCTCTTGTAGACAAGTCAGAATAGAGAGTCTGCCACTCACAACATATGATGTAACTTTGAATAGTAGCCACCCTTGCATGCTATAATTATATAACTGCCTGTGAAGGTTACCCCAGACCACCTGTTAACTGCCAAAACCTCATTGTATTGGCTAATCAGTGTAATGTGTGTGTGTGTGTGTGTGTGTGTGTGTGTGTGTGTGTGTGTGTGTGTGTGTGTGTGATTAAAAGTAGTGACTTTAAAAAGTGGGAGTAGTGTATTTCCAATGGTTACCACTGGGTTCAAATAATTTCAAGTTCTAAATGAAGGTCAATACCATTGGAGGGCGTACACAATTTATCCCAAACCAAGACTAGTCTGGCTGGGCATGTCACTCATTTGGCCTCCACAATGGCTCCTCCCAGGACCTGTTGAGCTGACACGACCACAGAACACAATGAGAGAAAATGGAGGCCAGGGTCCTAGCCCAGTTGGAAAGAAAGGTTTTGCTAGGCCAGGGTCCTAGCCCAGTTGGAAAGAAAGGTTTTGCTAGTCCTCAGTCATGGACTAGTATTTCATTAGTTTCCAGTTGCTCCACGTCATCGTCAGGTCCGTGAAAGGGTCGCTAGAATCCTGACCTTCTCAACTTTGCAGTTTGGTGGCTTCAGCTGCCACCTCTGCATGATGGGACTCTCCCAGGTCTCATTGCTCACACCCTCCCCTCCCCTGCTTGCCTGTGCTCATGTCCTCCCCTCCCCTGCTTGCCTGTGCTCATGTCCTCCCCTCCCCTGCTTGCCTGTGCTCATGTCCCCTCCCCTCTCCTGCTTGCCTGTGCTCATGTCCTCCCCTCCCCTGCTTGCCTGTGCTCATGTCCCCTCCCCTCTCCTGCTGTGTCACACAACACCTCTCTGATGGTGGTGCAGATGGCAGTCCTCAACCCGCCTGTACTCTGCTGGACATTGCTAGTATTTACTCTCAATTTAAGTCATCCAGAACTTCCTGTGGCACTGCACAGTCCCTGACTGCAGCCCAGAAGTGGCATCTGTTGAACCACCTCAACCATCCTGTCCTCCTGACTCTCTCTGGCTTGATTTCTCATTTACCTTCTTCTGGCTTATTTTTTCGCCCCATCAATTGTCATTCTGTTTTTTCTGTCTTTCAGAAAGACCTAAACTGTATCTCTGCCTGGCTTGCTCCCCAATCTCTCACACTTACTCTAATGAAGTCTAAATGCATGCTTATTTCTTATAAACAATCTCTTCTTACTAAGGCCCTACCATCTCTGTGCACCACTGGTTCTCCATTTCAGTTGGTGACTGAGTTCAAGTACCAGGGAATCCTCTTTTCTTCATCTCTATCCTGGACCTATCACATTTTTGCATCTCTTCCAAGACCAGTAAATTACTTGGTCTTCTCTACCGTCATTTCTACTGCTAGTCAAACACTTCTCCTCTTCTTTGCCTCTACACTTCTCTTATACGTCATCTGGAGTACTGTTCTTTCCTCGGGGACTCTCAATTGTCTTATCTTTCATCTCATCTTGAGAGACTTTACCTGTAAATTGTGTAGTAAGCAATTGTGTAGTAAGCAATGGTCCTACTCACTAAGCTTTATCCTCCATTTCTATCCTCTCACTGCCATAATGCCAAACTTAACTTCTTCTTCAAACTTCTTCACAATAACAGATTTTCCTTCTAGCCTCCCACCAAGCCAACCTCCTCCCTGCCTCAACCTTCCATCCTTCCACCCCAGACCAGTCATCATCTGCTAATCCCATGCAGAACTCAGTCTGCTTACCTCTCATTTCCCCTGCTACTGCTAGGCTCTGGGACTCTCTCCCAATTACATTAAATCACTTGGGCAATTTAATTAAGCACTATATTCAACACCTCTTATTGGCACTTTGACTTTTAACTACTTGACTATAATCAACTTAATATACTCCTCCAGGTATTTGTTGACTTATTTTTACTCTTCATATTAGCCTCTTGGCTGCACCAGGTACTTCCCACTCAGTTCCTTGATGGTTGTAATCCTAGTGTCCATCATGTGTGGCTGGCAGAGCAGCCCTGGATAGCGTAGGGCCGGCAGGTGGACGGTGTTCTGTATTGCTTGAGCTATTTTCTGTGAGGACAACTCGAGGGCAAGTTATATAATAATGAAGAGAGAGAGAGAGCTCTACCCCCATATATCTCACCACCTGTTTGGAGACAAAAAGGCTCTCCCTTGTGGCTACTAGCCCACATACACACACCAGTGTGTTTCCTAGGCTACACCTGAATCAGGTCTGGTGGAGGGCATGGGACATGTAGTGTGCAGTAGGCCTGGGAGAGTTCTCCTTATCTGCTTGGAAAATACATATGTATGGCTGCATGACTACCACTCTCCTCTCTCTACAGCATCAAAGAAAGTTGAGACTATAATATAATTACACATCTTATGTGTAGTACTGCCTTACTACCAACATGTGACACAATCCCAGTCTTGTCTCTGCACATGTGCAATACCAGATGACACACCCTCTTTTGTGGGTGCAGCATTACATCACCACTCATGAATATAATTAAGGCCACACCCGATTTGCACTGTTTCCTGTAGCTCTTGTGTCTGCTGAAGTTCTGTATCTAAAGTGTTTCTCAACTACTAGTTCTCTCTAAACATTGCAACCATGGCTAGAGACATGGAGGAGGCTGAGAAGTATTTGATGGAGTTAGAGAAGGAGATCACATGTTCCATCTGCCAGGAGCACTACACTCTGCCCAAGGCCCTCCCTTGCCTCCATTGCTACTGCAAGCACTGCATCCTCAAGCTAGCACTCAGGACAGGCAAAGACCAGCCTTTCCCTTGCCCAGAGTGTCGCCATGAAACCACCCTGCCTGAGGGCAATGAAGACGGCCTCAAAACGGCTTTCCATATCAACCGCCTCAAAGAACTGTATGCCAAGCAGAAGAGAGCTCTTAGCAAGGAGGAGGTGAAGTGTGAGATATGCACCACCTCTTCAGTCAAAGCTGAATCATTTTGCCGACAATGTGACAAGTTCATGTGTGAGAAATGTGTGGAGGCACATCTGAGGATGGCAGCTCTATTTAATGGCCATGAAGTTATCTCTTTGGATGAGGTGAAGAAGGAGAGAGCTAAAGAAATCCTCCCCAAAGATCGTGCTGCTAAGAAGTGCCAACTTCACACAGAGTTGCTCAAGCTGTTCTGCTTCGACTGTGATGTATTAATTTGTCGTGAGTGCATACTAAAGGACCACAGGGACCACAACTTTGACTTCACCAACTTAGCAGCTGAGAAGAAGAGAAAAGATCTGATGGAGAGCTTGAGGCCTCTGAGAAAAGTGGCCGCCAATCTCTCTTGTGCTGTTGAAGAGATACAGACCACGGAATCTGAGCTAGCTGCCCAGGGAGAGTCTGTAGCCAACACCATCGGGAAGTCCTTCGAGGAGCTGCATGCTATCATTGAAAGGCACAAGCAGAAGATGTTAGAGGAGGCCAAAAAGACAGTGTCTGAAAAAATGGAGAAGCTAGAAGGACAAAAGGAGGACATTTCCATTTCCCTTGCAGAGGTGCAGAGCATTGTGGACTACACCGAGCAGTGTGTGAAGCATTGTTCCAATGATGAAGTTATGTGCGCACATGCTGAGTTGGAGAGTAGGATCCAGAAAAAAATAATTGAAGACAGCGCCAAGCCTGGGCAGAAGCTTACACCAATGAAGGAGGTTGATGTAGCGGTGGAGGTGAGCTGTGCTGAGGCCCTGGAGCAGCTCCTCCAGACCCAGGCTAAGATAACTCGACTTCCCATCACTCTAGTCATCAACACTGTGTCCAGCAAGGCTGAGGCTGGGAAGTTATCGGAAGTGGTCTTGTGCACCACTCAACTCTGTGGCAACAAGCCAGCCAAACGTGCTGTTCAAATAGACTGCCATATGAAGTGTCTGCACAGTGGAGCTCACATCAAATCCATCAGTGAAGAACTTGGATCTGACCAATATCGCATCCAGTTCACACCCACTCTCCGTGGACGGCACGAACTTACGATCTCATTGGACGGGCTTCAAGTAGCAGGCAGTCCCTTCCCTGTGCTTTTCCCCATCCCACCTACTCAACTAGACGAGCCTGTCAAGGTTAGGCATGGTGTAACCAGACCTAAAGGTATCACTGTCAACTCCGTGGGTGAGATTACAGTCGCTGAAATTGGAGGAGATGTCGTTGTGTTCGATCAAGAGGGCAAAAGATTGAGAAGTATCTATCGCTTGGAACATAATTTTCAATCTTTACAAGGTATTGCTCTAGACAGTGAAGACAACATCTATTGCATTGAAGGAGACACTAATGGAATCTTCAAGTCAAACAAGAACTGCAGCAAAGTTGAAGTGCACAGAGTCCAGCAAGTGAAAGGTCCAGGACATCACGGTATTGCAGTAGTTGGAGATGAAGTGATGGTTACTGAATGTTACAATGGAGGTAGGATCATGGTGTACGACAGAGAACTGAAATATGTGAGACAGATTGTTGGTGCATATAAAAACACATTGTGGGGCCTATCTCCCGACAGTCATCAAAATGTGTACGTCAGTAGTCCTTGGAGCTCTAGTATTCAAGTCTTCAGTAATGATGGTGCATTCCTACGCTCCTTTGGCTGTGATGAGGATGGTGTGAAGAAGTTGAGGTCTCCATCTGGTGTGTGTGTAGCTGGTCAGTATGTGTATGTGGCAGATGGTGGTGTATGTAAGATAGTAGTGTTCACCACTGAGGGAGACTATGTCACCTCATTTGGTGGTGGACGCTATTGTGATGTGTGTGTAGATCAAGATGGGTTTGTGTATGCTATTGACTTGCACTCTGATAAGATTGATATATTTTAGTTTTCTGTTGGCAATTAGTTGATCAATTATAATGCATGATTCAATGAAGCTTTTATTGTCCTCCACTCCCAACAGATAATGGAACTTGTAAGAGTTGAAGACTTCCTTTGTCCAGAAGGAAACTACCGATTTTAGTTCTAATTATGGGTGTGGCCTGTCAGCCTGTAATCGCTTGCCCTCAGGATGTGGTGGAGGGAGGTCTCCTACCCTCATCCTCACCAGGTGGAGGCCTCTGAGATCCAGCAAGACATTCCAACTGGCTGGCTGTGTCCCGTCTGTGCTGGCTTGTGTCCCATCTGTGCTATATTCCATCTTGGTTGACTCCGCAAACCAAACGATCAATTAAACAAGGCTAAATGCTATTTTATGTCAGCTAAAGTTGAATACCTTGGGCATGTGATTGACAAGGATGGTATAAGGCACCAGCAGTGCAGATGAGCATCCCAAGAGCAGCTTGCTTGGGGAAGCTGTCTATGTACTTGACTTCTTCCTCGGTGAGAGCACCTAGGTCAATGTCATCCACTATGGCTGCTCTCCTATTCAGTTCAACTGCAGCCAAGATGACTGCCATGACATGAGTGGCAACCATCACATTCAAGTTCAACCCTTCATAGCATGCATTAGTCACGCTTCTAGGGATAACCTTCATGAGAGTGCTGATGTCCTCGGTGCCATCCTGTGCATCCTCACCTGACCACAACCAAATACCTAGCACCTCTCTTCTTATTCATAGGCATCATGATGTTGTTGTGATAGTACTGATGAATGCCCCAGTTGTAACTGATCACAACCAAGCCCCTAGCACCAGTCCACTTATTCATGGGCATCATGATGTTGTTGTGATAGTACTGATGAATGCCCCAGTTGTAACTGATCACAACCAAGCCCCTAGCACCAGTCCACTTATTCATGGGCATCATGATGTTGTTGTGATAGTACTGATGAATGCCCCTGTTGTAACTAATCACAACCAAGTTCCTAGCACCTCCCCTCTTATTCATAGGCATCATGGTGTTGTTGTGATAGTACTGATGAGTGCCCCTGTTGTAACTGATCACAACCAAGCCCCTAGCACCAGTCCACTTATTCATGGGCATCATGATGTTGTTGTGATAGTACTGATGAATGCCCCAGTTGTAACTGATCCCAACCAGTCACGCTTCTAGGGATAACCTTCATGAGAGTGCTGATGTCCTCGGTGCCATCCTGTGCATCCTCACCTGACCACAACCAAATACCTAGCACCTCTCTTCTTATTCATAGGCATCATGATGTTGTTGTGATAGTACTGATGAGTGCCCCTGTTGTAACTGATCACAACCAAGCCCCTAGCACCAGTCCACTTATTCATGGGCATCATGATGTTGTTGTGATAGTACTGATGAATGCCCCAGTTGTAACTGATCACAACCAAGCCGTCTGTGCTGGCTTGTGTGTCATCTGTGTTGGCTTGTTCCTGCATGCTCTTGCAATATGTCAATCATGAAGGTTGTGGGCACAGACCACAAGAATGCACTAATTAACAGCCACCACAGGGAGATGGCAGAACATAAGTACTAATTAAAACCTACTAATGTCGCAAGAGTCCTTTAAATAAATCTCTAAAGAATTCTCTGTTGACATAACATTAAAATCAACTCAATAATCAACTTCAAATTTATACACTCGATGTTTCGACTAGAGCATATAAATTTTAAGTTGATTTTTGAGAAGGTGATTTTAAGAGTCCTTGATCCTCACCTTTTATATAGGCCTGCCTGGCCTTGTCTAGAGTAAGAAAGACCCTTTACCAATTGCTAACTCATTGCAGTTCTAATAATCATAGGAGTGTTAGGCTAATTACATATTAAAGGTATTTGTGCATATCCTTATCAGTTTTAATTACTTAGCTAGAGATGTCTCCAGACACTATCCTACACAAGAATTGGTAAAGGATCAGGCCACCACTCCTGTTTGCACTCTGACCCTTGCCTTCTTCATCGCAACTGACCTTGGCTTATATTGGGATTGGGGTGCAGCAGGTGGAATATACCTCCTCTCCTAGAAGGATAAGAATCAGATTGGGTGTTGGCAGAGGTCGGGGTCACTAGGGTAGGGTGTGTTGAGAATGACAGTATTGAGGTCTGGATTTAAATTTTCTGCCATGAGGTTATATCCTTGTCCTGGTTAGTTGAGGTTCTCTCCTTGTCCTGGCTAGTTGAGGTTCTCTCCTTGTCCTGGCTAGTTGAGGTTCTCTCCTTGTCCTGGCTAGTTGAGGTTCTCTCCTTGTCCTGGCTAGTTGAGGTTCTCTCCTTGTCCTGGCTAGTTGAGGTTCTCTCCTTGTCCTGGCTAGTTGAGGTTCTCTCCTTGTCCTGGCTAGTTGAGGTTCTCTCCTTGTCCTGGCTAGTTGAGGTTCTCTCCTTGTCCTGGCTAGTTGAGGTTCTCTCCTTGTCCTGGCTAGTTGAGGTTCTCTCCTTGTCCTGGCTAGTTGAGGATCTCTCCTTGTCCTGGCTAGTTGAGGTTCTCTCCTTGTCCTGGCTAGTTGAGGTTATATCCTTGTCCTGGCTAGTTGAGGTTCTCTCCTTGTCCTGGCTAGTTGAGGTTCTCTCCTTGTCCTGGCTAGTTGAGGTTCTCTCCCTGTCCTAGCTAGTTGAGGTTCTCTCCTTATCCTGGCTAGTTGAGGTATGTCCTTGTCCTGGCTAGTTGAGGTTATATGCTTATCCTGGCCGGTTGGCCTTGTCCTGGTTAGTTGAGGTCTGTCCTGGTCCTGGCTAGCTAGCATGGCTTTCAGGGTTGCACGGAAACGTTCCAACATTCCATTTGTCTGGGTTTTTTATGGAGTAGTCCTGATGTGCTCCAGCTGAGGACATCAGGTTTGAACAAAAGTTAGATCATTGATCTGTCTGGATCTCTTCTGGTATGCCCATTCTTGTAAACACTTGGCAGAGGCTTCAGCCACCGTCTAGGCTTCCACTTTCTTGAGAGGGATTGTTTCTGGAAACGTCGTGGCAAAGTCCATCATGGTCAAGATTAATTTTTTTACCTTTCTTTGCCTTTGCAATGTGCCACGATGTCCATATCTATCCACTTGAAGGGCTCCTCCATCACTGGTAGAGGCACCAAGGGAGCTTTTGCTCTGTGATTTCTGTTTCCTCGTAGGCACTCTGCACACTCCTTGCACCAGCAGCCACATCCTTTCCGGGTCTTGGCCAGTAGAAACTTCTAAGCACAGGCCACGGTTATTTTCTTTCCCAGCTGTCCAGCCATAGGCACTTGGTGTGTTAGGTAGGTTAGGGTTAGGCGTAAGTTTTAATCTTACTCTAGTAATGGGCCTAGCTAACCTAACACTAGCCCCATCTCTAGCCCTGGCCCTAGCTCTTGGCCCATGTGGTCTGTGTTTTAGTCTGACCCCATAGATACACAAGTCCTGCAAGGCAATGCAATTTGTTCTGTTCAAGTCCCCAGCCAGGACTCACTTCACTCGTAGACAACAGGATGATTTGATCCTCTTTCACACTTGTTAGTGTGAGGTAATAATAGTTCATTTACTGTGGGTAAGGTGAGGCCATGGTAGTAAAGTAAGCCCTCACAAGCATGTTGCCTTTCCCTGTGCCACACAACTCCTATGCATGTTGCCCTGTGCCACACAACTCCTATGCATGTTGCCCTGTGCCACACAACTCCTATGCATGTTGCCCTGTGCCACACAACTCCTATGCATGTTGCCCTGTGGCACACAACTCCTATGCATGTTGACCCTTGCCCTTTGTGGTATTGAGTAACTGATTCCAATGAGCACACATCCAGATATACATCAAACAACGCATTCCATATAATAATAGACTCTCTTTAGTCTTACGCAATTAGTCATCAACACATGTGGGTGACAAGAGTATTGCCACACCTCCGTTTCCCCAAAGACAGCAAAGTCTGTCAGGCGGTGGATGGTGGTCCCAGTTCTTGATGTAGTTATTATTTGGGGAGGGTGTGTTGGGTTGGCTTCTTCCCTGTTGCTTGAGTCTGTGGGTTTCTCCGGTCTCATTTATGTCTCGGCAATTCCTTCTCACTAGACCCCTGGAGGTGTTGACGAGGTAGATATGCCCTAGGGCTGTCTGCATGTGAGACAACTTGTCCTTGTCTTCTTGTCTGGCCATCTGTGCTAGTCCATACTTGGGAATCTCTGGTAGCTGTGGTAGTCCTTGACCTGGTGTCGGCCATCAAAGTCTCTCTTATGTTTAATCTTCAACTCATTGTTCTGGAATGTCTGTTGGAGATAGTCCATTTTGGGATCAGTTGCTCTGGCAGTTGAGCTCTCAGTTTCCTTCCCATTGAGAGTTGCGCAGGTGAGAGGTCACACCAAGGGAAGGGTGTTGAACTATACATAAGTAGGCCATGTATGGATCTGCTGATCCTGTCAATAGCTTTTTCACTGTCTCCTCTCTCCCCTTGTCCATTACTCTGGGGGGAATGGGAGCTGCAGTGACGTGGCAGAAATCATAAGACTTTGCAATCTCTGCAAATTCATTGCACGAGTATTGGGTGAGATTGTTGCTGATACCATTTCTGGAATCCCATGACTTGAGAACACCGTCTTGAATGATTGGATAATTCTGGATGACATCGTATTTGATAGTTTGATGACCTCTAGATATCTTGAGCAATAGTCAACAATAAGGATGTAGTTTTTACATCTGAGGGCACACACATCTGATGCCACCCTCTTCCAAGCATAGGCAGGTAGCCTGAATGTGAGAGCACACAGGTCTGATGCCGCCCTCTGCCAGGGATAGTCAGGTAGTCTGAATGTGAGAGCACACAGGTCTGATGCCACCCTATGCCAGGCATAGGCAGGTAGTCTGAATGTGAGAGCACACAGGTCTGATGCCACCCTATGCCAGGCATAGGCAGGTAGTCTGAATGTGAGAGCACACAGGTCTGATGCCACCCTCTGCCAGGGATAGGCAGGTAGCCTGAATGTGAGAGCACACAGATCTGATGCCACCCTCTGCTAGGGATAGTCAGGTAGTCTGAATGTGAGAGCACACAGGTCTGATGCCACCCTCTGCCAGGGATAGGCAGGTAGTCTGAATGTGAGAGCACACAGGTCTGATGCCACCCTCTGCCAGGGATAGGCAGGTAGCCTGAATGTGATGAGTGGCCCACTTCTGGGAGTGAATTCCTCTGCACATGCTCACATTCCTTCACCAGGTGTTTATGTCTTGAGAAGTGCCAGCCTCCACACTGATGACCTTGCTCGTTGATGCTGCATGCCATGGTGACTGACCTGCAGCTTCTGGAGTCTTTGCTTGTGCAGAGCCACTAGCCTGCATCTATGGAGTTGGAGACCTTGCCCAATAGCAAGTTATCTTCAGCAGTCGAACACTGAGGACATGATTTGTGTAATGGAAGTCTTACTGTTGTGGCTCTTGACAAGATGTCTGCTGTGTAGAGTAGTTTGCCTGGTACAGGCTAGACAAACCTTGCAAGGTGCTAACAGAACCTTAGTACTCTTGGTGGTACCCTATCCAGGTATTTTGTTCCTAGCAGAGGTTTAATAATATATATACTATGCCTAACATCCATTACTAGTATACTATGCCTAACAAGGTTTATGGTCAGTTTCAAGCCTTACTAGTATACTATCATCCATTACTAGTATACTATGCCTAACAAGGTTTATGGTCAGTTTCAAGCCTTACTAGTATACTAACATCCATTACTGGTATACTATGCCTAACTAGGTTTATGGTCAGTTTCAAGCCGACATCGCATTCCCAGAATGTAGTTCGAGAAGTGCTCGTGGTACTAGATGCTTGCCAACACCTCTTTCTCTATTTGTGTGTGTCTGCACTCGGTCTCCATAGCAATCTGGAGGCATATACACAACTGGTTTCCAATCTTCTGCACTGGCTTGGAGTAATACTGCTCCAAGTCTGAAGATGAAGTGTCAGTGGAACTCTTTGTTTCTGCTTTGGGGATGTAAAGGGAGAGCATTTTTGGTCTCTGACTTGAGAGAGAAGGCCTGATGTTGTGGATCTCCCCACAGCCATGCAACATTCTTTCCAAAGAGCTGCCTTGGGGATCATGTCAGATCCACTAGATGGGGGAGGGAGAGAATCTTCCCAGCTGGTTTACCATCCCCATGAAGTGCCGGAGCAGCTCAGGCATGCTCTCTGGTGCCTTCATCTTGGCAGTGGCTGTCATCTTTGATGGGCGTGGTTGTATGCCTCGCTGGCAGTGGGTGTCATCTTTGAGGGGTGTGGTTGTATTCCTCACTGGCAGTGGCTGTCATCTTTGAGGGGTGTGGTTATATTCCTCACTGGCAGTGGCTATCATCTTTGAGGGGTGCGGTTATATTCCTCACTGGCAGTGGCTGTCATCTTTGAGGGGTGTGGTTGTATTAGTGGCCGTCTACTTTGAGGGGTGTGGTTGTATTCCTCACTGGCAGTGGCTGTCGTATTTGAGGGGTGTAGTTGTATTCATTGTTGACCAATGAGATGTCCGAGGAATGTCATTTTTGGTTGAAGAAATTTGCACTTGTCTTTGTTGGATGTTCCCCCAGCATCTGCTATCCTTTGGAGTGCTGCTGGCAATCTAGCATCATGTTCTGTTTAGTCTTCCCCAAACACGAGCACACCATCCATAAAGCAGATAACTCCCTCTAGTCCGGACAGTATTTCACTCACCTGCTTTTGGAAGTACATGGGTGCACTACATATACCAAAGGGGAGTTTGTTGAAGGCGTCCCTTCCAAATGCTGTTATGAATGTTGTGAGTAGTTGCCACTCCTCTGCCAAGGCTATCTGCAGGAATCCCAAGTCAGCGTCGAGTTTGCTAAATAACTTTGCTCCTGATTATTGTGTTAATGTCTCTTCCACCTTGGGTAGAGGACACACCTCCCTGAGAACACTGGTGTTCAGGGCTTCAAGTCGACGTAAATTCTAATTTGACCAGATCTCTTTGGGACCGCAACCATCCCGCACACCAAGTGGTTTCTCCACTTTGGATATCACTCCTAGTGTTTCCATTCTGTGTAGTTCCTGTTTAACCCTGTCATGTAGGGGTAGTGCCACATGTCTGGCTGTGAACATGCTTGGGGCTCTGTTTAACCTTGTCATGTAGGGATAGTGCCACATGTCTGGCTGTGAACATGCTTGGGGCTCTGTTTAACCCTGTCATGTAGGGGTAGTGCCACATGTCTGGCTGTGAACATGCTTGGGGCTCTGTTTAACCCTGTCATGTAGGGGTAGTGCCACATGTCTGGCTTCAAACATGCTTGGGGCTCTGTTTAACCCTGTCATGTAGGGGGTCGTGCCACGTGTCTGGCTGTGAACATGCTTGGGGCTCTGTTTAACCCTGTCATGTAGGGGTAGTGCCACATGTCTGGCTGTGAACATGCTTGGGGCTCTCTTTAACCCTGTCATAGGGGTAGTGCCACATGTCTGGCTGTGAACATGCTTCGGGCTCTGTTTAACCCTGTCATGTAGGGTTAGTGCCACATGTCTGGCTGTGAACATGCTTGGGGCTCTGTTTAACCCTGTCATGTAGGGTTAGTGCCACATGTCTGGCTGTGAACATGCTTGGGGCTCTGTTTAACCCTGTCATGTAGGGTTAGTGTCACATGTCTGGCTGTGAACATGCTTGGGGCTCTGTTTAACCCTGTCATGTAGGGGTAGTGCCACATGTCTGGCTTCAAACATGCTTGGGGCTCTGTTTAACCCTGTCATGTAGGGTTAGTGTCACATGTCTGGCTGTGAACATGCTTGGGGCTCTGTTTAACCCTGTCATGTAGGGGTAGTGCCACATGTCTGGCTTCAAACATGCTTGGGGCTCTGTTTAACCCTGTCATGTAGGGGTCGTGCCACGTGTCTGGCTGTGAACATGCTTGGGGCTCTGTTTAACCCTGTCATGTAGGGGTAGTGCCACATGTCTGGCTGTGAACATGCTTGGGGCTCTCTTTAACCCTGTCATAGGGGTAGTGCCACATGTCTGGCTGTGAACATGCTTCGGGTCTGTTTAACCCTGTCATGTAGGGGTAGTGCCACATGTCTGGCTGTGAACATGCTTGGGGCTCTGTTTAACCCTGTCGAGCCATCACCTTAACTCTACTCCTGGCCCTCACCTTAACCCTACTCCTGGCCCTCACCTTAACCCTACTCCTAGCTCTCACCTTAAACCTACTCCTGGCCCTCACCTTAACCCTACTCCTGGCCCTCACCTTAACCCTACTCCTGGCCCTCACCTTAACCCTACTCCTAGCCCTCACCTTAACCCTACTCCTAGCCCTCACCTTAACCCTACTCCTGGCCCTCACCTTAACCCTACTCCTGGCCCTCACCTTAACCCTACTCCTAGCCCTCACCTTAACCCTACTCCTAGCCCTCACCTTAACCCTACTCCTGGCCCTCACCTTAACCCTACTCCTGGCCCTCACCTTAACCCTACTCCTGGCCCTCACCTTAACCCTACTCCTGGCCCTCACCTTAACCCTACTCCTGGCCCTCACCTTAACCCTACTCCTAGCCCTCACCTTAACCCTACTACTGGCCCTCACCTTAACCCTACTCCTAGCCCTCACCTTAACCCTACTCCTGGCCCTCACCTCACTCCATGCAGGCTCTCTGCTCCGTCGTCTTCCTCATGACAAGAATGATGTCTCCATTCACACCTTTCTTCATCGGCATTTCAGGCCAGTTTTAGCTACCCGCCATCTTCCCTCCTTCTGGTCATGTTCTGTCACATGGAAGGCATATGACGTCGTCTCTGCCTCGAAGGAAGGTGACAAATTGTGAGTAAATTCCATTGTGTGTATTCATCGTGATGTTACGTACAAGTGGAGCCACTCCTTTTAGTTTAGTTATACTATTCTTAGAACCAGTTAGTACTGCAGGCCTGTTGCTAGGCAGACCCAACAGAGTGGGTCTAGCTCTAGTACCAGTTAGTACTGCAAGCCTGTTGCTAGGCAGACCCAACAGAGTGGGTCTAGCTCTAGTACCAGTTAGTACTGCAGGCCTGTTGCTAGGCAGACCCAACAGAGTGGGTCTAGCTCTAGTACCAGTTAGCACTGCAAGCCTGTTGCTATGGAGACCCAACAGAGTGGGTCTAGCTCTAGTACCAGTTAGTACTGCAAGCCTGTTGCTAGGCAGACCCAACAGAGTGGGTCTAGCTCTATTACCAGTTAGTACTGCAGGCCTGTTGCTATGGAGACCCCACAGAGTGGGTCTAGCTCTAGTACCAGTTAGTACTGCAGGCCTGTTGCTAGGCAGAGCCAACGTAGCTTGACTTCAAAGTGTGAAACTCGTGCCATGAGCCAGTCATGTCATGTGTTGGAAGTGCTTGTGCTGTAGCTACAAACATGGAAATGTCTGGCCAACTCTTGCTTTGCCTGTGGCCCCTCCTCTTCTCCTTTCCCTTTTCCTTGTCTTCTCTGCCACACACTGGCCTCTGTTTTTATTTCCTCCATTTTATTCCTCCTCCTCTTCTCTTTCTCTTGCTCTTCTATTTTTCCTGCTTCTCACTCTCTCTCCCCTCCCTCTTCCCTCTCCATCCTCCCACCTCTCTCCCCTCCCTCTTCTCTCTCCACCCTCTCCACCCTCCCTCCCTCCCTCCCTTTCAGAGTGGACCTGATAGATGGCCATATCGAGGCGGCTATGACAATGCTGCAGTCTGTAGTGGAGCTGAGACACTACATCAGAGACAGCAAAGTCATGCCCATCAAGGTGTGTGTGTTGCTGTGCCTCTCATTGTGTTCTTCTCCCTACTTGTACACCTTGTCTTCTCATCAACCCTCACCCTCTCTCCTCACCTCCCATTCTCTATCATCCTCCTCCTTCCTCTCTCTCTTCCTTCTCTCTGACCTCTCTCACCACCATCCGCTCCCCCTCTCTCCTCTTTTCTCTCCCTTCCTCTTCCTGCCCTCCACCACCTCCTCATTGCAGTTCCCTCTTCCTGAGATCATTGTCATCCATCGTGACCAGAAGTGTCAGGATTACCTGGAAGGTCTTGAGTCGTACATTCTAGAGGAGCTCAATGTCAAGACCCTCACCCTCGCCACAGAAGACAGCAAGTACGGGGTCAAGCTGCGGGGGGGGGGGGGGGGGGGCAGGACAGCGAGAAATTGGGCAAGTGTTGAAAGGGGCATTTAAGAACGTTGCTCCTGCTGTTAAGCAGCTAACGAGTGAGCAGCTAGAGGAGCTGCAAGAGAGAGGAGAGATCGAGGTCATGGGGCACAGGTTGTCGTGAGATGACATCAAGGTGACGGGGTGACCATTGTTTCATTCTAGTTGTGTTGAGGGGGTGGGGGGAGGGGGGCAGTGGCGTGGGGTACTTACCTCCCGTTGGAAATGTGACATAGGAATTGGTATGATTCCACACGTCTGTATTCCCCAATAACATATCTCCCATGGTTTAGAATTACCAATTTCCTTGAATAGTCCTCGTGCGAAATGTTCCTTTTAAATCCTGCGTGAAGACAGAGAGAGATGGAGGGCGTACCCTATTCCACTGAGCACCTGCAGAGTGAGAAGAGCACGTGCGTCCTCGCTCAGATCGAGTAGCACATGCACAATTTATTGTATAGTAATCATCCAACATAGGATTAGTGCGCATTGGTGAGAGTTATTTCACGGAAGACTGGAGCTTGGGAGAGAACTGGAGAACTGGAGCTTGTGAGAGAACTGGAGAACTGGAGCTTGGGAGAGAACTGGAGAACTGGAGCTTGTGAGAGAACTGGAGAACTGGAGCTTGTGACAGAACTGGAGAACTGGAGCTTGGGAGAGAACTGGAGAACTGGAGCTTGTGAGAGGGTGCAAAGTGATAATGGAAATGTTGTCTATGCATATGTAAGTGGGAGAGAAGGTGAGGGTTCACTAATTCCTTACCCCTCCCCCCATCACACGGATCCTAATGATGAGAGGTGTGTTGGGGAGATTGCTAGTGGGCTAAATAAAATAAAAGGATAATAATGTTTAAATGGTTATTTAACTGCTTGGTGTATCTGTAAGTGGCAATACCTTTCTCTCCGTCAGATTACATACTCAGTTGACCATGCCCTCTCTAGTGGATACCACGCCCATGCTGATGGGAAACTGCTGGTGCTGCTCGACGTGATACCGTCCCAGGCCATGGTGGAGGAAGGTGTGGCATGCGAGGTCGTCAACAAGATACAGAAACTGAAGAAGAAGGTGAGATAGCGTACCACGTACGTCTCCATGTGTGAGATCAGATTAGAGAGAACCAGAGAAGGTCGGTGGGCAATAATAGGGAGTGGGAGGAGGAATAGGTGGAGTCAGTTGAGAGGGCCTCTCTTCTACTCCTCTTCCCTTCCGGTTGCCATTTCCATATTCCTGTTTACTTTATTTCAGGGGGTGCTACAATGTTGCCAGGACAACCACACGCACGTGCGTGCACACACACACACACACTCTCACAGCATTCCCAAGATATCTAGGGATGTCCACCTGGTGCCAGCCTGGACCCCTCCCCTCCCACATTGTGATGTGCTCTTATAAGAGTTACATGTACATTTAAATTGATTTTTGTAGTGTACTGGTAATTACAAAGTTATTCTCTTTCCCTGGGTGTGGTTTAAGTCTCTCCCTGGGGTGTCGTTTAAGTCTCTCCCTGGGGTGTGGTTTAAGTCTCTCCCTGGGGTGTGGTTTAAGTCTTTCCCTCGGGTGAGGTTTAAGCTCTCCCTGGGGTGTGGTTTAAGTCTCTCCCTGGGGTGTGGTTAAGTTGCCCTATGTACCTAACACTGCGGCATTGAGGATGTGTTGGGGGGAGACTTTTTCCTTGCCTCTACTACACCTCCATGCCCACACGAGGGGAGTGGTTTCATGTGTGGTTAAGAGTAACTGCTCACCTGACACCCGGTGCTGGACAACTTCTGCATACCCAAACTGAACTAGCCACATTAGCTCTAAGGCAAGAAGAAGGTGGACAATAGGGTTGAACTTGTCACACCCATAGAGAACCCTGGGAGTCTCTTCTGTGTTGAACTTGGCACACCCATAGAGAACCCTGGGAGTCTCTGCTGTGTTGAACTTGGCACACCCATAGAGAACCCTGGGAGTCTCTGCTGTGTTGAACTTGGCACACCCATAGAGAACCCTGGGAGTCTCTGCTGTGTTGAACTTGGCACACCCATAGAGAACCCTGGGAGTCTCTGCTGTGTTGAACTTGGCACACCCATAGAGAACCCTGGAAGTCTCTGCTGTGTTGAACTTGGCACACCCATAGAGAACCCTGGGAGTCTCTGCTGTGTTGAACGTGGCACACCCATAGAGAACCCTGGGAGTCTCTGCTGTGTTGAACTTGGCACACCCATAGAGAACCCTGGGAGTCTCTGCTGTGTTGAACTTGTCACATCCATAGAGAACCCTGGGAGTCTCTGCACTGTGTTGAACTTGGCACACCCATAGAGAACCCTGGGAGTCTCTGCTGTGTTGAACATGGCACACCCATAGAGAACCCTGCTGTGTGGGACTTGGCACACCCATAGAGAACCCTGGGAGTCTCTGCTGTGTTGAACTTGGCACACCCATAGAGAACCCTGGGAGTCTCTGCTGTGTTGAACTTGGCACACCCATAGAGAACCCTGGGAGTCTCTGCTGTGTTGAACTTGGCACACCCATAGAGAACCCTGGGAGTCTCTGCTGTGTTGAACTTGGCACACCCATAGAGAACCCTGGGAGTCTCTGCTGTGTTGAACTTGGCACACCCATAGAGAACCCTGGGAGTCTCTGCTGTGTTGAACTTGGCACACCCATAGAGAACCCTGGGAGTCTCTGCTGTGTTGAACTTGGCACACCCATAGGTAACCCTGGGAGTCTCTGCTGTGTTGAACTTGGCACACCCATAGAGAACCCTGGGAGTCTCTGCTATGTTGAACTTGGCAAACCCATAGAGAACCCTGGGAGTCTCTGCTGTGTTGAACTTGGCACACCCATAGGTAACCCTGGGAGTCTCTGCTGTGTTGAACTTGGCACACCCATAGAGAACCCTGGGAGTCTCTGCTGTGTTGAACTTGGCACACCCATAGAGAACCCTGCTGTGTTGAACTTGGCACACCCACAGAGAACCCTGGGAGTCTCCTCTGTGTTGAACTTGGCACACCCACAGAGAACCCTGGGAGTCTCCTCTGTGTTGAACTTGGCACATCCATAGAGAACCCTGGGAGTCTCTGCTGTGTTGAACTTGGCACACCCATAGAGAACCCTGGGGGTCTCTGCTGTGTTGAACTTGGCACACCCATAGAGAACCCTGGGAGTCTCTGCTGTGTTGAACTTGGCACACCCATAGAGAACCCTGGGAGTCTCTGCTGTGTTGAACTTGGCACACCCATAGAGAACCCTGGGAGTCTCTGCTGTGTTGAACTTGGCACACCCATAGGTAACCCTGGGAGTCTCTGCTGTGTTGAAACTTGGCACGCCCATAGGTAACCCTGGGAGTCTCTGCTGTGTTGAACTTGGCACACCCATAGAGAACCCTGGGAGTCTCTGCTGTGTTGAACTTGGCACACCCACAGAGAACCCTGGGAGTCTCTGCTGTGTTGAACTTGGCACACCCATAGGTAACCCTGGGAGTCTCTGCTGTGTTGAACTTGGCACACCCATAGAGAACCCTGGGAGTCTCTGCTGTGTTGAACTTGGCACACCCATAGAGAACCCTGGGAGTCTCTGCTGTGTTGAACTTGGCACACCCATAGAGAACCCTGGGGGTCTCTGCTGTGTTGAACTTGGCACACCCATAGGTAATAACCCTGGGAGTCTCTGCTGTGTTGAACTTGGCACACCCATAGAGAACCCTGGGAGTCTCTGCTGTGTTGAACTTGGCACACCCATAGAGAACCCTGGGAGTCTCTGCTGTGTTGAACTTGGCACACCCATAGAGAACCCTGGGGGTCTCTGCTGTGTTGAACTTGGCACACCCATAGGTAATAACCCTGGGAGTCTCTGCTGTGTTGAACTTGGCACACCCATAGAGAACCCTGGGGGTCTCTGCTGTGTTGAACTTGGCACACCCATAGAGAACCCTGGGGGTCTCTGCTGTGTTGAACTTGGCACACCCATAGGTAATAACCCTGGGAGTCTCTGCTGTGTTGAACTTGGCACACCCATAGAGAACCCTGGGGGTCTCTGCTGTGTTGAACTTGGCACACCCATAGAGAACCCTGGGAGTCTCTGCTGTGTTGAACTTGGCACACCCATAGGTAATAACCCTGGGAGTCTCTGCTGTGTTGAACTTGGCACACCCATAGGTAATAACCCTGGGAGTCTCTGCTGTGTTGAACTTGGCACACCCATAGAGAACCCTGGGAGTCTCTGCTGTGTTGAACTTGGCACACCCATAGAGAACCCTGGGGGTCTCTGCTGTGTTGAACTCGGCACACCCATAGAGAACCCTGGGAGTCTCTGCTGTGTTGAACTTGGCACACCCATAGGTAATAACCCTGGGAGTCTCTGCTGTGTTGAACTTGGCACACCCATAGAGAAGCCTGGGAGTCTCTGCTGTGTTGAACTTGGCACACCCATAGAGAACCCTGGGAGTCTCTGCTGTGTTGAACTTGGCACACCCATAGAGAACCCTGGGAGTCTCTGCTGTGTTGAACTTGGCACACCCATAGAGAACCCTGGGGGTCTCTACTGTGTTGAACTTGGCACACCCATAGAGAACCCTGGGAGTCTCTGCTGTGTTGAACTTGGCACACCCATAGAGAACCCTGGGGGTCTCTGCTGTGTTGAACTTGGCACACCCATAGGTAATAACCCTGGGAGTCTCTGCTGTGTTGAACTTGGCACACCCATAGAGAACCCTGGGGGTCTCTGCTGTGTTGAACTTGGCACACCCATAGAGAACCCTGGGGGTCTCTGCTGTGTTGAACTTGGCACACCCATAGGTAATAACCCTGGGAGTCTCTGCTGTGTTGAACTTGGCACACCCATAGAGAACCCTGGGGGTCTCTGCTGTGTTGAACTTGGCACACCCATAGAGAACCCTGGGAGTCTCTGCTGTGTTGAACTTGGCACACCCATAGGTAATAACCCTGGGAGTCTCTGCTGTGTTGAACTTGGCACACCCATAGGTAATAACCCTGGGAGTCTCTGCTGTGTTGAACTTGGCACACCCATAGAGAACCCTGGGAGTCTCTGCTGTGTTGAACTTGGCACACCCATAGAGAACCCTGGGGGTCTCTGCTGTGTTGAACTCGGCACACCCATAGAGAACCCTGGGAGTCTCTGCTGTGTTGAACTTGGCACACCCATAGGTAATAACCCTGGGAGTCTCTGCTGTGTTGAACTTGGCACACCCATAGAGAAGCCTGGGAGTCTCTGCTGTGTTGAACTTGGCACACCCATAGAGAACCCTGGGAGTCTCTGCTGTGTTGAACTTGGCACACCCATAGAGAACCCTGGGAGTCTCTGCTGTGTTGAACTTGGCACACCCATAGAGAACCCTGGGAGTCTCTGCTGTGTTGAACTTGGCACACCCATAGAGAACCCTGGGGGTCTCTGCTGTGTTGAACTTGGCACACCCATAGAGAACCCTGGGAGTCTCTGCTGTGTTGAACTTGGCACACCCATAGAGAACCCTGGGGGTCTCTACTGTGTTGAACTTGGCACACCCATAGAGAACCCTGGGAGTCTCTGCTGTGTTGAACTTGGCACACCCATAGAGAACCCTGGGAGTCTCTGCTGTGTTGAACTTGGCACACCCATAGGTAACCCTGGGGGTCTCTGCTGTGTTGAACTTGGCACACCCATAGAGAACCCTGGTAGTCTCTGCTGTGTTGAACTTGGCACACCCATAGAGAACCCTGGGAGTCTCTGCTGTGTTGAACTTGGCACACCCATAGAGAACCCTGGGAGTCTCTGCTGTGTTGAACTTGGCACACCCATAGAGAACCCTGGGAGTCTCTGCTGTGTTGAACTTGGCACACCCATAGAGAACCCTGGGGGTCTCTACTGTGTTGAACTTGGCACACCCATAGAGAACCCTGGGAGTCTCTGCTGTGTTGAACTTGGCACACCCATAGAGAACCCTGGGAGTCTCTGCTGTGTT
This sequence comes from Cladorhizidae sp. MBARI D1340-BT2, assembly GCA_028752905.1. Classification (NCBI taxonomy): domain Eukaryota; kingdom Metazoa; phylum Porifera; class Demospongiae; order Poecilosclerida; family Cladorhizidae; species Cladorhizidae sp. MBARI D1340-BT2. Next base: position 39,438,437 of record JAQNBH010000013.1, on the reverse strand, counting down.
GAACTTGGCACACCCATAGGTAACCCTGGGGGTCTCTGCTGTGTTGAACTTGGCACACCCATAGAGAACCCTGGTAGTCTCTGCTGTGTTGAACTTGGCACACCCATAGAGAACCCTGGGGGTCTCTGCTGTGTTGAACTTGGCACACCCATAGAGAACCCTGGGAGTCTCTGCTGTGTTGAACTTGGCACACCCATAGAGAACCCTGGGAGTCTCTGCTGTGTTGAACTTGGCACACCCATAGAGAACCCTGGGAGTCTCTGCTGTGTTGAACTTGGCACACCCATAGAGAACCCTGGGAGTCTCTGCTGTGTTGAACTTGGCACACCCATAGAGAACCCTGGGAGTCTCTGCTGTGTTGAACTTGGCACACCCATAGAGAACCCTGGGAGTCTCTGCTGTGTTGAACTTGGCACACCCATAGAGAACCCTCGGAGTCTCTGCTGTGTTGAACTTGGCACACCCATAGGTAACCCTGGGAGTCTCTGCTGTGTTGAACTTGGCACACCCATAGAGAACCATGGGAGTCTCTGCTGTGTTGAACTTGGCACACCCATAGAGAACCCTGGGAGTCTCTGCTGTGTTGAACTTGGCACACCCATAGGTAACCCTGGGAGTCTCTGCTGTGTTGAACTTGGCACACCCATAGAGAACCCTGGGAGTCTCTGCTGTGTTGAACTTGGCACACCCATAGAGAACCCTGGGAGTCTCTGCTGTGTTGAACTTGGCACACCCATAGAGAACCCTGGGAGTCTCTGCTGTGTTGAACTTGGCACACCCATAGAGAACCCTGGGAGTCTCTGCTGTGTTGAACTTGGCACACCCATAGAAAACCCTGGGAGTCTCTGCTGTGTTGAACTTGGCACACCCATAGAGAACCCTGGGAGTCTCTGCTGGGTTGAACTTGGCACACCCATAGAGAACCCTGGGGGTCTCTGCTGTGTTGAACTTGGCACACCCATAGAGAACCCTGGGAGTCTCTGCTGTGTTGAACTTGGCACACCCATAGAGAACCCTGGGAGTCTCTGCTGTGTTGAACTTGGCACACCCATAGAGAACCCTGGGAGTCTCTGCTGTGTTGAACTTGGCACACCCATAGAGAACCCTGGGAGTCTCTGCTGTGTTGAACTTGGCACACCCATAGAGAACCCTGGGAGTCTCTGCTGTGTTGAACTTGGCACACCCATAGAGAACCCTGGGAGTCTCTGCTGTGTTGAACTTGGCACACCCATAGGTAACCCTGGGGGTCTCTGCTGGAGCACCTCTGGACGTGTATTGCTTTCTCTCTTCCTCCTCCTCTTGCCTTCCTGTTCTGTCTTTCTTGTCCATTTCTCTTCGTCCTTCTTGATTCTCTGTTTTAATCTCCCCCACCTTCCTCTGTCTTCCCCTCTGTTGCATGTGCTCCCTGTCTTCATTTGCAGGAACATCAAGGCCACATTGAGACCGCCACCAAGGGCCCTATCAGAAGTCGCACGAGACGGACCTCAGCAGTGTTTTGGAGAAGGATGAACAAAAGGTAATTTGTTTGTTTGAGGGAGACATTGTTGTTGTTTTTTTTTGTTGTTGTTGTTGTTGTTGTTGATGTCATGTTTATAAGATGGTAAAGGGTTGCCATAAATGTGAACATGAAAACTTATCAAATGCTTGAATGCACAAGTTCAGAATGCATATATCAACCTCCTGGGAGTGGTAGAGGTTTATCAATCTCTAATTATTATTATTATTATTATTATTAATTAATATTATTATTATTATTATTATTATTTTTATCATCATCATCATCATCATCATCATCATCATCATCATCATCATCATCATCATTTTTTTATTATTATTATTATTATTATTATTATTATTATTATTATTATTATTATTATTATTATTAATTATTATTATTGTTATTGTTATTATTATTATTATTATACTAAATATTGTTATTATTAAAATTATTATTATTTATAATACTTAAGTTCATCTTGCATTTATGTTGCTTGTGTGTGCCTCAGGACTGACCAACCAACACTGTTGTGCTCTCCTATGGGGGCATGGTTTAGGGTGGTGCACTCACCTGCACAGAGCACACACCATTGCTGGCCTTCTCTCAGCATGAGGAGTGTGAATGCTTATATCAAGTGAATGCTTATATCAATCAACCTTTAGTCTGTTTGGACAAATTTCAGCAGTCCTATTGTTGTTGTTGTTTGTGTGTGGTTATCAGGAAAACAAGATGCATTCTGTCCTTGTGCACAACTCAGGAGTTCTTGCCTATGGTGTGATGAACTTGGGTGGCTCATTCTTCTATAGTTTCCCCTAAAGCCACACCCATCTGGTCATATTCATCTCGGTGTCTCCATCTTGTTTCTGGACCTTTTCTTCGGTCCTTTTCTAAATGTGAGTATTGAGAGGATTCCAAACATTTTTGCAAGCTTAATTACAGTGTTGGAGTATACAGATAATTGATGCCAGTTAATTAATGTTTGATGTGCTCCATATAGAACATCATTCTTGCTATATTTTCTTGTAGTCCTATCGTATTTTAGGGCATATAAACACACCTCATTTCAGCACAGAATATTTACTACTTAGTGTATGGGAGACGATGGTATTTTTTTTTTTAACTTGTGGTAACATTTTTAGAGCTCCATAGATTCTGCAAACTTCATGGTATGGACTTGATATATAGATCAAAAGATAGGTATCTCTGTGTGCTCTCTTTTGATACTAAAATATGTTTCATAGGTATAACTATAGGCAAGTTACCCTAAAGTGGAGGGACCTCAAAAACCTGAATCCCAACCAAGATTGCTAAGTGCTAAAGATTTGAAATTGGTACGAGTGGCTAGAGGAAGCCCTAGTACGAGGCTATTCAATGACCTTTTTCATTAGGCGTTAAAATTTTAGTACGTGGTCAAGTGCATGGGTGGAAAATTGATTACGTTTAATTTTTCAGACCTACATCCTTTTCTATGATACTCCTCACCTCATCCTCTTCTTCCCCAGCCTCTCCCCTCCTCCTTCCCCAGCCTCTCTCCTCCTCCTTCCCCAGCCTCTCTCCTCCTCCTTCCCCAGCCTCTCTCCTCCTCCACCTCCATCCCTCCTACATGTCATTATCCTCCTCCTCTCCCTCCTGCTCTTCTCCCTCCCCACAAGCCCTCCCCCTCCTCCTCTAGGCTGCCCTAGTGATCATAATGGTGGCCACTTCCATGCAGTTGATTTTAGTGTCTAAAAAGTGCATTAAGACTATTTTTCTTTGCCGCTAACTTTTTAAAGTATTTAGGTAGGTAAGGGGTCACTGGCAAGCAAAGACTCGTGATTGTTTGGGGAGCTACTTGTTCCTAATGATCAGCTACCAATAACCCTCTCTCTTTGTGTGTGTGGGGGTGTGTGTGTGACATGACATGAATTAAGGACTGCTTATGAGAACACTAGCAAGGCACCCCAAAAAGTATTCAGTAACAATCTCAAGCAAGAATATGGCAAACACATCATATCTCTAGTTACTGGAGAGCGCCCCTCCTACAAAGGGAGGCGTGGTTTTAACCTAGCACAGACATGATGTAATGCCAGTAATGTCACACCAGACTATAAGACTGCACACAGTTATTACAATGTCAAAGTTCAATAACCACATTCCCTCACACTTCATGGAGGGGACTTGCTGTTAGTGGTATCCTCTGTGGGCTGCCAGAATGAACTGGATATCGATGAGATGATGTTCTGCTCTGTAGGTATTTGCAGGTCATCCTTCTCTAGGAATCCATTGCTGTCTCTCTATGTTGGAGATGCTGCAAGATCTGGTTCAACTCGTTGGCTGCTCAGCTGATTGGCAACCGATTCCTTGATCTGGTCGGTTGCCATATCCACAATTGATTTTACTCTGTCTCGATCATAGAGGTCACAGGTCCAAGGCAGTCTTTGACAATGCCTGGAATCCACTCTGGAGCACTGCACATGTTCCTGGCCATGACATGCTCTGCCACACCCCATTCACCATTTCAAGATCCTCTATCGTCATATCATTTTTATTTTTATGATGTGCTTGATTCTCTCTGACTGTCTTCACGATCTGGCTCAATCAAATCCAACGAGTTGGAACTTCTCTCTCTGTAACTATGAATTACCCAGCTAGTAAAATGTGGTGAGCTACGATAGGTGAGAAGAAAGTTTGCTATCCTTTGAGGTACAGATCTGCCACCATTCAGTGAAGCTTCATTGCTTGTTTGAAAGACTTCACAAATCTCTCCCCCTGACATTGGAAGCAGGATGGTAAGGTGCAGACTGAAGGTGCAATATACCGCTACTCTTCATGAAGGCTGAGAACTCTTCAGGTACAAATTGAGGAAGATTATCAGTAATGACTTGTTCTGGCAGCCTGTAAGTAGAGAACGTTTGCCTCAATACATAATTGTTTTGCAAGCTGTTGTCTGCCACATCTGGTGCACCTCTGGCCACTTGGAATGGGCATCCACTGTTATCAAGAACATTGCTCCCAAGAATCAGTGGCGGATACAGAGGGGGGGTCCAGGGGGTCCAAAAACCCCCCTTTTGGCCCTGAAGATCTTCTCAGACAAACTAAATTGTCTGCTGTACTAGAGCTTAGCCGATCATATCATAAACAGCTAGACGATTGGCCTAACCGCTAGCAGAGTAACAAAAAAGGATTCAAAACTTTTGTCGCTAGACAAGCTAGCATATTGATATCAACAGACAGCACAATACTTGCAGTTTCTATGTCATGCGGCTACAAAATTAATTTAGGGCTTTATTATTCAACCATACGCGTATAGGACCGCGCGAAGACTGTAGGGGCATGCGGCCTAAAAAATGAGCTTACTGACTTGACCTGCTAAGACTTTTAAGAATGGAGTCATCACAGAGAAATAAACGTACCCGAGTGGGTCCTCTCCACCGATTCCTTAAAGAGCCAGCATTGAATAGAAGTGAGTGTTTAATTTTCTAATAGGGGCAGGGATCAGTTTGATGGGGCTCTATAGTAACAACCATTTTTAATTCATTTGAAGGACCAGAGGCTGGTTTCACAGCTGTCACCTCAGGACCAAGCATAGACAGTCATGCCATGTTGCTACCCCCAGTTGCACCAATATCCAATGTTGAATGAAGATGTGCCAACACCAGTTGCACCAGAATCCACTTGTGAAGACGTGTCCCATGCTTCATCCAACCCCAGCCGACCACACCAGTATGATGTTGGAAACATCCTAGCTGGAGGCATTGATTCGACGAAGTTATCCAGAAGGGATAGGTTGGGTTACTTGAGAGATCACTTCACACCTGGTAAGAAGTATGGAAACTTCTGCCAGCAAACTGTCCAAAAAGGAACTCGCAGGAAGATCAAAACACTGACATTCCAACATTCTTGGCTACACAAATACACATGGTTTGTGTACTCAGAAGTGCTTCATGGAGGACTCTGCAAATTCTGCGTCCTCTTCCCACTCAAGGTTGGGCGCGTATCATCTGGTGTCCTGGTGTCAAAGCCCTTCTGTAATTTGTCAAAGGCATCTGGGCAGGATGGTGTATTGGAAAAACATGACAAGTGCAAGTACCACAAAAATTCACTTGAAGTAGCAACAACATTCATGCATGCTACAGATAACCCGACAGAAACATTGCCTTACATCATCTCCCAGAAACACCAGGAGACCTTCGACAGAAATGTCAATACACTTGCACCAGAATCAGTGATTCAGTATATACTGCTTTAATCAAACACAGTCCACATAATTATGACATTTGGGGGGGACCGGGTGGAGGGGGGGTTGAAAAACTTACTTTCTATATAATTCAGTACAGCTTTTAATTCAGTACAGCTTTAAGATGTGCCACTGTGCAAGTCTTTATGACCATGTCCTGTATAGACCTGCTGCTATTATTGTGATTCACAAGTTCATTTCTATGCTTTAATTTAAAAATTAAAAATGGACCCCCCCCTTTCAAAAATCCTGGAACCGCCCATGGAATGGCCCTGAAAAATCCACACAGACTCTCTCTCCCACAGAGATAATTCATATATGACTGCCTGTGAAGATAATTCAAGAGGAGAGGTCCTGATACATGACACAATTAACTATTAGAGAAGCCATAACTGCTTGTGTGTGCCTCTTGTTACTGAAGCAGCCATAACTGCTTGTGTGTGCCTCTTGTTGCTGGAGCAGCCATAACTGCTTGTGTGTGCCTCTTGTTACTGGAGCAGTCATAACTGCTTGTGTGTGCCTCTTGTTACTGGAGCAGCCATAACTGCTTGTGTGTGCCTCTTGTTACTGGAGCAGTCATAACTGCTTGTGTGTGCCTCTTGTTACTGGAGCAGTCATAACTGCTTGTGTGTGCCTCTTGTTACTGGAGCAGTCATAACTGCTTGTGTGTGCCTCTTGTAACTGGAGTAACTGGAGCAGCCATAACTGCTTGTGTGTGCCTCTTGTTACTGGAGCAGTCATAACTGCTTGTGTGTGCCTCTTGTTACTGGAGCAGCCATAACTGCTTGTGTGTGCCTCTTGTTACTGGAGCAGCCATAACTGCTTGTGTGTGCCTCTTGTTACTGGAGCAGTCATAACTGCTTGTGTGTGCCTCTTGTTACTGGAGCAGCCATAACTGCTTGTGTGTGCCTCTTGTTACTGGAGTAGCCATAACTGCTTGTGTGTGCCTCTTGTTACTGGAGCAGCCATAACTGCTTGTGTGTGCCTCTTGTTACTGGAGCAGCCATAACTGCTTGTGTGTGCCTCTTGTTACTGGAGCAGTCATAACTGCTTGTGTGTGCCTCTTGTTACTGGAGCAGTCATAACTGCTTGTGTGTGCCTCTTGTTACTGGAGCAGTCATAACTGCTTGTGTGTGCCTCTTGTTACTGGAGCAGCCATAACTGCTTGTGTGTGCCTCTTGTTACTGGAGCAGTCATAACTGCTTGTGTATGCCTCTTGTTACTGGAGCAGCCATAACTGCTTGTGTGTGCCTCTTGTTACTGGAGCAGCCATAACTGCTTGTGTGTGCCTCTTGTTACTGGAGCAGTCATAACTGCTTGTGTGTGCCTCTTGTTACTGGAGCAGCCATAACTGCTTGTGTGTGCCTCTTGTTACTGGAGTAGCCATAACTGCTTGTGTGTGCCTCTTGTTACTGGAGCAGCCATAACTGCTTGTGTGTGCCTCTTGTTACTGGAGCAGCCATAACTGCTTGTGTGTGCCTCTTGTTACTGGAGCAGTCATAACTGCTTGTGTGTGCCTCTTGTTACTGGAGCAGTCATAACTGCTTGTGTGTGCCTCTTGTTACTGGAGCAGCCATAACTGCTTGTGTGTGCCTCTTGTTACTGGAGCAGTCATAACTGCTTGTGTGTGTCTCTTGTTACTGGAGCAGTCATAACTGCTTGTGTATGCCTCTTTATACTACATCACATGATCTGTGGCTAATTTGATTGGTTAATAACTATAGGTTATATGAGCATATAACCTACACTTTTATTGCTGCAAGCCATGTCTAGTTTAGCGCATGCACAATGTAGTATAAGTAAGATAGCCTATACTCCACTCTCGGGTTATGCGCCAATGTAACCTACTCGTTTGCGGTTACTCGGCTTCGCCTCGGGGTAACCGCAAACTCGTACGTTACATAGGCCACTCTTTTGAATAGGCTATCCTATACACAAGAGCCCCCCATTGATCTTGTGGCCACCCCTGCATGCTATATATATTTGTTTGTTTATTTATTTATTTAATTGTTTATTTATTTATTTATTTATTTATTTATTTATTTATTTTTATTTATTTTTTGCTTTAAAAAAAAGTATTTTTATTTTTTTATATATATATTTTTTAAATAAATATATTTTATATATTTGATAGTTATACAATTAAATGATATAAGTTGAAGTAATGATATTAGTTGAAGAAGTCAGTAGCGGTTGACATATCAGCCGATCCCAACACTGAGGCCGCATTACCACGTTGTACAGCAACAGAGAGCCTCTGGATGAGGAAGTTGTTGAACTCTCCTGACCCGTAATCCTTATTTATTTATTTATTTATTTATTTATTTATTTATTTATTTATTTATTTATTTATTTATTTATTTATTTATTTATTTATTTATTTATTTATTTATTTATTTATTTATTTATTTAATGCCGAATACCGTAAGAGAATAAAATACTCCTCTTTGGCTGTCTCCCATTTTTTTGTGCCAATTGGAATCGAGACGGCTGGTTCATTTGGCAAGTCTGCAGGTCTTTTCTTTTCAGATTTGGGCAACCGTCTCAAACAGGAAACGGATGATCCCCGCTCCTCCTTTTTCCTTTCCCAGCGGATTGCAGTAGCCGTGCAGCGAGGTAACACTGCAGCTGTGCTGGGCACCAGCTTTAGTTGTAATGACGATTATTTTTTATAAGTAGTGTATTAAGATTTTTTGTTTTAATGTTTGTTTGTTGTTGTTTGTTAATGTTTGTTTGTTATTCTGTTTATATATATATATATTAAAATTGTTAAATAAAAAAATAATAAAAAAATAAAAAATAATTTTTTTTATTTAATTGTTTATTTATTTATTTATTTATTTATTTATTTATTTATTTATTTATTTATTTATTTATTTATTTATTTATTTATTTATTTATTTATTTATTTATTTATTTATTTATTTATTTATTTAATCATTTTTATATATTTAATTTATGTTTACATCTGGTGCACATGTACTGGCACATGGTGGGTAGCTACTGGTATATAGAGGCTCATGCCAGCCAGCTAGAGCAACTTGGAATTTGATTATTGAGAAGGTGATTATGATGCCTGTGCCTCCCCCCAGACCACCTGTTAACCTGCTAATACCACATAGTGATGGCTAATCATTGTGTGTGTAAGTTTTGTGTGTAAATGATTAAAAAATGTGGGTATTCATAGCCTACACCCCTCCTCCCCAACCTGCAACTGCTGGAGTCACCTATTTTACCCCTCCAATGGAAGTTCAAATTATTTCAGCTTCCCTATATGGAGTGTGCACTAAATGAAGGTGAATACGATTCAAGGCATATGCAATTTATACCAAACCCAGGCTAGCCTTGACTAGGCATGTGTGAACTCATTTAGCCTCGGCACTGGCTCCTCCCAGACCACATTGAGCTTCCAACCACAAAACCAGACAATATAAAATGGAGGCGAGGGCCCTAGCCCAGTTGGGAAGAAAGGTTTTACTAGTCCTCAGTCATGGACTAGTATTTCATTAGTTTCCAGTTGCTCCACGTCATCGTCAGGTCCGTGAAAGGGTCGCTAGAATCCTGACCTTCTCAACTTTGCAGTTTGGAAGTGAGCTCAGCAATTTGTGGTGTGGCTTCAGCTGCCACCTCTCCATGCATTAGGAGGATAATTGCACCATCTTTGCCTCCATCCTCCTAACATTCTGCACCTCCAGCTTCAAATTTAACCTCATCTGCACGCACACAAGATGAGTGCATGTTGCCAAGACAATTCAAGGGCAAACTCTGTTTTGTTCAGACCTCATAATGGGCAGAGACTATTGGAGGAGAAAGAATGTTGGAGGGAGAATTCATTCAAGGTATATAATAATGAAGAGAGAGAGAGAGCTCTACCCCCATATATCTCACCACCTGTTTGGAGACAAAAGGCTATCTCTTGTGGCTACTAGCCCACATACACACACCAGTGTGTTTCCTAGGCTACACCTGAATCAGGTCTGGTGGAGGGCATGGGACATGTAGTGTGCAGTAGGCCTGGGAGAGTTCTCCTTATCTGCTTGGACAATACATATGTATGGCTGCATGACTACCACTCTCCTCTCTCTACAGCATCAAAGAAAGTTGAGACTATAATATAATTACACATCTTATGTGTAGTACTGCCTTACTACCAACATGTGACACAATCCCAGTCTTGTCTCTGCACATGTGCAATACCAGATGACACACCCTCTTTTGTGGGTGCAGCATTACATCACCACTCATGAATATAATTAAGGCCACACCCGATTTGCACTGTTTCCTGTAGCTCTTGTGTCTGCTGAAGTTCTGTATCTAAAGTGTTTCTCAACTAATAGTTCTCTCTAAACATTGCAACCATGGCTAGAGACATGGAGGATGCAGAGAAGTATTTGATGGAGTTAGAGAAGGAGATCACATGTTCCATCTGCAAGGAGCACTACACTCTGCCCAAGGCGATTTGCTGATGCACACACAATTCCAGGTACAAGAAGTCATCATTGTTTCATTCCTGTGGACAATAACAACTTGAAGATTAGTAGAATTTCAGGAGATAATACAGGAACAAATGTGACAGTCAATCAAACAGAAGCTATTCCAGTATTCCAAGATCTACATCCTGGACAATACATTGCTGCCATCTATGATCGGGATTGGTACATAGGAAATATCGCAGAAGTATCAGAAGATGCTGCAGATATTTTGGTAGACTTTATGCAAACCAAAGGACCAGCAAATTCCTTCACTTGGCCATATCAAATTCCTTCACTTGGCCATATCGAAAAGACCAATGTTGGGTCCCAGAACATCATGTCCTGGCATTAATTGAAGGCTTGACGAGTTCAACTGGACGGCAGTACAACCTTGATGCACCCTCATTGAAGAAAGTTTCTGACGGTTTTAGGCAGTTTTGTAAGAGACACAACTTGTAATTATATTTTTGCACCCATTGATATGCAATGTTAGTTCTAACACAAGGTCATGTTACATCATCTGTAGGTAAAGTAAATGTTAATATTATGTCACGAATGATAAAAATGTCTCTTTTTCAATTATCAATTAGTTACTGAAAGCTTTACGGAAGCAAGATGTGTTTAATATCAAATGAAAGAGTAAATTTTTCTCTTTCTTGTGAGATATAACATTTTATAGTATGACCTATCCCACATAACGAAAATTGTGGTTGAAACTGTATTATAATTTCATTTTTTGCAAATAGGGATGCCTATATCTCAGAAGTTGTAGGAATCAGAGACTTCATATTATACACACTAGTGAACAGGGTGCTAGAGATGCTGTATACAAAGTTACAAGGGATTCTAGCAGTTAGTTTTTGCCTGGTTGGTGGCCAAACATTGGTTCGCAAGCATTATTATTAGTGAAATCATCCTTTTTGATTTGATCAGTACCACAAAAAAGTATACATAAATCATCTTATGTTGATATCTCCTTATAGCAGAGTGTGAGATGAACAAATCCTGAAAATTTCAGAGCTTAACCTCTTCCGGATCAAAAGTTACAGGCTCTTGAATATGAACAAAAAATCAATACGCGAAAAAAAGCCCGCGAAATTTGCACCGCCCAGACATGATTTAAGGGTCATATCATCCAAAATATTCAATATTTTGCCCCCAAATTTTGCATAGCTTCATAATATACGTTGTAGCACATACATGCCAAAAATGGTTGAATTCTGAGAGGGTCACCCGGGGACTTTTCTAAAAACTGGTTGAATTGACATGGAATGACCCATATGTGTATATATATATAATATACGTTTGCTGGTGAAGGCTACAAATAGTGCTCAATGCTGTGTTAAAGCAGAGCTATTGAATAGTAGAGAAGTATTGGGATGGCTAGTCCTACTATAGTTTCATGCTAATGCAATCACCAGGGACAATGAGCAACTGAGGTGGCATGTGAGCATATATGAGGTGGGGCAGGCAAGTGGGGTGATGCTAGTCCATGGATGGGTGTTGATGAATGTGATAATTGAAATGCTCTTGAGGAGAAACTTGTTCTTGTGCCTACACTTTGTAAGGAATTCTGATCGCTTGTTCAATGATGTTTGGCTGTCGGAGTAGATAATGTGGAATTTTTCAGCAATGCACAAGTTGCAACGTTTCGATATGGTGGAATACGATGCTGCTCTGTCGATAATGGCCCATTTTATGTTGTATCGGGTTTTGCTGTCTTTAAGTTTCCATATGTATTTGGGGAGTTCTGTAGTGTTTCTCTTGTTTTCATGGTTAGGAGAACTTGTGGTTTGTGTAGCGTGCCTTGAAAGTTGTATCCGTGAGCCCTATGTAGTGTTTTTCGTCATGGTCGGTGGAGACGGAGGCAAGACAGTACCCATCCAGCGGGCAATCTTTCTGGTTTAGGGTGGTGCACTCACCTGCACAGGCTAAGACCTTGTATTGTGATGATGCTGGGCCTCAGAACTGACCAACCAACACTGTTGTGCTCTCCTATGGGGGCATGGTTTAGGGTGGGGCACTCACCTGCACAGAGCACACACCATTGCTGGCCTTCTCTCAGCATGAGGAGTGTGAATGCTTATATCAATCAACCTTTAGTCTGTTCATGGACAAATTTCAGCAGTCCTATTATTATTGTTGTTGTTGTTGTTGTTTGTGTGTGGTCATCAGGAAAACAAGATGCATTCTCTCCTTGTGCACACCTCAGGAGTTCTTGCCTATGCTGTGATGAACTTGGGTGGCTCATTCGTCTATAGTTTCCCACAAAGCCACACCCATCTGCTCATATTCATCTCGGTGTCTTCAATATCGCCATCTTGTTTCTGAACCTTCTCTTCAGTCCTTTTCTAAATGTGAGTATTGAGAGGATTCCGAGTTAGCTGCAGACCTTTTTGCAAGCTTAATTATATAGTGTGGTTCAGAGTACACAGATAATTGATGCCAGTTAATTTATGTTTGATGTGCTCTATATATAAAACCATTCTTGGTGTATTATCTTAAGTCCTATCGTATTTTAGGGCATATAAACGCACCTCATTTCAGCACAGAACATTTACTACTTAACCCACTCACTGTCACAAGCGTATATATACGCAAAAGTTGTTTATCAAATTTAAAAACCCATAAAAAATCGATCGTACCATTCACAGACACATATTATAGGTCAAAAGTTATTACCCTACGATCGTACCGAATATAAAGGCAATAGAGGTTCGGTAACTAGGGTAGTAATATTGAAAAGTCGTACCCACTCAGAATGTCAAATCGTGTTGAAGATGGCGGTTGGACTGTCCTTGGATAAAGTTATTTCTCAGGTTTAGGGCGACAATTTTGGACTTTCTGAGGATGAAAGCAGTGATCAAGAAGGCGCTGGCATCTCATCCTACCTTGGCCAGCGTCGTGTTGACCCTGAATTTCTTCTAATCGCTTGGCAGAATAGTTGCTGATGACCTACCTTCAAGGAAGCGTAGCGCTTTCACTCGAGGTGACGATCTAGATGGAGATGAGAATACCAGCGATGAAGAAGGTATTTACAGTCAGTTTAGCTACAGTTTAGCTATAGCTAGTTTTGTTGTTAGCAAAGCAAAGCATGGATCTACAATGCTCTTTTAGTTTCGTTGTTGCGGTAGTCCGCGCTAAAATTATTTGATGCCAATTTCTTATCCCCTTCAGATTTGATGCATGAAGCGATGGATTGGGCAGCTGATAGAGCTTCATCAACTCTGACACAATCTATTGTTGCTAGCCCTCCTATTACTGTGGTGGCTGCTTCATCACCTTCTCCATTGTTCCTCCAGTATCTACAACACTAGGTTGTGTAACCTCTGCATCAGGTTCTATGACTTATGTGACATCTGTAGTCACTCCTATACTACTATTTCCAACATCATCATTGTCTGTTCCATCATCATGCCCTCCTTTATTTTTACCCTCGCAATCTGTGTCCTCTTCTAGTGAAGTATGCACTCCTTCACAACCAGTTGTTCAGTTTAGTCATAGCACTAGGAGTGTTCATCATGCTCGAGTTAGTCAGAGTAGTGGTAGTGAAATAGCTTCTAGTGCTTCAAGTTCTGCTCTGCCTTTAGCTAGTCCTCTTTTTCTTTCTGGAACTTCACCTACCAGCATTTCTTTAGCTCCGTCTCTTGCTTCTTCTACTGTGTCCTCAGCTAGTACCTTTGATAGTCCCTCCTCTAATTCTCCAGAAGAGTGTGTTTGCGTATATGGTTGAGGCATGCATTCCCGAATAGCTATGTTCTAGACTCTCATGTCTGCAGAGCAGATCACCTTGCCATGGGGTTACAGGAAGAGAGATTTTTTAACCTTCCGGTTGGAGCTAGCTAAGGAACTAGTGGTATGCTTCTGCTCACGTCAGCATGCTGGCCGCCCTCGCTCAGTTCATAACGAGCGTCTAGACCGGCTGAACACCACGCTTGGCATTAGTCAGCACTAACTGAAAGACAGCAGTGGTGTATTGTCTGTGTAGCAGTTGGAAATGTCTGGAATCTCAAACGACCATGAGACCACTTATTTGCCTTCACTGCAAAGTACCAAGTGCTGTGTGTCACAAAGAGGGACTGTTTTTTTCAAGTACCACACCATGGTAGACTTCATAGTTTCCTAGTTTTTGCTTCACTTTTTTTTAAATTTTACTTTCTATGGTATTTCCATTTTTCTCTCTGTTCTATGCGTGTGCTAGATGACTGTTGTTTTGTATATGCATGTTTTTGTTGCTATTGTTGTCCTGTTATGGGAAGAAGAAGATGTAATAAATAATTGTTCATACAACACCAACATGTTAACAATATCTTCATCAGAAAATAAATATTAAAAAATGAAAAATATATGCTATGCAAGTTTTGTGAATACAATGAGTGTGTGCATATATATAATATATAATATATATAATACACATGTTGGCATATTGCATATTGACGTAAGAGCTTCTCATTAGGCTGTAATTACTTAATGATATTCATCATGTGTGGTCATTGCTTAGCAACCTAAAGTTGACCACAATGTTTGTCAACACCAATGCTATCCCGTCAACCATGGTTGCTAGGGACTTTAGTGCATTCCTGATTTAATATTGATTTTTATTTGCACCCGAGTCCAATTTAAAAAAAATGCTGCCTAAACCTGACGGTGAATGGGTTATTAAGGGGGGACTATGCGTCAAAACCACAAAATAATTGTACCTATTTCTAATTGCCTTCACTTTTGTTCTCTTTCATTTACACAAGTATTTATCGTACCAAAGTCTTTATTATTCTGTGTTTGTTTTTATAAAGTGTTAAATATCTCTATATACAAATTTTCTCAGAAGATACATGCAGAAACATCGAGGTAACTCCAAGATATCTGTGGCAGACCTAGCTGCCTAACAATTTGAAGTCATTTACTCATAATTGGTGTGTGGCTTGCTAAGGAGTGTCTCAGTGATATCCATGGACCAAAGTTACCATATTATGTTGTCATGTTGATTAGTTACACACTACAGAGTCTGAAAAACTGATAAAAACTAGAGGCCACCTCTTCTAACCACCATCTCTTGGCAATCCTTGCAATAAACAAAAATCTGATTCATGGATATCACAGTGGTTTTTGTGTGGCAGCTTTGGCTGGAAAACACCAGGAAAAATCACAAACCTCACCACTTGAAATCAACATAACTTGCTAATACTTAGAGTACTTAAAAATTTGGCACGTACAAAAGACAGATAATTAGAAGGGCTATCCAGTGATATAAAAGGTATCATTTTTTTAATTAAAGTGTATAAAAGTTAAGAGCTTTACGGCAAAAAACAAGATTTTTTGGGAAAAATGAGAAAAATATAGACCAAGTTAGGGCAAATATCATGCAAGATGTGTTCTCTTTGTAGTTTCTTGATCTGTTACATGAACAAAAAAATTGTTTGCAAGAAGAAGATAAAAAAGAAGGGAAAAAAAGAAATCTCTAATTTTTGACGCATAGTCCACCCTTTAAAGCATCCCAACCCAAAATGTTGCACTGTATTCTAGTTAAAAAAAGTAAAATTAGAATGCATATTTATTTATACAAGGCAAGCTACCAGTATTTCCTATTGAACATCAGGCAGGAGGTCAGCGCAGCAAAATATGTCCTTTACAACTAATATACCCGGTAACCATGACTACATGCAAATCCTACCTACCGGGACATGAAATGACTTCAGGAGGGACAATGGCATTTTTGGGGGGAGAGTGACCCACATGTATTTTTTTGTGTGTGTGTCTGTGGTTACCACTTTATAACTCCATAGATTCCGTAAGCTTCATGGTATAGGCTTGATATATAGCTGAAAAGATAGGTCTCTCTTTGTGCTCTCTGTTGATACTAAAGTCACACAAGTCAAATCTTTAGCACTTTGCAATCTGGAGATATTTATGCAGCCAATTCAGGCATTCAGGTTTTGAAGGTCCCTCCACTTTAGGTCTAGTAACTTGGCTATAGTGAAAAATATTTTAGTATGAAAAGAGAGCACACAGAGAGACCTATCTTTTGAACTATATATCAAGTCCATACCACAAAGTTTACAGAATCTACGGAGCTCTAAAGTGGTAACCGCAAGTTAATTTTTTTTTTAATGCCATTGTCCCCCCCCCCGTGCTAGTCTTACTAAACACAATAAGTGCAGAAAACATGACTCTTCAGTAAAATAAACTCCCCCCACCTAATCCTCTTCAAAGCACGAAGATTCTGCCTCGTCAGCACAACCTAAAAAGTCCTCATCATTAGTTTATAGAAACTGGACTGCTGGCATCAGTGTCTTCAAATAGTGCCCACTCTTCACTTGCATCCAGGCCATTACTAATCCCACACTTTTTAAAGCATTTCACAATTACTTCAGTTCTTATGTCATCCCACGACTTCTTCACCCACTCACACACCTGTGTAATGGTGGGCCGCTCCACTCTTCCTGCGGGGGTGAGGTCATGACCTGGTTCTCCCATCCATTGGTTCTCCTGCTCCCACATGTTAGGCTTAAATATTGACACGTCTAAAGGCGGCCATTGGCTCGTCAGCCCCCCAGGAATGGCGACTACTTGGGTCTTCAATTCTCCCACCTTCTCTTTAATGGCTTCAGTTTTATGTGCTCTGAGTTGGTCCCAAACTAGAAGAGAAGGTTTTCTTAAAGAGGCCACCAGGAGGCCTTGCCCCTACTCTTTGTAGCCACAGTTTCATGCCATTGTCATCCTCCTTCCTTTTACATGAGCAGACACACCAGGTGCAAGTGGTCTTTGGCTGGAGGTTTCCGATTCGATGGAAATTTATTTCTTCATCACCCGCTCTTGCCTACTTGGTCACTATTTAGTGCCTAAATGCAAGCAGGAAGTTGTAGAGTAGCCTCCTCTAGCTACAGATAACTGGCTAGCACTTTCCAGGCACTAGATTTAAGGGCCCCCCACTTTGGCTGCATGTAACTTTAGCATAGTTATACCTGTGCAGCTTTTTTGATACCAAAAGAGAGCACACAGACAGATCTCTCATTTGAGCTATTATCAAGTTCATAAAGTGAAGTGTGCAGAATCTATGGGGCAAACTCGTAATCACAGCATTATGAAATTACTTTTTTTAGACCTTGTCTCCAAAAATAGCATTACACTTTTCTATGATACTCCTCACCTCATCCTCTTCCTCCTCCTCCCCCAGCCTCTCTCCTCCTCCTTCCCCAGCCTCTCTCCTCCTTCCCCAGCCTCTCTCCTCCACCTCCACACCTCCTACATGTAATTATCCTCCTCCTCTCCCTCCTGCTCTTCTCCCTCCCCACAAGCCCTCCCCCTCCTCCTCTAGGCTGCCCTAGTGATCATAATGGTGGGCACTTCCATGCAGTTGATTTTAGTGTCTAAAGATAACTCTCTCTGAGTGCTTTAAAACAATGTGTATTTAGGTTGGTAAGGGGTCAGTGGCAAGGAAAGACACGTGATTGTTTGGGGAGGCACAAACTACTTGTTCCTAATGATCAGCTACCAATAACCCTCTCTCTTTGTGTGTGTGTGGGAGTGTGTGTGACATGACATGAATTAAGGACTGCTTATGAGAACACTAGCAAGGCACCCCAAAAAGTATTCAGTAACAATCTCAAGCAAGCACAAGGCAATGGCATCATATCTCTAGTTACTAGAGAGGGCCCCTCCTACAGAGGGCGGCGTGGTCTTACCCTAGCACAGACATGATGTAATACCAGTAATGCTACACCAGACTATAAAGGCCTGTCCGCACTATACCACCGATCTACATCCGATCGATATAAATCCTGTCCGCACTGCACTCACATTTTTCCGGGTACGATCCGATCGCGATCCGACTGGTCCACCCGGGGTAGGTAGATCCGATCGCTATAAGGTCCTATCCGAGTGAAATATATGGTGGGTGTGGCATTCTCACGTGACAAAAACGCGGCTAGCGATACGAAAGAGTTATGGCAGCTGGTTGGACTTGGAGGAGACGAAGGCTTTGGTAGGAATCTGGGGGGATGAGGATGTTCAGGCTCAGTTAGATGGCGTGGCCAGGAACAGGTCGGTGTACCAGCGTATTGCCAAAGCCATGAAAGACCTGGGACACGAGCGGACGTGGCAACAATGTAAAACGAAAGTAAAGAACCTCACCCAGAGGTATAGGAAGGTAAGCTTTTTGGTTTTGACCGTATATCTATAAGCATTTTAAGCTTTTGGGTTTTGCTGGCTGGCTGGTTTAGCTATAAGCTTTTGGGTTTTGCTCGCTGGCTGGTTTAGCTATAAGCTTTTGGGTTTTGCTCGCTGTTTTACAATATTAATGATGAATTTAATTTATTAGGTACCTTGAGTTCTCAGCACAGAAGAGAGGCAGTGACGGCTCGAAAGAAAGGTTTGTATTTAGAAGTTTGTACAATACAGTGTTAACTATTCCTTTTAAACCGGTAGGACAAAAACGCCGGCATGAAGACAGTGGGCTGAGGGAGCTTGCTGCAATCTTCCAACCATCCAACCGGCAGAGGAGCGTGCAGCTGAGAGGGAGGAGCGTGCTGCAGAGAGGGAAGCAGAACTGCAAGCGAAGGAGCTAGCACTAGAGGCGAAGAGGAGGGAAAGGGAAGAGAAGCACGAGGAACGCATGATGGCCATGTTCAGCAGTATTATCCTCCACCGTCCACGTACCCTCCTAATAGTTTCCACACTTCTCTTCCCCCCCACCCACCCTTTCCCATCTCAACCACCACCACCAACTTATTTTTCATCTCCTAACTTCCCTCACCACTATTCACCTTCACCATAGCTTATTATTGTGTTATTCAATTTTATTTATATACTATGATAAACCATTCTGATCTGCTAATTGTTAGTACAGTTTGTCTCTGATGGCTGTAGCTGTGCCACTGCTTGCTGCTGAGGTTGATACACTTCCACTTGCACTGCCTTCCCGATTGAGCCAGTTATCTTGACAATGATCACCATGGATCTCACACACGTGCAATACTATGCATGAACTAACAATGCTTGGTACATTGGCCAAGTTCGAGTCTATATTCAGTAGACATCGCCATTGGCCCTTTAACCGACCAAAAGCATTCTCCACCACCATCCTTGCCCTATAATTAAAGTTCAGTTCTTCTGGTGTACTGGATGTCTCCAAGTAGGGTTTCGTCAGCCATGGTAGAAGTGGATATGCTGGATCACCCAGAACAACAAGTGGCACTTCAACGTCATTGAATAGTTTTGTCCAGTTGGGAAACAAAGACCCATTACATGCATTTCTATAAAATGCCGAATTAGCAAAAACACATGCATCATGTACCTGCAAATAGTGAGGGAAGCACAGTGGTGATATAATATAGAAAAACACACAGAGCCAGGACATATCCATCTTCAAGTACAAGTACACTAGCAGCGGCATGTGAGCCATACCAGCTGTCATGTCATGTGACACGCAGCTGCTTGTAGGTGTAAAATGCTTTTAAATGCTTTTAATTGTGGTTGTTCATTTTTGCAGTGCGGACAGGATTTATCCAGATCAGATCTAGATCCCACTTATCAAGATCGGATCTAGATCAATACAATACATAAGGACATGCCTTAAGACTGCACACAGTTATTACAATGTCAAAGTTCAATAACCACATTCCCTCATACTTCATGGAGGGGACTTGCTGTTAGTGGTATCCTCTGTGGGCTGCCAGAATGAACTGGATATCGATGAGATGATGGGCTGCTGTGTAGAGCTGGTACTTGCAGGTCATCCTTCTCTAGGAATCCATTGCTGTCTCTCTATGTTGGAAGTGCTGGTTCAACTCGTTGGCTGCTCAGCTGATTGGACAGCCGATTCCTTGATCTGGTCGGTAGCTGTTTCCACAATTGATTTTACTCTGTCTCGATCATAGCCCAAGGCAGTCTTTGACAATGCCTGGAATCCACTCTGGAGCACTGCACATGTTCCTGGCCATGACATGCTCTGCCACACCCCATTCACCATTTCAAGATCCTCTATCGTCATATCATTTTTCTGGTGTGCTTGTTCTCTTTAACTATCTTTCCACGATCTGGCTCAATCAAATCCAACGAATTGGAACTTCAATAAGGAACTATGAATTACTATCCTAGTAGAATGTGGCGAGCTACGAAATCTCTCCCCCTCCGAAGCAGGATGGTAAGGTGCAGACTGAAGGTGCAATATACCACTACTCTTCATGAAGGCTGAGAACTCTTCAGGTACAAGAGGAAGATTATCAGTAACGACTTGTTCTGGCAGCCTGTAAGTAGAGAATGTTTGCCTCAATACATAATTGTTTTGCAAGCTGTTGTCTGCGACATCTGGTGCACCTCTGGCCACTTGGAATGGGCATCCACTGTTATCAAGAACATTGCTCCCAAGAATGGCCCTGAAAAATCCACACATACTCTCTCTCCCACAGAGATAATTCATATATGACTGCCTGTGAAGATAATTCAAGAGGAGAGGTCCTGACACATGACACAATTAACTATTAGAGAAGCCATAACTGCTTGTGTGTGCCTCTTGTTACTGGAGCAGCCATAACTGCTTGTGTGTGTCTCTTGTTACTGGAGCAGTCATAACTGCTTGTGTGTGTCTCTTGTTACTGGAGCAGTCATAACTGCTTGTGTGTGCCTCTTGTTACTGGAGCAGTCATAACTGCTTGTGTGTGCCTCTTGTTACTGGAGCAGTCATAACTGCTTGTGTGTGCCTCTTGTTACTGGAGCAGTCATAACTGCTTGTGTGTGCCTCTTGTTACTGGAGCAGTCATAACTGCTTGTGTGTGCCTCTTGCTGGAGCAGTCATAACTGCTTGTGTATACAAAGTCATCTTACTTTATGTTATTCCTGAAAAACGCTATTTTTGATTATTGAGAAGGTGATTAAGATGCCAAGGCCCCCCCAGACCACCTGTTAACCTGCTAAACCACAAGTAATCATTGTGTGTGTATGTTTGTGTGTATATAATTAAAACTTGTGGCTTTAAAAAATCATCACAACCTACCCCCCTCCCCTCCCCAACCTGCAACCACCTCTTTTATTTCCTCCAATGGAGGTTCAGCTACCCTATATGGGGTGTGCACTAAATGAAGGTGAATGCAATTCGAGGGTATACATAATTTATCCCAAACCCAGGCACTCATTTAGCCTCGGCACTGGCTCCTCCCAGGCCATATTGAGCTTCCAACCACAAAACCAGACAATGTAAAATGGAGGCCAGGGCCCTAGCCCAGTTGGAAAGAATGGTTTTGCTAGTCCTCAGTCTCATGGACTAGTATTTCATTAGTTTCCAGTTGCTCCACGTCATCGTCAGGTCCGTGAAAGGGTCGCTAGAATCCTGACCTTCTCAACTTTGCAGTTTGGAAGTGAGCTCAGCAATTTGTGGTGTGGCTTCAGCTGCCACCTCTCCATGCATTAGGAGGATAATTGCACCATCTTTGCCTCCATCCTCCTAACATTCTGCACCTCCAGCTTCAAATTTAACCTCATCTGCCCACACACAAGATGAGTGCATGTTGCCAAGACAATTCAAGGAAAACTCTGTTTTGTTCAGACCTCATAATGGGCAGAGACTATTGGAGGAGAAAGAATGTTGGAGGGAGAATTCCATTCAAGTTATATAATAATGAAGAGAGAGAGAGAGCTCTACCTCCATATATCTCACCACCTGTTTGGAGACAAAAAGGCTCTCCCTTGTGGCTACTAGCCCACATACACACACCAGTGTGTTTCCTAGGCTACACCTGAATCAGGTCTGGTGGAGGGCATGGGACATGTAGTGTGCAGTAGGCCTGGGAGAGTTCTCCTTATCTGCTTGGACAATACATATGTATGGCTGCATGACTACCACTCTCCTCTCTCTACAGCATCAAAGAAAGTTGAGACTATAATATAATTACACATCTTATGTGTAGTACTGCCTTACTACCAACATGTGACACAATCCCAGTCTTGTCTCTGCACATGTGCAATACCAGATGACACACCCTCTTTTGTGGGTGCAGCATTACATCACCACTCATGAATATCATTAAGGCCACACCCGATTTGCACTGTTTCCTGTAGCTCTTGTGAAGTTCTGTATCTAAAGTGTTTCTCAACTACTAGTTCTCTCTAAACATTGCAACCATGGCTAGAGACATGGAGGAGGCTGAAAAGTATTTGATGGAGTTAGAGAAGGAGATCACATGTTCCATCTGCCAGGAGCACTACACTCTGCCCAAGGCCCTCCCTTGCCTCCATTGCTACTGCAAGCACTGCATCCTCAAGCTAGCCCTCAGGACAGGCAAAGACCAGCCTTTTCCTTGCCCAGAGTGTCGCCATGAAACCACCCTGCCTGAGGGCAATGAAGACAGCCTCAAAACGGCTTTCCATATCAACCGCCTCAAAGAACTGTATGCCAAGCAGAAGAGAGCTCTTAGCAAGGAGGAGGTGAAGTGTGAGATATGCACCACCTCTTCAGTCAAAGCTGAATCATTTTGCAGACAATGTGACAAGTTCATATGTGAAAAATGTGTGGAGGCACATCTGAGGATGAAAGTTATCTTTGATGGCCATGAAGTTCTCTCTTTGGATGAGGTGAAGAAGGAGAGAGCTAAAGACATCCTCCCCAAAGATTGTCCTGCTAAGAAGTGCCAACTTCACACAAAGTCGCTCAAAATGTTCTGCTTCGACTGTGATGTATTAATTTGTCGTGACTGCACACTAAAGGACCACAGGGACCATCTCTTTGACTTCACCAACTTAGCGGCTGAGAAGAAGAGAAAAGAGCTGATGGAGAGCTTGAGGCCTCTGAGAAACGTGGCAGCCAATCTCTCTTTTGCTGTTGAAGAGATACAGACCACAGAATCTGAGCTAGCAGCCCAGGGAGAGTCTGTAGCCAACACCACCGGGAAGTCCTTTGAGGAGCTGCACGCTATCATTGAAAGGCACAAGGAGAAGATGTTAGAGGAGACCAAAAAGATAGTCTGTCAGAAAATGGAGAAGCTTCAAGGACAAAAGGAGGACATTTCCATTTCCCTTGCAGAGATGCAGAGCATTGTGGACTACACCGAGCAGTGTGTGAAGCATTGTTCTAACGATGAGGTCATGTGCACACATGCTGAGTTGGAGAGTATGATCCAGCGAAAAATAATTGAAGACAGCAACAAGCCAGGGCAGAAGCTTACGCCAATGGAGGAGGTTTATGTAGCGGTGGAGGTGAGCTGTGCTGAGGCCCTGGAGCAGCTCCTCCAGACCCAGGCTAAGATAACTGGACTTCCCATCACTCTAGTCATCAACACTGTGTCCAGCAAGGCTGAGGCTGGGAAGTTATCAGAAGTGGTCTTGTGCACCACTCAACTCTGTGGCAACAAGCCATCAACACGTGCTGTTCAAATAGACTGCCATATGAAGTGTCTGCACAGTGGAGCTCACATCAAATCCTGCACCAAAGAAATTGGAGCCGACAAATATCGCATCCAGTTCAGACCCACTCACCGTGGACGACATGAACTTACGATCTCATTGGACGGGCATCAAGTAGCAGGCAGTCCCTTCCCTGTGCTTGTCCCCATCCCGCCCACTCAACTAGACAAGCCTGTCAAGGTGTGGCGTGGTGTAACATTGCCTAGTGGTGTCACTGTCAACTCTGTGGGTGAGCTTGTAGTCACTGAATATACAGGAGATGTCGTTGTGTTGGATAGAGAGGGGAAAAGATTGAGAAGTATCAATCACTCAGAACATAAATTTAAACATTTACGAGGTATTGCTGTAGACAGTGAAGACAACATCTATTTCACTGATGAAGGCACTAATCGAATCTTCAAGTTGAACAAGAAATGCAGCAAGGTTCAAGTGCACAGAGTCCAGCAAGTGAAAGGTCGAGGACATTACGATGTTACAGTAGTTGGAGATGAAGTGATGGTTACTGAACTTGGCAATGGAGGTAGGATCATGGTGTACGACAGAGAACTGAAATATGTGAGACAGATTGTTGGTGCAGATAAAAACACATTGTGGGGCCTATCTCCTGACAGTCATCAAAACGTGTACGTCATTAGTCCTGAGAGCTCTAGTATTCAAGTCTTCAGTAATGATGGAGCATTCCTACGCTCCTTTGGCTGTGATGAGGATGGTGTGAAGAGGTTGAAGTCTCCATGTGGTGTGTGTGTAGCTGGTCAGTATGTGTATGTGGCAGATGCTGATGTATATAAGATAGTAGTGTTCACTACTGAGGGAGACTATGTCACCTCGTTTGGTGGTGGACGCTATTTCGGTGTGTGTGTAGATCAAGATGGGTTTGTGTATGCTAGTAACATTCAATTGAATAAGATTGATATATTTTAGTTTTCTGTTGGCAATTAGTTGATGAATTATAATGCATGATTCAATGAAGCTTTTATTGTCCTCCACTCACAACAGATAATGGAACTTGTAAGAGTTGAAGACTTCCTTTGTCCAGAAGGAAACTTCCAAAAAATTAAAATAATGATTATGGGTGTGGCCTAGCAGCCTGTGATCCCCCCCCCTCAGGATGTGGTGGAGGGAGGTCTCCTGCCCACATCTTCGCCAGGTGGAGGCCTCTTGGCTCCCAGCAACTACTGGCTGACTGACTTTCTTGAAGGCTGTGGGTAGAGACAAGTGTGCACTAATTAGTACCCACTAGTATTTATTATCACTTGACAGTATGGACATATAATATAATATATAGAAACACGAGTGATGACCATGATTAGGGAGGAAGAGGACTGATGGTCTACAAGTCAAAATCAAGTAGTTGATGGCAGAAGTTAGTATAGTTACAGCTACTAGTTGGAAAAATTGACAGCTACTAATTAGCTGCTAGAGACTTGATCCTCACCTCTCCTTAAATATGCCTGACCTGGCAGACTCTCGGCAAGAATCTTTACCAATTGTTAACTCATTGCAATAAGGCACTTGCACATCCGTGCAAAGTAATACACATTCCTAGTCCAATAATCACAGGAGTGTTAGGAGGGCTAATTAGGTATTTGTGCATAACTTTAATTACCTTGTTGGATATTAGATTTCCAATGCTGCTGTCTCCAGACACTATCCCAGTTGGTAAAGGGTGGGCTTTGAGTAATCACTCCTTGTATGCACTCTGACCCTTGCCTTCTCCATCGCCAATTGACCCTGGCTACTATAGGATTGGTATGCAGCAGGGTGGTACCGCACCTCCTGGGTGTTGGCAGAGGTCGGGTTCATTACAGTGTGCACTTGGACGTGGGTTAGTATATGATTGGAGGGAGGACTGTTTAGAGTGAAGGCATTGTGGTCTTGAGTGTAATTTAGGTTGTCTATAGAGGCATGCAGATAAGGCTGAAGTTCTATGACTTGGCTAGTTGAAGTTCTCTCGTTGTCCTGGCTAGTTGAGGTTCTCTCCTTGTCCTGGCTAGTTGAGGTTCTCTCCTTTTCCTGGCTAGTTGAGGTTCTCTCCTTGTCCTAGCTAGTTGAGGTTCCCAGCTTTCCAGCCATAGGCACTTGGTGTGTTAGGTAGGTTAGGGCTAGGCCTAAGTTTTAATCTTACTCTAGTAATTGGCCTAGCTAACCTAACACTAGCCCCATCTCTAGCCCTGGCCCTAGCTCTTGGCCCATGTGGTCTGTGTTTTAGTCTGACCCCATAGATACACAAGTCCTGCAAGGCAATGCTGTTCAAGTCCCCAGCCAGGACTCACTTCCTCTTTCACACTTGTGAGGTGTGAGGTAATAATAGTTCATTTACTGTGGGTAAGGTGTGGCCATGGTAGTAAAGTAAGCCCTCACAAGCATGTTGCCCCTGCCTTGTGCCACACAACTCCTATGCATGTTGCCCTGTGCCGCACAACTCCTATGCATGTTGCCCTGTGCCACACAACTCCTATGCATGTTGCCCTGTGCCACACAACTCCTATGCATGTTGCCCTTGCCACACAACTCCTATGCATGTTGCCCTGTGCCACACAACTCCTATGCATGTTGCCCTGTGCCACACAACTCCTATGCATGTTGCCCTGTGCCACACAACTCCTATGCATGTTGCCCTGTGCCACACAACTCCTATGCATGTTGCCCTGTGCCACACAACTCCTATGCATGTTGCCCTGTGCCACACAACTCCTATGCATGTTGCTCTGTGCCACACAACTCCTATGCATGTTGACCCTTGCCCTTTGTGGTATTGAGTAACTGATTCCAATGAGCACACATCCAGATATACATCAAACAACGCATTCCATATAATAATAGACTCTCTTTAGTCTTACACAATTAGTCATCAACACATGTGGGTGGCAAGGGTATTGCCACACCTCCCTTTCCCCCAAGACAGCAAAGTCTGTCAGGGTGGATGGTGGTCCCAGTTCTTGATGTAGTTATTATTTGGTGAGGGTGTGTTGGGTTGGATTCTTCCCTGTTGCTCGAGTCTGTGGGTTTCTCCGGTCTCATTTATGTCTCAGCAATTCCTTCTCACTAGACCCCTGGAGGTGTTGACGAGGTAGATATGCCCTAGGGGTGTCTGCATGTGAGACAACTAGTCCTTGTCTTCTTGTCTGGCCATCTGTGCTAGTCCATACTTGGGAATCTCTGGTAGCTGTGGTAGTCCTTGACCTCGGTGTCGGCCATCAAAGTCTCTCTTATGTTTAATCTTGAACTGATAGTTCTGGAATGTAAACTGTTGGAGATAGTCCATTTTGGGACAATTGCTCTGGCAGTTGATTTGAGAACACTGTCTTGAATGATTGGATAATTCTGGATGACATCGTATTTATTAGCCTCTAGATATCTTGAGCAATAGTCAACAATAAGGATGTAGTTTTTACCTCTGAGTGCACACACATCTGATGCCACCCTCTGCCAGGCATTATCAGGTAGCCTGAATGTGAGAGCACACAGGTCTGATGCCACCCTCTGCCAGGGATAGGCAGGTAGCCTGAATGTGAGAGCGCACAGGTCTGATGCCACCCTCTGCCAGGGATAGTCTGAATGTGAGAGCACACAGGTCTGATGCCACCCTCTGTCAGGGATAGCCAGCTAATCCTAGCCCTCACCTTAACCCTACTCCTGTCCCTCACCTTAACCCTACTCCTGGCCCTCACCTTAACCCTACTCCTGGCCCTCACCTTAACCCTACTCCTGGCCCCCACCTTAACCCTAATCCTAGCCCTCGCCTTAACCCTACTCCTATCCCTCACCTTAACCCTACTCCTAGCCTCACCTTAACCCTACTCCTAGCCTCACCTTAACCCTACTCCTGGCCCTCACCTTAACCCTACTCCTGGCCCTCACCTTAACCCTACTCCTGGCCCTCACCTTAACCCTACTCCTAGCCCTCACCTTAACCCTACTCCTATCCCTCACCTTAACCCTACTCCTAGCCCTCACCTTAACCCTACTCCTGGCCCTCACCTTAACCCTACTCCTGGCCCTCACCTTAACCCTACTCCTTAACCCTACTCCTAGCCCTCACCTTAACCCTACTCCTGGCCCTCACCTTAACATTACTCCTGGCCCTCACCTTAACCCTACTCCTGGCCCTCATCTTAACCCTACTCCTAGCCCTCACCTTAACCCTACTCCTAGCTCTCACCTTAACCCTACTCCAAGCCTTCACCTTAACCCTACTCCTATCCCTCACCTTAACCCTACTCCTAGCCCTCACCTTAACCCTACTCCTGGCCCTCACCTTAACCCTACTCCTGGCCCTCACCTTAACCCTACTCCTAGCCCTCACCTTAACCCTACTCCTGGCCCTCACCTTAACCCTACTCCTGGCCCTCACCTTAACCCTACTCCTAGCCCTCATCTTAACCCTACTCCTGGCCCTCACCTTAACCCTACTCCTGGCCCTCACCTTAATCCTACTCCTGGCCCTCACCTTAAGGGGGTAGTAAACCATTTTTCTGAAGATCTGTGTTCCAAATTTGTATCGTTCATAACTTTTTTGTTTTTCATCCTTTACAGATACTTTTTAGATTAAAAGAAAGACTGGTTCAATAGCTTTAAAATGACATATTACATGAAGGCTACTAATGATTTTTCATGTTTGTACATTTGCCACAGATAGACTCCCTTAGAACCTTACCCTTGTCACTCGACAAAAATCTTAAAAATCACAGATTGTCAGTGACCACTTCCCATTCACAGTTTGTGTAACATAGCCACATACGTAAAGTATGATAGAGACAGTTTTGCCACAATGTACTTGGAAGTGATTTGGGAGGTCAATGAAAATTCGTAATGAAAAAGCATGAAATCCGTGTCGAACATCAATGCATAACTCAAGACCAGTACACAAAATAAGAAAAAGGATTCTATCAAACTTTAGAGCATAGAAAGAGCTATAAAATGGTATATTATGGAATTGTTCTAGATAAATATTCACCGAGAGAGATTTTTTGAAAGTCCAAAAACACACCTTTTTCATAATACTCATAATACAGCTTTGAAGGGGAGACAGTTGCATTTTGGGGGGGGGATGACCCACATGCTTTTTTTGTGTGTGATAACCACTTTATAACTCCATAGATTCCGTAAACTTCATGGTATGGACTTGATATATAGCTCAAAAGATAGGTCTCTCTATGTGCTCTCTGTTGATACTAAAGTATTTTTCACAGGTATAACTATAGCCAAGTTAGGGGAGCTACAAGTGGAGGGACCTAAAAACTTGAATGCCCACATAAATAACTCCAGATTGCCAAGTGCTAAAAATTTAAAATTAGCACGGGTGGCTAGAGGAAGCCCTACTCTATGTAATGAGTGTTTTTATTAGGCGTTAAAATTTAAGTACGTGGTCAAGCGCGCGGGTAGAAAATGAATTTCATTAAAAATCCATAAAACTCATTTTCCACCCGCGCGCTTGACCACGTACTTAAATTTTAACGCCTAATGAAAACACTCATTACATAGAGTAGGGCTTCCTCTAGCCACCCGTGCTAATTTTAAATTTTTAGCACTTAGCAATCTGGAGTTATTTATGTGGAGGTTGCAGGCATTCAGGTTTTTAGGTCCCTCCACTTTAGGTCTAGTAACTTGCCTATAGTTATACCTATGAAAAATATTTTAGTATCAAAAGAGAGCACACAGAGAGACCTATCTTTTGAGCTATATATCAAGTCCATACCATGAAGTTTGCAGAATCTACGGAGCTCTAAAGTGGTAACCATAAGTTTTGGGGGGGAAACAGACATCATTTACACACCCCATGCAGTACAGGTGTGTACAAAATGCATGCATGAAATCCTCCATAACTTTTTTCCTGAACCAGAACAGCCTTCCAAGTTTTGTACACAGGTCATGCAGAGCTATAGGTAGGATATAAAAGGAAGAATTTTTTAAAAGAAAATTTTCAGAAAAATGGTTTACTACCCCCTTAACCCTACTCCTGGCCCTCACCTTAACCCTACTCCTAGCCCTCACCTTAACCCTACTCCTGGCCCTATCCTTAACCCTACTCCTAGCCCTCACCTTAACCCTACTCCAGGATGCTAAAGACTAAAGATGGAGGAGGATCAGGCTAGGGCTATGTAATACCAGGCCAGGGCTATGTATTACCAGGCCAGGGCTATGTAGTACCAGGCCAGGGCTATGTAGTACCAGGGCTAGAGTGTGGTATCCATAGTTACATCGAATGCGCACAACCTAGTTTATGGTTAAGCTGAGCATGTGTGAATCTCACAGCTGCAACCAAGGTCCGACCAGCTAAGACTCATCAGTAGCTATTTGTTGTTACTTCCTGTTGTTTGTTTGTGTGTTTGTTTGTTGGTGCCTCTGCCGTAGAGTACCATCTCTACACCGTCATACCTCGACTGGTCAAGTTCATAGATCAACTTACTAACTGGTACGTCTGGTTCAACAGGAAGAGAATCAAGGTAATGGAGAGAGATGGTATGTACATCCTGCAATGATGGTTCTCTCACGTTCTTCCTCTCTCTCCACCTCTTGCTCCTCTGCCAACCTCAATTCTGTTGCTCTCTTGCTCTCTCCTCCTCTTCCTACACCTCTGCCCCTCACCTCCCCCACCCTCCCACCCCCCACCTTGTCTCTCTCGCCAACCCTCCGCTGCCTTCCCCTCCCCCTCAGGGAGAGCAAGGGATGGAGGAGTGGCTTCATTCCATGCAGGCTCTCTGCTCCATCATCTTCCTCATGACAAGAATGATGTCTCCATTCACACCTTTCTTCACAGAGCATATGTTCCAGAACCTTCGCCATCTTCAGCCTTGGACTCTCACTCTGGAAAATGCCAGCCTCCATTTTGTCATGCTCCCCAAGCCAAGGTGTCTTTATGCCCCTCCCCCTATAATTTCCAAAGCCCTCATTTGCCATGCCTCCGCCCCACTTTACTTAAAACTCTAAATAAAGCCTCATTTAGCGAGTTCTCTCTGTGATGATTCTCTAAATACCTGATGCCATCCTTGTGGAGGCAAACACTGATTTAATGAGTCTGAGAGAGATGACAGTCATGGACCGTACATTACATACGAAGGCTTATGTGTTGAGAGCCGGTAATACTTGTAGGTCGGCATTTCATGCCAGTTTTAGCTACCCACCATCTTCCCTCCTTCTGGTCATGTTCTGTCACATGGAAGGCATATGATGTCGTCTCTGCAGTTGACAAATCGTGAGTAAATTCCATTGTGTGTATTCATCGTTACGTACAAGTGGAGCCACTCCTTTTAGATTAGTTATACTATGAACCAGTTAGCACTGCAAGCCTGTTGCTAGGCAGACCCAACAGAGTGGGTCTAGCTCTAGTACCAGTTAGTACTGCAGGCCTGTTGCTATGGAGACCCAACGTAGCTTGACTTCAAAGTGATAGACGAGGACATTGAAACTCTCGTGCCATGAGCCAGTTGCACCGTCATGTGTTGGAAGTGCTTGTGCTGTTGCTACAAACATGGAAATGTCTGGCCAACTCTTGCTTTTGAGTTTTTCCCCTTTTGTTTTTTCTCTATTTCTTTTTGCCACACACTTGCTTCTGTTTTATTTTTGTTTCCTCCATTTTATTCCTCCTCCTCTCCTCTTTCTCTTGCTCTTCTATTTTTCCTGCTTCCCTCTCCACCCTCCCACCTCTCTCCCTCCCCTCCCCTCCCTCCTCCCTTTCAGAGTGGACCTGATAGATGACCATATTGCATACTTACCAACTTTCCATAAGTTAATTCCGGGACATTTTATATACGCCCCTAATTAGCGTGCGCCTTTCCCTTGACCACGCCATTAATTTTATACGCGATTTTTCGACCCAACTAACCGTCATCATACAGCTGAGCTGTGAGGTAGTATTGAATACTATCCCTGTAGATTTCTGGAAGAGGCGGTTGAATTGATCCATTGAGGGCAAGATAAAAGGGGCAAGATAAAAGAACAACAGAGGTTTCGTCAGAGGATTCTCAAGCCTTGAAAGAATGCCACAGACTTTAGCTGTTTCAGCTTCCAAGACAAGAGGAATGACTTCAAACCATCATACTGCCTGAGGTAACGATTCACACACTTCAGCAAGCTGAGCCATCGTGTGGGGCAATGTTTAAAAATCACCCCTGGCTCAGTGGTGAAAAGTGAACACCAAAGGATGACAAATTGCTGCTCTCTTGCTGCTATGGAAGTAGTAGAATATGTCGATGAAGAGCTGGTCAATGTTCACTGGGAGTACCTTCAAACCAGCTTCGACTGTTAAATCAGTCAAATGGCAGATGCAACCAACATCATACAAAGTTGGGATCTCATCCTTAATCACACCTGACCTCACTCCTTTCATAACATTGGTGGTATCAGACATGAAAGACACTGCATTGTCAAAGCTGAGCCCATTCTTAGTCAGTGACTCCTTCAAGGCTTGAAACAAGTTGGTAGCTATATCAATGTTCACAACAGGCATATCCAAGAATCTCGTCCGTACTTCACCTATATACCTGTGGATCAAGAAGCCTCAAAAGAATTATGCAAGACTTATTCCTCTTGTCATGGGATTCATCAATCATCAAAGAGAATGGACCACTTGACATTGACTCCATAACTCTCTGTGTGAAGTAAGGAGCAAGAGCTTTCTTCACTATGGCGGTGGATAATTTCTTTGCAATTTCAGAGTCAGGGAACATCTTGCTGAAAAGCTTGGTGGCATGGTCACTAGACAGAAAGGATATGTTGTGCTTAGCAACAAATGTAGCCCACCTGACCTCTGCTTCGATTACTTGATCACTTCTCTGATGTTGGAAGAGAGAGGTGATTGGAATAGTTGATAGCACAGCCTTTGACATAACCTTATGTTTCTTGCTCTTGAGGTGAGATGTGACATCATTAACAGCCACCATGGGTAACACCAAAGTCGATTGCACACAGGGAGCCCGTCCCGATGCCGACGGATGTGGTTCCTCGGAGCCGGGGGACGGAAAAGCGATGACCCGACTCTTTCCGTTCCTCCGTTCCACCGACGGGGCCCTTCTTTGCATTGAACCTCAGAGTACATCGGGCATACAAGTGACAAAATGAAGGCAAGACTACTGACATTACTATTGCATTGAACACAAGCAGCACACTGTACCCATGATGTTATTATTTACCCTGTATTTGCTGTATTCCATGCTTACTTACTTTGTCAATCAATTTCATTATATATTACTCTTGCCTATCCCCTGAAATTCTTTGATCCATTTATTGTCAAAATGGCATTCTCTCTGCTTCTTTGCATTTTGCTGAGATTGCAATTATCAGATAACATGCTCACGTGAGTGCCGCACCTCCAATCCAAACAAGGTCAAAGGTTGTTTCGCACACCCGTTGTTTAAGTTTTTCTCTAGTGTCCTGTTTTTGTTGCTTTACGAGTGAATTAGACTAAACTAAACAAGCTTGAGACTGCAGTGGCAATCTAAGCGAGTGGAAGCGCAAGGTGTGCGTAGCTGTAAATTCCGGGACATTCCCGGGACAAAGACACCACCGGGACAAGGCTCAAAATTCCGGGACAGTCCCGGCCATTCCGGGACGGTTGGCAACTCTGATATTCTAATATTTCCATCATAGCAGCAAGAGGAAGCAGCAATTTGTCAACCTATGGTGTTCACTTTTCACCACTGAGCCAGGGGTGATTTTGAAGCATTGCCCCACACGATGGCTCAGCTTGCTGAAGTGTGTGAACCGTTACCTCAGGCAGTATGATGGTTTGAAGTCATTCTTCTTGTCTTGTGAGGAAGCTGAACAGCTAAGGTCTGTAGCATTCTTTCAAGGCATGAGAATCCTATGATGAAACCTCTGTTGTTCTTTTATCTTGCCCTCAATGGATCAATTCAACCGCCTCTTCCAGAAATCTACAGATAATACTACCTCACAGCTGTTTGTTTAAAAAAAAAATAATAAAAAAATGAGATGAACCAGTTTAGTTAGGTCGCGTATAAAATTAATGGCGAAAGGCGCACGCTAATTAGGGGGTGTGGTCGAAAATTCGCGCCGTATATAAAATTAATGTCCCGGAATTAACTTATGGAAAGTTGGCGGCAAGTATGCAAGACGCTCTATCTGAAAGATGCAGATACTAACCAAGCCACAAATATATACATGTATTTTCACCACTAGTCCAAGCCCCAACACCTCCAGCGATCCTTACCCGAAATTGAGACCTGTTCCAGATAAACGCTGCTGATGCTTTCTTTCTTCCTCTGCAGAGTGGGAGCGTGGCAGCTGCATACTCCACCACCTGTCTCACTCCACTAAAGTCCATTATTGTGTGGCATGGAAGAGGCTGTAGCAAGTGGCAGGCAAGCACACCTAGGCTCAGTCTGTGAGGTGTGCAATAGCTACATACTTATATATCTTTTTACTGTTTTCTCTCTTAGTCTTGTTGGCCAGCCTCTTCCCCAGCACAAGAGTCTAGCATGTTTTTTCTTCTTCGTGTTTAACACGAGCAGCTGCCACCACATTTGCTGACTGTGCAACACAAGTGACCATGTGAGGTGGACCAGCCTCTCTCTTTCTGTGTGTGTGTGTGCATGAGAGTCAGGCCAGCAAGACTAGCTTGCTGTCTCCATTATTACATCAACTGTCTAGCACTCACCATTGTCGTTAGTTGCAGGCCACGCCCTCTCCATTAATTTTTCCCCACTTTTTCCTTCCCCCAGAGAAGCCTCAAGTATTTTCAGTATTTTCAGCTGATATTCACTGGCCCGGCAGCTCTGGTCACAGCCATCATCTGCATCCTCCTCCTCATCTCTGTCCACTTCCTCAACATAGTTCTGCACAAGAGAGTGCAGAAGATTCCTCTGCACGTCCGGCCCAACTTATTGTGGTGGGTGGAGTTGCCTGTGAAGAGGTTGTGCATGTTTAATGTGATGTCAGTACACAAGGAGATGTCATGTGTCCCCATCAAGTGATTCTTGCTCAAGTCAAATTTGTGGTTGATACTTATTCCTCCTCCGGGTATGATTGGTGTAGTGGGGTGTGCGTAGATGAGTTGCTGGTTCTGGATGGTGTATGAGTTTGGGTGGGTGCATCACATGTGGTATATAGTAGTGTGGGATGCCTATTGTGGAATGTGACACTTAGCACATATTATTATTATTATTATCATTATTATTAATTATTATTATTATTATTATTATTATTATTATTATTATTATTATTATTATTATTATTATTATTATTATTATTATATTATTATTATTATTATTATTATTGTTGTTATTGTTATTGTTATTGTTATTGTTATTGTTATTATTATTATTATTATATTTATTATTATATTTATTATTATATATATTTATTTATTATTTATTATTTATTTTATTCTTCCAGTTCCTATTCCAGTTCCTGTGGGGAAGGAAAAAAAATTCTGAAGAGGCCCCCCCCCAAGAGGCCCCCCCAACTTTTATTTTGAGTCATGAAGTGCTCCCAAGAAGCCTAGGTAGTGTCCTCCTCCTCCCTCCATTTCCTGTTTTTAACATTCATTTTGTTTGTAGGGTGAGTATAGAGAAGCTGGAGTGGGTGGCTGGTTGATGATGATACAATAAGGGATGATGGCCAGTGTTTCTGCTGGTCCTGGTTGTCCATATCTTATGAGAGCCTTGAGTTGCCAGCTTTGCTGACCCCATCATTAGCCTGGACCTGGTTGTCCATATCTTATGAGAGCCTTGAGTTGCCAGCTTTGCTGACCCCATCATTAGCCTGGTCCTGGTTGTCCATATCTTATGAGAGCCTTGAGTTGCCAGCTTTGCTGACCCCATCATTAGCCTGGACCTGGTTGTCCATATCTTATGAGAGCCTTGAGTTGCCAGCTTTGCTGACCCCATCATTAGCCTGGTCCTGGTTGTCCATATCTTATGAGAGCCTTGAGTTGCCAGCTTTGCTGACCCCATCATTAGCCTGGTCCTGGTTGTCCATATCTTATGAGAGCCTTGAGTTGCCAGCTTTGCTGACCCCATCATTAGCCTGGTCCTGGTTGTCCATATCTTATGAGAGCCTTGAGTTGCCAGCTTTGCTGACCCCATCATTGGCTAGTTAGTGTCTTGTATTTCTCCCCCTCCTCCCTCTCCCCCTCCTCCCTCTCTCCCTCCTCTTCTCCACCGCCTACTCCTCCTATTTCTCCTCCTGCTCCTGCCCTACCTCTACCTCCTCCTCATCTCCTCCTCTTCCTCCCACATGTACTCCTTCTCTTCTCTCCTCCTCCAGGCTGGCCTACTGGCATAATGGTGGCAACTACCAGACAGTTGATTTTAGTGGCAAAGATAGCTCTCTCTGAGTGGACATTGTGAGGTTAGGTTGGTAAGGGGTCTATGGCAAGTGATTGGGTAGGCATGGAATTTGTAAGATGTCTGTCTACCTGCAAAATGAAATGCTCAATCAACTTTAAACTTCTTGTGAGTGTTGCT
This sequence comes from Cladorhizidae sp. MBARI D1340-BT2, assembly GCA_028752905.1. Lineage (NCBI taxonomy): Eukaryota > Metazoa > Porifera > Demospongiae > Poecilosclerida > Cladorhizidae > Cladorhizidae sp. MBARI D1340-BT2. Next base: position 39,402,434 of record JAQNBH010000013.1, on the reverse strand, counting down.
TTGCACATACATAGCCATCAATCTCTCCCTCTTTATTATATATATATACATGTATATTATATATATATGTGTATATATATATATAATATACTTAGAAGGTAGTTTGCTGGTGAAGGCTACAAATACTGTAGTGCTCAATGCTGTGTTAAAGCAGAGCTATTGAATAATAGAGAAGTATTGGGATGGCTAGTCCTACTATAGTTTCATGCTAATGCAATCATCAGGGACAATGAGCAACTGAGGTGGCATGTGAGCATATATGAGGTGGGGCAGGCAAGTGGGGTGATGCTAGTCCATGGATGGGCGTTAATGAATGGGTGTTGATGAATGTGATAATTCAAATGCTCTTGAGGAGAAACTTGTTCTTGTGCCTACACTTTGAAAGGAATTCTGATCGCTTGTTCAATGATGTTTGGCTGTCGGAGTAGATAATGTGGAATTTTTCAGCAATGCACAAGTTGCAACGTTTCGATATGGTGGAATACGATGTTGCTCTGTCAATAATGGCCCATTTTATGTTGTGTCGGGTTTTGCTGTCTTTAATAAGTTTCCATATGTATTTGGGGAGTTCTGTAGTGTTTCTCTTGTTTTCATGGTTAGGAGAACTTGTGGTTTTTGTAGCGTGCCTTGAAAGTTGTATCCGTGAGCCCTATGTAGTGTTTTTCGTCATGGTAGGTGGAGACGGAGGCAAGGCAGTACCCATCCAGCGGGCAATCTTTCTGGTTTAGGGTGGTGCACTCACCTGCACAGGCTAAGGCCTTGTATTGTGATGATGCTGGGCCTCAGGACTGACCAACCAACACTGTTGTGCTCTCCTATGGGGGCATGGTTTAGGGTGGTGCACTCACCTGCACAGGCTAAGGCCTTGTATTGTGATGATGCTGGGCCTCAGGACTGACCAACCAACACTGTTGTGCTCTCCTATGGGGGCGTGGTTTAGGGTGGGGCACTCACCTGCACAGGCTAAGACCTTGTATTGTGATGATGCTGGGCCTCGGGACTGACCAACCAACACTGTTGTGCTCTCCTATGGGGGCGTGGTTTAGGGTGGGCACTCACCTGCACAGGCTAAGGCCTTGTATTGTGATGATGCTGGGCCTCAGGACTGACCAACCAACACTGTTGTGCTCTCCTATGGGGGCGTGGTTTAGGGTGGTGCACTCACCTGCACAGGCTAAGGCCTTGTATTGTGATGATGCTGGGCCTCAGGACTGACCAACCAACACTGTTGTGCTCTCCTATGGGGGCATGGTTTAGGGTGGTGCACTCACCTGCACAGGCTAAGGCCTTGTATTGTGATGATGCTGGGCCTCAGGACTGACCAACCAACACTGTTGTGCTCTCCTATGGGGGCGTGGTTTAGGGTGGGGCACTCACCTGCACAGGCTAAGACCTTGTATTGTGATGATGCTGGGCCTCGGGACTGACCAACCAACACTGTTGTGCTCTCCTATGGGGGCGTGGTTTAGGGTGGGCACTCACCTGCACAGGCTAAGGCCTTGTATTGTGATGATGCTGGGCCTCAGGACTGACCAACCAACACTGTTGTGCTCTCCTATGGGGGCGTGGTTTAGGGTGGTGCACTCACCTGCACAGGCTAAGGCCTTGTATTGTGATGATGCTGGGCCTCAGTGACCAACCAACACTGTTGTGCTCTCCTATGGTGACATGGTTTAGGGTGGGGCACTCACCTGCACAGGCTAAGACCTTGTATTGTGATGATGCTGTGCCTCAGGACTGACCAACCAACACTGTTGTGCTCTCCTATGGGGGCATGGTTTAGGGTGGGGCACTCACCTGCACAGGCTAAGACCTTGTATTGTGATGATGCTGAGCCTCAGGACTGACCAACCAACACTGTTGTGCTCTCCTATGGGGGGGCATGGTTTAGGGTGGGGCACTCACCTGCACAGAGCACACACCATTGCTGGCCTTCTCTCAGCATGAGGAGTGTGAATGCTTATATCAATCAACCTTTAGTCTGTTCATGGACAAATTTCAGCAGTCCTATTGTTGTTGTTGTTGTTGTTGTTGTTTGTGTGTGGTTATCAGGAAAACAAGATGCATTCTGTCCTTGTGCACACCTCAGGAGTTCTTGCCTATGCTGTGATGAACTTGGGTGGCTCATTCTTCTATAGTTTCCCACAAAGCCACACCCATCTGCTCATATTCATCTCGGTGTCTTCATTATCGCCATCTTGTTTCTGGACCTTCTCTTCAGTCCTTTTCTAAATGTGAGTATTGAGAGGATTCCGAGTTAACTGCTTGCTAAGGAGTGTCTCGGTGATATCCATGGACCAAAGTTACCATATGTTGTCATGTTGATTAGTTACACACTACAGAGTCTGAAAAACTGATAAAAACTAGAGGCCACCTCTTCTAACCACCATCTCTTGGCAATCCTTGCAGTAAACAAAAATCTGATTCATGGATATCACAGAGTACTAAAAGAGCTCTCAAATGACATACATAGCCCAAAAAATGAGCAAACGGTTTTAAAGTTATTCTCGCCACAAGAAATATTTACATTAATTGTGGGAATTAGCATTCCAAGTTTGGAAAACGAAATGTTTGAGTTAGCACTGAAATAACTTGACAAAATATGTGCTTTTACAAGTTTTAGCAATTCCTTGATCTGTTTTTTTTTACTTCCGTGACCCTTGAGTTTTTCTGTGCCTATATCTACATGTAACAAAGAAAAATATGATGAAAATTGTTAGATGTATATGTGGAATTTTCCTTTACAGCTGAATGTTTGTGCATGTCAAAGAAATGTATGATGAAGTAGATCCACCATAACTTTGAAAAGAAGCATCCTATGTCTCTAAAACTTTGGAAATAGCAAGTAGATAGATGCAACAACAGTTTGAACTTAAAATATAACAATCATAAAATAAAATTAAATTTCATGTGTAGTCCCCCGGGGTGTGTGTGTGGGGGGGGGAGGGAATGTACGTCAGAACCACCAAAGTATTATAAATCGCCATAACTTTTGTTGTATATGCAGGTCATTTTATTCCCTATTTCCTTATGCTTTGTTCCTAATGATATGTTGAATGTCTCTGCAGACATATTTTCTCGGAAGATACATCAAGATCCCTAAATAAGTTGATCTATCTTGCAGTACAATTCATAACTGCCCTAATTATCAAGACCAAAGTCCTAGATTTGCAGCTGATAGAGAAGGACCTAATCTGCAATATGTGAACAGATTATCAATAAATGTAGTGGTTTTTGTGTGGCAGCTTTGGCTGGAAAACACCAGGAAAAATCCCAAACCTCACCACTTCAAATCAACATAACTTGCTAATACTTAGAGTACTTAAAAATTTGGCACGTACAAAAGACAGATAATTAGAAGGGCTATCCAGTGATATAAAAGGTATCATTTTTAAAATTAAAGTGTAGAAAAGTTAAGAGCTTTACGGCAAAAAACAAGATTTTTTGGAAAAAATGAGAAAAATATAGACCAAGTTAGGGCAAATATCATGCAAGATGTGTTCTCTTTGTAGTTTCTTGATCTGTTAACATGAACAAAAAAATTGTTTGCAAGGAGAAGATAAAAAAGAAGGGAAAAAAAGAAATCTCTAATTTTTGACGCATAGTCCACCCTTAGCATCCCAACCCAAAATGTTGCACTGTATAAGTAAAATTAGAATGCATATTTATTTATACAAGGCAAGCTACCAGTATTTCCTATTGAACATCAGGCAGGAGGTCAGCGCAGCAAAATATGTCCTTTACAACTAATATACCCGGTAACCATGACTACATGCAAATCCTACCTACCGGGACATGAAATGACTTCAGGAGGGACAATGGCATTTTTGGGGGGAGAGTGACCCACATGTATTTTTTTGTGTGTGTGTCTGTGGTTACCACTTTATAACTCCATAGATTCCGTAAGCTTCATGGTATGGACTTGATATATAGCTGAAAAGATAGGTCTCTCTTTGTGCTCTCTGTTGATACTAAAGTCACTGGTGCTAATTTCAAATCTTTAGCACTTTGCAATCTGGAGATATTTATGCAGCCAATTCAGGCATTCAGGTTTTGAAGGTCCCTCCACTTTAGGTCTAGTAACTTGGCTATAGTGAATAATATTTTAGTATGAAAAGAGAGCACACAGAGAGACCTATCTTTTGAACTATATATCAAGTCCATACCACAAAGTTTACAGAATCTACGGAGCTCTAAAGTGGTAACTACAAGTAAAAAAATTTTAAATTTTTATGCCATTGTCCCCCCCCCCCTTAAGTGCTAGTCTTACTAAACACAATGAGAGAATGTGCAGAAAACATGACTCTTCAGTAAAATACACTCCCCCCACCTAATCCTCTTCAAAGCACGAAGATTCTGCCTCGTCAGCACAACCTAAAAAGTCCTCATCATTAGTTTATAGAAACTGAACTGCTGGCATCAGTGTCTTCAAATAGTGCCACTCTTCACTTGCATCCAGGCCATTACTAATCCCACACTTTTTAAAGGATTTCACAATTACTTCAGTTCTTATGTCATCCCACGACTTCTTCACCCACTCACACACCTGTGTAATGGTGGGCCGCTCCACTCTTCCTGCGGGGGTGAGGTCATGACCTGGTCCTCCCATCCATTGGTTCTCCTGCTCCCACATGTTAGGCTTAAATATTGACATGTCTAAAGGCGGCCATTGGCTCATCAGCCCCCCAGGAATTGTGGCTACTTGGGTCTTCAATTCTCCCACCTTCTCTTTAATGGCTTCAGTTTTATGTGCTCTGAGTTGGTCCCAAACTAGAAGAGAAGGTTTTCTTAAGAGCCCACCAGGAGGCCTTGCACCTACTCTTTGTAGCCACAGTTTCATGCCATTGTCATCCTCCTTCCTTTTACATGAGCAGACACACCATGTGCAAGTGGTCTTTGCCTGGAGTTTTCCGATTCAACGGCATTTTTTCCCTTCATCAGCTGCTCTTGCCTACTTGGTCACTATTTAGTGCCTAAATGCAAGCAGGAAGTTGTAGAGTAGCCTCCTCTAGCTGGCTAGATCAGCAACCACAACTAAAACCAGTTCAGGCACTAAGATGTTGAGGACCCCCACTTTGGCTGCATGTAACTTTAGCATAGTTGTAGCTATGCAGCTTTTTTTAATACCAAAAGAGAGCACACAGAGAGGTCTATCATTTGAGCTATACATACAGTGAAGTGTGCAGAATCTATGCAGCTCCAAATTCATAACCAAAACATTATGAAATCCCATTTTCTAGACCTTGTCTCCAAAAATAGCATTACATCCTTTTCTATGATACTCCTCCCCTTCTCCCTCCTACATGTAACTACATCTTCCTCCTCCTACTCCACCTCTCTCCTCCTCCTTCCCCAGCCTCTCTCCTCCTCCACCTCCACCCCTCCTACATGTAATTATCCTCCTCCTCTCCCTCCTGCTCTTCTCCCTCCCCACAAGCCCTCCCCCTCCTCCTCTAGGCTGCCCTAGTGATGGCCACTTCCATGCAGTTGATTTTAGTGTCTAAAGATAACTCTCTCTGAGTGCTTTAAAACAATGTGTATTTAGGTAGGTAAGGGGTCAGTGGCAAGGAAAGACACGTGATTGTTTGGGGAGGCACAAACTACTTGTTCCTAATGATCAGCTACCAATAACCCTCTCTCTTTGTGTGTGTGTGGGAGTGTGTGTGACATGACATGAATTAAGGACTGCTTATGAGAACACTAGCAAGGCACCCCAAAAAGTATTATTCAGTAACAATCTCAAGCAAGCATAAGGCAATGGCATCATATCTCTAGTTACTGGAGAGCGCCCCTCCTACAAAGGGAGGCGTGGTCTTAACCTAGCACCGACATGATGTAACCAGACTAAGACTGCACACAGTTATTACAATGTCAGAGTTCAATAACCACATTCCCTCACACTTCATGGAGGGGACTTGCTGTTAGTGGTTATCCTCTGTGGGCTGCCAGAATGAACTGGATATCGATGAGATGATGGGCTGCTGTGTAGAGCTGGTACTTGCAGGTCATCCTTCTCTAGGAATCCATTGCTGTCTCTCTATATGTTGGAGGTGCTGCAAGATCTGGTTCAACTCGTTGGCTGCTCAGCTGATTGGCAACCGATTCCTTGATCTGGTCGGTAGCTGTTTCCACAATTGATTTTACTCTGTCTTGATCATAGAGGTCACAGGTCCAAGGCAGTCTTTGACAATGCCTGGAATCCACTCTGGAGCACTGCACATGTTCCTGGCCATGACATGCTCTGCCACACCCCATTCACCATTTCAAGATCCTCTATCGTCATATCATTTTTCTGGTGTGCTTGTTCTCTCTGACTGTCTTTCCACGATCTGGCTCAATCAAATCCAACGAATTGGAACTTCAATAAGGAACTATGAATTACCATACTAGTAGAATGTGGCGAGCTATGAAATCTCTCCCCCTGACATTGGAAGCAGGATGGTAAGGTTCAGACCGAAGGTGCAATATACCCCTACTCTTCATGAAGGCTGAGAACTCTTCAGGTACAAATTGAGGAAGATTATCAGTTAACGACTTGTTCTGGCAGCCTGTAAGTAGAGAATGTTTGCCTCAATACATAATTGTTTTGCAAGCTGTTGTCTGCCACATCTGGTGCACCTCTGGCCACTTGGAATGGGCATCCACTGTTATCAAGAACATTGCTCCCAAGAATGGCCCTGAAAAATCCACACAGACTCTCTCTCCCACAGAGATAATTCATATATGACTGCCTGTGAAGATACAAGAGGAGAGGTCCTGACACATGACACAATTAACTATTAGAGCAGCCATAACTGCTTGTGTGTTAACTACTTGTATATACAAAGTCATCTTACTTTATGTTACTCCTGACAAACGCTACAGCAATTTGAAATTTGATTATTGAGAAGGCGATTAAGATGCCTGGGTCCCCCCAGACCACCTGTTAACCTGCTAAACCACAAGTAATCATTGTGTGTGTATGTTTGTGTGTATATAATTAATTGTGTGTATATAATTAAAACTTGTGGTTTAAAAAAATCATCACAGCCTCCCCCCCTCCCCTGACCAACCTGCAACTGCTGGAGCCACCTCTTTTATTTCCTCCAATGGAGGTTCAAAAATTTCAGCTACCCTATATGGGGTGTGCACTAAATGAAGGTGATTACGATTCGAGGGCGTACATAATTTATCCCAAACCCAGGCTAGCCTCAGGTATGTGTGAACTCATTTAGCCTCGGCACTGGCTCCTCCCAGGCCCTATTGAGCTTCACCCAACCACAAAACAAGACAATGTAAAATGGAGGCCAGGGCCCTAGCCCAGCTGGAAAGAAAGGTTTTGCTAGTCCTCAGTCATGGACTAGTATTTCATTAGTTTCTAGTTGCTCCACGTCATCGTCAGGTCCGTGAAAGGGTCGCTAGAATCCTGACCTTCTCAACTTTGCAGTTTGGAAGTGAGCTCAGCAATTTGTGGTGTGGCTTCAGCTGCCACCTCTCCATGCATTAGGAGGTTAATTGCACCATCTTTGCCTCCATCCTCCTAACATTCTGCACCTCCAGCTTCAAATTTAACCTCATCTGCACACACACAAGATGAGTGCATGTTGCCAAGACAATTCAAGGGCAAACTCTGTTTTGTTCAGACCTCATAATGGGCAGAGACTATTGGAGGAGAAAGAATGTTGGAGGGAGAATTCATTCAAGTTATATAATAATGAAGAGAGAGAGAGCTCTACCCCCATATATCTCACCACCTGTTTAGAGACAAAAAGGCTATCTCTTGTGGCTACTAGCCCACATACACACACCAGTGTGTTTCCTAGGCTACACCTGAATCAGGTCTGGTGGAGGGCATGGGACATGTAGTGTGCAGTAGGCCTGGGAGAGTTCTCCTTATCTGCTTGGGCAATACATATGTATGGCTGCATGACTACCACTCTCCTCTCTCTACAGCATCAAAGAAAGTTGAGACTATAATATAATTACACATCTTATGTGTAGTACTGCCTTACTACCAACATGTGACACAATCCCAGTCTTGTCTCTGCACATGTGCAATACCAGATGACACGCCCTCTTTTGTGGGTGCAGCATTACATCACCACTCATGAATATAATTAAGGCCACACCCGATTTGCACTGTTTCCTGTAGCTCTTGAAGTTCTGTATCTAAAGTGTTTCTCAACTACTAGTTCTCTCTCAACATTGCAACCATGGCTAGAGACATGGAGGATGTAGAGAAATATTTGATGGAGTTAGAGAAGGAGATCACATGTTCCATCTGCCAGGAGCACTACACTCAGCCCAAGGCCCTCCCTTGCCTCCATTGCTACTGCAAGCACTGCATCCTCAATCTAGCCCTCAGGACCGGCAAAGACCAGCCTTTCCCTTGCCCAGAGTGTCGCCATGAAACCACCCTGCCTGAGGGAAATGAAGACCACCTCAAAACGGCTTTCCATATCAACCGCCTCAAAGAACTGTATGCCAAGCAGAAGAGAGATCTTAGCAAGGAGGAGGTGAAGTGTGAGATATGCACCACCTCTTCAGTCAAAGCTGAATCATTTTGCTGACAATGTGACAAGTTCATATGTGAGAAATGCGTGGAGGCACATCTGAGGATGGCAGCTCTATTTGATGGCCATGAAGTGATCTCTTTGGATGAGGTGAAGAAGGAGAGAGCTAAAGATGTGCTCCCCAAAGATTGTCCTGCTAAGAAGTGCCAACTTCACACAGAGTTGCTCAAGCTCTTCTGCTTCGACTGTGATGTATTAATTTGTCGTGACTGCACACTAAAGGACCACAGGGACCACCACTTTGACTTCACCAACTTAGCAGCTGAGAAGAAGAGAATAGAGCTGATGGAGAGCTTGAGGCCTCTGAGAAATGTGGCGGCCAATCTCTCTTGTGTTATTGAAGAGATACAGACCACGGAATCTGAGCTAGCAGCCCAGGGAGAGTCTGTAGCCAACACCATCGGGAAGTCCTTCGAGGAGCTGCACGCTATCATTGAAAGGCACAAACAGAAGATGTTAGAGGAGGCCAAAAAGAGAGTGTCTGAAAAAATGGAGAAGCTAGATGGACAAAAGGATGACATTTCCATTTCCCTTGCAGAGATGCAGAGCATTGTGGACTACACTGAGCAGTGTGTGAAGCATTGTTCCAATGATGAAGTTATGTGCACACATGCTGAGTTAGAGAGTAGGATCCAGAAAAAAATAATTGAAGACAGCGCCAAGCTGGGGCAGAAGCTTACGCCAATGGAGGTGGTTGATGTAGCGGTGGAGGTGAGCTGTGCTGAGGCCCTGGAGCAGCTCCTCCAGACCCAGGCTAAGATAACTGGACTTCCCATCACTCTAGTCATCAACACTGTGTCCAGCAAGGCTGAGGCTGGGAAGTTTTCGGAAGTGGTCTTGTGCACCACTCAACTCTGTGGCAACAAGCCAGCCAAACGTGCTGTTCAAATAGACTGCCATATGAAGTGTCTGCACAGTGGAGCTCACATCAAATCCAGCACCGAAGAAATTGGAGCCGACAAATATCGCATCCAATTCACACCCACTCACCGTGGACGACATGAACTTACGATCTCATTGGACGGGCATCAAGTAGCAGGCAGTCCCTTCCCTGTGCTTGTCCCCATCCTACCTACTCAACTAGACGAGCCTGTCAAGGTGTGGGGTGGTGTAACAAGGCCTTGGGGTATCACTGTCAACTCCGTGGGTGAGAGTATAGTCACTGAATATGGAGGAGATGTCGTGGTGTTGGATAGAGAGGGGAAAAGATTGAGAAGTATCAATCGCTCGGAACATAAATTTCAATCTTTACGAGGTATTGCTGTAGACAGTGAAGACAACATCTATTTCACTGATGCAGGCACTAATCGAATCGTCAAGTCGAACAAGAACTGCAGCAAGGTTCAAGTGCACAGACTCCAGCAAGTGAAAGGTCCAGGACATCTCGATGTTGCAGTAGTTGGAGATGAAGTGATGGTTACTGAACTTGGCAATGGAGGTAGGATCATGGTGTACGACAGAGAACTGAAATATGTGAGACAGATTGTTGGTGCAGATAAAAACACATTGTATGGCCTATCTCCTGACAGTCATCAAAACGTGTACGTCAGTAGTCCTCTGAGCTCTAATATTCAAGTCTTCAGTAATGATGGAGCATTCCTACGCTCCTTTGGCTGTGATGAGGATGGTGTGAAGAGGTTGAAGTCTCCACGTGGTGTGTGTGTAGCTGGTCAGTATGTGTATGTGGCAGATAGTGGTGTATGTAAGATAGTAGTGTTCACCACTGAGGGAGACTATGTCACCTCATTTGTTGGTGGAGGCTGTTGGGATGTGTGTGTAGATCAAGATGGGTTTGTGTATGCTTGTAACTCTTCCTCTAATAAGATTGATATATTTTAGTTTTCTGTTGGCAATTAGTTGATGAATTATAATGCATGATTCAATGAAGCTTTTATTGTCCTCCACTCACAACAGATAATGGAACTTGTAAGAGTTGAAGACTTCCTTTGTCCAGAAGGAAACTTCCAATTAAAATAATGATTGTGGGTGTAGCCTAGCAGCCTGTGATCCCTCCCCCTCAGGATGTGGTGGAGGGAGGTCTCCTGCCCTCATCTTCGCCAGGTGGAGGCCTCTTCGATATAAATGCTCCCAGCAACCACTGGCTGACTGACCTTCTTGAAGGCTGTGGGCAGACAAGTATGCACTAATTAGCACCCACTAGTATTTATTATCACTTGACAGTACATATAATAATATATAGAAACACGAGTGATGACCATGATTAGGGAGGAAGAGTACTGATGGTCTACAAGTCAAAATCAAGTAGTTGATGGCAGAACTTCGTATAGTTACAGCTACTAGTTGGCAAAATTGACAGCTACTAATTAGCTGCTAGAGACTTGATCCTCACCTCTCCTTAAATATGCCTGACCTGGCAGATTCTCGGCAAGAATCTTTACCAATTGTTAACTCAGTGCATTAAGGCACTTGAACATCCGTGCAAAGTAATACACATTCCTAGTCCAATAATCACAGGAGTGTTATGAGGGCTAATTAGGTATTTGTGCATAACTTTAATTACCTTGTTGGATATTAGATTTCCAATGCTGCTGTCTCCAGACACTATCCCAGTTGGTAAAGGGTGGGCTTTGACTAATCACTCCTTGTTTGCACTCTGACCCTTGCCTTCTCCATCGCCAATTGACCCTGGCTACTATAGGATTGGTATGCAGCAGGGTGGTACCGCCCCTCCTGGGTGTTGGCAGAGGTCGGGTTCATTACAGTGTGCACTTGGATGTGGGTTAGTATATGATTGGAGGGAGGAGTGTTTAGAGTGAGGGCATTGTGGTCTTTAGTGTAATTTAGGTTGTCTATAGAGGCATGCAGGTAAGGCTGAAGTTCTAACCTTGACTTGGTTAGTCAGGCCTAGTTAGGTTCTCTCCTTGTCCTGGCTAGTTGAGGTTCTCTCTTTGTCCTGGCTAGTTGTGGTTCTCTCCTTGCCCTGGTTAGTTGAAGTCTGTCCTGGTCCTGGCTAGTTGAAGTTCTCTCCTTGTCCTGGCTAGTTGAGGTTCTCTCCTTGTCCTGGCTAGTTGAGGTTATGTCCTTGTCCTGGCTAGTTGAGGTTATGTCCTTGTCCTGGCTAGTTGAGGTTCTCTCCTTGTCCTGGCTAGTTGAGGTTCTCTCTTTGTCCTGGCTAGTTGAGGTTATATCCTTGTCCTGGCTAGTTGAGGTTATATCCTTGTCCTGGCTAGTTGAGATTCTCTCCTTGTCCTGGCTATTTGAGGTTCTCTCTTTGTCCTGGCTAGTTGAGGTTATATCATTGTCCTGGCTAGTTGAGGTTCTCTCCTTGTCCTGGCTAGTTGAGGTTCTCTCCTTGTCCTGGCTAGTTGAGGTTATATCCTTGTCCTGGCTAGTTGAGGTTCTCTCGTTGTCCTGGCTAGTTGAGGTTCTCTCCTTGTCCTGGCTAGTTGAGGTTCTCTCCTTGTCCTGGCTAGTTGAGGTTCTCTCCTTGTCCTGGCTAGTTGAGGTTCTCTCGTTGTCCTGGCTAGTTGAGGTTCTCTCCTTGTCCTGGCTAGTTGAGGTCCTCTCCTTGTACTGGCTAGTTGAGGTTCTCTCCTTGTCCTGGTTAGTTGAGGTCTGTCCTGGTCCTGGCTAGTTGAGGTCATATCCTTGTCCAGGCTAGTTGAGGTTCTCTCCTTGTCCTGGTTAGTTGAGGTCTGTCCTGGTCCTGGCTAGCTGTCTTCCTCAGCATGGCTTTCAGGGTTGCATGGAAACGTTCCAACATTCCATCTGTCTGGGGGTGTTATGGAGTAGTCCTTATGTACTTTATCTTCAGCAGGTCGAACACTAAGGACATCAGGTTCGAACAAAAGTTAGATCGTTGATCTGTCGGGATCTCTTCTGGTATGCCCATTCTTGTAAACACTTGGCAGAGGCTTCAGCCACCGTCTAGGCTTCCACTTTCTTGAGAGGAATTGTTTCTGGAAACGTCGTAGCAAAGTCCATCATGGTCAGATGAATTTGTTGCCTTTCTTTGCCTTTGGAATGTGCCCACGATGTCTATATCTATCCACTTGAAGGGCTCCTCCATCACTGGTATAGGCACCAAGGGAGCTTTTGCTCTGTGATTTCTGTTTCCTCGTTGGCACTTTGCACACTCCTTGCACCAGCAGCCACATCCTTTCCGGGTCTTGGCCAGTAGAAACTTCTAAGCACAGGCCACGCTTATTTTCTTTCCCAGCTGTCCAGCCATAGGCAATTGGTGTGTTAGGTAGGTTAGGGCTAGGCCTAAGTTTTAATCTTACTCTAGTAATGGGCCTAACACTAGCCCCATCTCTCGCCCTGGCCCTAGCTCTTGGCCCATGTGGTCTGTGTTTTAGTCTGACCCCATAGATACACAAGTCCTGCAAGGCAATGCAATTTGTTCTGGTCAAGTCCCCAGCCAGGACTCACTTCACTCGTGGACAACAGGATGATTTGATCCTCTTTCACACTTGTGAGATGTAATTAATATTAGTTCATGTATGTGTATGTTTAGGTAAGGTGGGGCCATTGTAGTAAAGTAAGCCCTCACAAGCATGTTGCCCTTCCCTGTGCCACACAACTCCCATGCATGTTGCCCTTCCCTGTGCCACACAACTCCTATGCATGTTGCCCTGTGCCACACAACTCCCATGCATGTTGCCCTGTACCACACAACTCCTATGCATGTTGCCCTGTGCCACACAACTCCTATGCATGTTGCCCTGTGCCACACAACTCCTACGCATGTTGACCTGTACCACACAACTCCTATGCATGTTGACCCTTGCCCTTTGTGGTATTGAGTAACTGATTCCAATGAGCACACATCCAGATATACATCAACAACGCATTCCATATAATAATAGACTCTCTTTAGTCAACACATGTGGGACCTCCCTTTCCCCCAAGACAGCAAAGTCTGTCAGGGGGTGGATGATGGTCCCAGTTCTTGATGTAGTTATTATTTGGTGAGGGTGTGTTGGGTTGGCTTCTTCCATGTTGCTCGAGTCTGTGGGTTTCTCCGGTCTCATTTATGTCTCGGCAATTCCTTCTCACTAGACCCCTGGAGGTGTTGACGAGGTAGATATGCCCTAGGGGTGTCTGCATGTGAGACAACTTGTCCTTGTCTTCTTGTCTGGCCATCTGTGCTAGTCACTTGAATCTCTGGTGAACATGCTTGGGGCTCTGTTTAACCCTGCCATGTAGGGTTAGTGCCACATGTCTGGCTGTGAACATGCTTTGGGCTCTGTTTAACCATGTCATGTAGGGGTAGTGCCACATGTCTGGCTGTGAACATGCTTGGGGCTCTGTTTAACCCTGTCATGTAGGGGTAGTGCCACATGTCTGGCTGTGAACATGCTTGGGGCTCTGTTTAACCCTGTCATGTAGGGGTAGTGCCACATGTCTGGCTGTGAACATGCTTGGGGCTCTGTTTAACCCTGTCATGCAGGGGTAGTGCCACATGTCTGGCTGTGAACATGCTTGGGGCTCTGTTTAACCCTGTCATGTAGGGATAGTGCCACATGTCTGGCTGTGAACATGCTTGGGGCTCTGTTTAACCCTGTCATGTAGGGATAGTGCCACATGTCTGGCTGTGAACATGTTTGGGGCTCTGTTTAAGGGGGTCTGTTGCTAAATTTAATTTTTTTTTAACCTGTGGTTTACAATTTTAGAGCTCCGTAGATTCTGCAAACTTCATGTTATGGACTTGATATATAGCTAAAAAGATAGGTCTCTCTGCGTGCTCTCTTTTGATACTAATATATGTTTCATAGGATAACTATAGGCAAGTTACTAGACCCTAAAGTGGAGGGACCTCAAAAACATGAATCTCCGCAACCTCCACAGAAACCACTCCGAATTGCAAAGTGCCAAAAAATTGAAAATGGTACGAGTGGCTAGAGGAAGCTCTTACGCATGCAATAACCGTATTGAATAGGCGTTAAAAATGTATTACCCGGTCAGACATTACATAATTATTGTATTGGTATAGAGTTCATTGTATTTCACTGATGTAGTGATATTCGACCCTCACTCATGGCAAGGTCGATCGGTGATGTTTCATGAATGGGGTGGCCTGAGATAGATCTAGCACCCCTGAGACAAGTGATGGTTGACCTCAGAAGAGAGAAGCTGAGAAGGACACGCAACCAGGCCATGACAGTGTAGTGCTGATATCTTTTTGCTGCAAGTAGGGAGGCTAGGCTACTGTTGCAGATTACTTAGTCAGAAACGTGGGTGCAAAATTGATGGCGTTGATTTTAACCCAACTCCTGGCCCTCACCTTAACCCTACTCCTAGCCCTCACCTTAACCCTACTCTTGGCCCTCACCTTAACCCTACTCCTGGCCCTCACCTTAACCCTACTCCTGGCCCTCACCTTAACCCTACTCCTAGCCCTCACCTTAACCCTACTCCTGGCCCTCACCTTAACCCTACTCCTGGCCCTCACCTTAACCCTACTCCTGGCCCTCACCTTAACCCTACTCCTGGCCCTCACCTTAACCCTACTCCTGGCCCTCACCTTAACCCTACTCCTGGCCCTCACCTTAACCCTACTCCTGCCCTCACCTTAACCCTACTCCTGGCCCTCACCTTAACCCTACTCCTGGCCCTCACCTTAACCCTACTCCTGGCCCTCACCTTAACCCTACTCCTAGCCCTCACCTTAACCCTACTCCTGGCCCTCACCTTAACCCTACTCCTGGCCCTCACCTTAACCTTACTCCTGGCCCTCACCTTAACCCTACTCCTAGCCCTCACCTTGACACTACTCCAAGTTCTCGTATAAAGACCTTTGTTTGGGGGCCAAAAACACCACAGGTCTCCACTGCCACTGGCATGAACAGGTAGGATGAGTCTAGGTTGCAGTACTTTGACATCTTCATATCCTCTGCTTTTGCTGCTACTGCACCGAGTTTGTTTACCGCCAGCCTGATATTTGAAGCCGCAAAAGTGTCTGCACATGTAGCATCCCAGACCAGGAGCTTCCCTCTTGACCATGGAACAATGGACATGCCATCAGGTCTCTTCCCGTCTGATCTCATTAGGCCTGAGGGTTCAAGGCGGGAAGAGATCTTAGCAGACACCAGTGATAGATGTATTACATCATTGATGGCAGCGTGTCGAGAGTGCCTGCCCTGACTCATTTTGCAACTAAGCCCATGGGTAGCCAGATGGTCCACGGCATCTCCACAATGTTCACATTGATGGGGTTGACATAATGAGGCTCCAAGTCTGAGGCCTATGGCAATGCGGATGGAGTCATCAGACATTCTCAAACCCAGAGAGGAGACAGGCAAGGCATTTAACCATGCACCAGACTCTGTAGCAGAGGTGGCAATGAGGCGAGCTCTGGACTGAGCATCAGGAGCTTCAGCAAGTAGGAAATCTGCTCTGGCTTGTACTCTTGGATGGTCCCACACTTTCTGATGATGTGAGGCAGGAGGGAGAGGAGGGGATTGCTCATGACCCTCCCTCCTGCCACACTGACAGAGCTGATGTTACTAGAGGAGTAGAGCAACCTTGAAGTGGTTCTGGAAGCAAGTGCTGGACTAGGTCAGTTGATCCTTGAACAGAAGCTAGATAAGATGATGGTGCAATATGAACTGCACTCCTAATTCCAAGGCCACCCTTTTTCACTGGTAAGGTTGCTTGCAGCCATGACTTATCACTCAGGTTTGTGTTGGAGATGTTGCTGAGGATTGAACGAAGAAGAGCATCATACTCCTCCAGACATGAAGATGCAAAGCAAGGAGCGGTCCTGAGGATGTGCATCATCTTGGGAATAGCAAATGAGTGGCGCAATAATACCAGTGCATCATGAGAGTGTAGGCGTTTAATTCTATCTCCCATCAACTTCAAAACATTCACTTTCTCACCAATATACTTGTTCACACACCTGCGGATCCCCGAGCGGAGACCCTAAAAGGGTGGCATCGTCCGTGTTCACCACTTGTAGACCTGGGAAGGCGGATAGAACAATTCCTCTGGTTGTTGGATCGGGGCAAATAAGCTCTGTCTTATTACGGTTGAGTTCAAGGCCAAGGGTGCCTGCTTCCTCCTCTATCATTAACAGGTCCTTCATTACATCCTCACGACTTCCTCCGACTGTGCCATCATCCAAATAGAAGGTGACAAAATCAGAAGATAGCTTATTACATAGCTTATGGATTGTGAGGCAGAACAAAAGTGGACCAAGAGGGTCGCCCTGTTGTACACCCTCAGAGGATAACACCATCTCATCACCCCAGAGCAGGAAAGAATCACAACAATAAACAGAGTGGACAAAGGGGAGTAATTCTGGAATGAATTCTTCTACAGCAAGTAACATTTTGTCACGGCGAATGCTGTTGAATGCATTCTTGAAATCCACCTTGATGATGGCTTGGTTCGGTTGCCAATTGCTGAGGTAAGTACGGGTGGCATGTACAGCAGCTTCAACACCTCTGACTACACCATATCCAAGCTGACGAGGTGCCAACAACTCTGGTACTTGTTGCAAGGCAAAGAAACTAGCACACTTAGCAGTAAGTCAAAACACATCCAACAGCAATCGGTCTAATCCCTCCATCCTTCTTTCTCAGGGCAATCAGAGAAGCACCAAAAAAGTGTGGGCAAATTTCAGGTGGAGTCCTCCCCGCCAGGATGAGTGAGATGAGGGAACACAGGGCTTTGAGTAGGATCTGGCCGCCCTCCTTTGCAGAGGGTCCCGTCATGTCCTTTAAATGTTGTGGGCGGAGACCATCAGGGCCTCCTGCTGAGCCATTGGGGAAGGAGTAGATTGCTTTCTTTACTTCCCTGCAGAGATGGTAAAGCTTTCTTTACTTCCCTGCAGAGATGGTAAAGGTTGGGATCTGGGATGGGGCCAATGCAGGTGTCAGGATGTTTTTCAGGGTGTTTTAGTTTGAGAGCCTCTTGGGTAGCAGCAGAGTGGTCAGCTCGAGTATCATCACCGCAGGCAAGCCTAACAGCACCTTTGAAATTGCCTTCTTCAAGCTTGCTGGCTACTCTATTGGCTAAGTGCTCCAATGGATCGTCTGGCTTCCTTTTGTTAACTCTCTGTCCAAAAGTGGGAACCTGAATCAATGGTGGTATCATTGAGCTCATCTCTGATTTGCTTGTTTATTGCAGAGGTCAAACTTCCATGCCTATTTCCACCTTTGGGCAGCTTCAAACACCTTGAGGCAAAATGGAGTAGCCGGCTCCATGTGTGTTGGTCATTAAGTAGAACCACACTATCCACAATAGATGCAAGTTTCTTGGCTGCTAATTCTCTTGAGCCCACAGGGCAACCTTTTCAGGAGGCCATTCTTTAACCTTTGCGTAGGCATTGGCGAAACTGATGGTGATGGTAGCACTTCATCTTCAGTGACGGGGGGTTGACCTCCTGAAAGACTCTCTGGAAGGCTGGACATATTCACCGCTAGTTTAACTGATGGTTTTCCGTTGTCTGAAGAGTCCGCGTCCGACAGTGTGGCAATGGCAGAAGAAGCTGGAGTTGATTGAGCACGTGGTTGTTGAGGAGGGACAGCAGGTGGCTTTCTAGAACTGGAGCAGCGACTGTTGGCAGGGCCATGAGGTCTAATAAGGCCAGCAACAGATGCAGAAATGTTCCTCAGGCAGACAGCACACCCAGAACGACTCGCATCATCATCATCATCATCATCATCATCATCATCATCATCATCATCATCATCATCATCATCATCATCATCATCATCATCATCATCATCATCATCATCATCATCATCATCATCATCATCATCATCATCATCATCATCATCATCATCATCATCATCATCATCATCATCATCATCATCATCATCATCATCATCATCATCATCATCATCATCATCATCATCATCATCATCATCATCATCATCATCATCATCATCATCATCATCATCATCATCATCATCATCATCATCATCATCATCATCATCATCATCATCATCATCATCATCATCATCATCATCATCATCATCATCATCATCATCATCATCATCATCATCATCATCATCATCATCATCATCATCATCATCATCATCATCATCATCATCATCATCATCATCATCATCATCATCATCATCATCATCATCATCATCATCATCATCATCATCATCATCATCATCATCATCATCATCATCATCATCATCATCATCATCATCATCATCATCATCATCATCATCATCATCATCATCATCATCATCATCATCATCATCATCATCATCATCATCATCATCATCATCATCATCATCATCATCATCATCATCATCATCATCATCATCATCATCATCATCATCATCATCATCATCATCATCGTCATCGCTGTTGCTGTTGCTGTTGCTGTTGCTGTTGCTGTTATTGTTATCGTTATTGTTGTTATTGTTGTTGTTATTATTATTATTATTATTATTATTATTATTATTATTATTATTATTATTATTATTATTATTATTATTATTATTTTTTAAATTATTATTATTATTATCATCATCATCATCATCATCATCATCATCATCATCATCTATTATTATTATTATTATTATTATTATTATTATTATTACTACTACTACTACTACTACTACTACCACTACTACTACTACTACTACTATTATTATTATTATTTTATTATTATTATTATTATTATTATTATTATTATTATTATTATTATTATTATTATTATTATTATTATTATTATTATTATTATTATTATTATTATTATTATTATTATTATTATTATTATTATTATTATTATTATTAATTGATTCTACACTTCTTCTCCTCTTTCTTCCTTCCTTTATTTTTTGCTGGTGTCATGAGAGGCCCTCATGAGCTCTTCCACGGGTGCCATGGGCATCTCTCCTCAATTCAAACTACCTATTGCTACGTCCCCTGGCTTCCGGCCCCTGTTGTTAATTACCACTTGTTTTCACCACATCCACAGGCACTCGTTTAAAAAATATCAAAACTCCAAATATTTCAGACCAGTCCTCAGAACTTCCCGTATGTCTCATCCTTAACTGTCTCTGTTGTTATTTCCATCTAATGAGCTACTTTGGAATAGGCAATGGGCACTGTTTGTTGTTGTGTCTGACTGGGGACATTGTACCCACGCAGACATGTGGGCGTGTTCCTGACTGGGGACATTGTACCCACGCAGACATGTGGGGGTGTTCCTGACTGGGGATATTGTACCCATGCAGACATGTGGGGGTGTTCCTTACTGGGGATATTGTACCCACGCAGACATGTGGAGGTGTTCCTGACTGGGGATATTGTACCCATGCAGACATGTGGGGGTGTTCCTGACTGGGGATATTGTACCCATGCAGACATGTGGGCGTGTTCCTGACTGGGGATATTGTACCCATGCAGACATGTGTGGGTGTTCCTGACTGCGATATTGTACCCATGCAGACATGTGGGGGTGTTCCTGACTGGGGATATTGTACCCATGCAGACATGTGAGGGTGTTCCTGACTGGGGATATTGTACCCATGCAGACATGCGGTGGTGTTCCTGTACCCATGCAGACATGTGGGGGTGTTCCTGACTGGGGATATTGTACCCATGCAGACATGTGGGGGTGTTCCTGACTGGGGATATTGTACCTATGCAGACATGTGGGGGTGTTCCTGACTGGGGATATTGTACCCATGCAGACATGTGGGGGTGTTCCTGACTGGGGATATTGTACCTATGCAGACATGTGGGGGTGTTCCTGACTGGGGATATTGTACCCATGCAGACATGTGGGGGTGTTCCTGACTGGGGATATTGTACCCATGCAGACATGTGGGGGTGTTCCTGACTGGGGATATTGTACCCATGCAGACATGTGGGGGTGTTCCTGACTGGGCATATTGTACCCATGCAGACATGTGGGGTGTTCCTGACTGGGGATATTGTACCCATGCAGACATGTGGGGGTGTTCCTGACTGGGGATATTGTACCCATGCAGACATGTGGGGGTGTTCCTGACTGGGGATATTGTACCTATGCAGACATGTGGGGGTGTTCCTGACTGGGGATATTGTACCCATGCAGACATGTGGGGGTGTTCCTGACTGGGGATATTGTACCCATGCAGACATGTGGGGATGTTCCTGACTGGGGATATTGTACCCATGCAGACATGTGGAGGTGTTCCTGACTGGGGATATTGTACCCATGCAGACATGGTGCAAGGGCTTACACCGTCTTCCTCCTGAAAATGTGGAAAATTGGGACTCACATTCTCCACTTCTCTGTCATGATTGCTGCAGGCTAATATTCTGATGAAGATCTACGTCAGGCAGGACATCTACTTCTATGTTCGTGCCTCAGAGGGTGTGGCTTCCAAGGTCCCCATTGGTGCTAATTTCCTGGACTATACTAGACAGACGTTTTACATGTCCGAGCAAGTGAGTGGCTGGGTGTGGTTTTGATGATGGGTGAGGCCTTACTTTTTTGTGATGTTTGAAATGAGGGAGGTGTGTTATTTTGGTTGTGTAATTGGCAAGCGAAGTGACATCTTAGCAGGTAGGGGTGTGTGATGGAGGATTGGTATTGACACCACACATGCTGTATCTATCTATCTACCTCGTATCATATATATATGTATGTTTCTATCTATGTATGTATATATGTATGTGTGTATGTTTCTATCTATGTATGTATATATTATGTTTCTATCTATGAATGTATCTTTATATGTACACTGTATCTCTCTATATATATATGTATGTTTCTATATATATGTATGTTTATATATATATATATGTTTCTATCATTGATGTACCTATTTATTTATTCACCATTCCTTCACACATAAGAATATATTTTGTTTGTGTGAAGGGGTCAAGTGTCATAAATAATGTGGGCTAACGTAAATCGAGAATGGTCGTCATAGTGAAGAAGCGATCGAGATATATAGCACCCGGCAGCAGATTGGAAGCAAGACTGGCCTGGCTGTGCTGTGCAAGAGCTGCACAGTTAATAGCTGATGTGTTCCCTTGCCAGATATATAGCAGACAAGCTGAAGGACCCAACAATAACCCCCAAAACCCTGATAAACCCTAGCCCCCCAAAATCACCTCCCCATAGACCCTCATACCCCCCACCCCCCACCCCCAACCCATTTTTTTAAATTATTTTATTGCTGCACTTTTATTGCTGAGAATGGGCTGCATGGCTAACAGAAAAGGATGGTACACAGTTAGTTAGTCAGATGCTCTAGTTTTTTCTTTTTCCTTGCTCGCCATATCCCTACACATGCTTGACTCTGGGAAGTGATGGCTGCATGAAGTGTTTGTGAGGAAGTGATGGCTGCATGAAGTGTTTGTTAGGAAGTGATGGCTGCATGAAGTGTTTGTTAGGAAGTGATGGCTGCATGAAGTGTTTGTTAGGAAGTGATGGCTCATGAAGTATTTGTTAGGAAGTGATGGCTGCATGAAGTGTTTGTTAGGAAGTGATGGCTGCATGAAGTGTTTGTTAGGAAGTGATGGCTGCATGAAGTGTTTGTTAGGAAGTGATGGCTGCATGAAGTGTTTGTTAGGACATGATGGCTGCATGAAGTGTTTGTTAGGAAGTGATGGCTGCATGAAGTGTTTGTTAGGAAGTGATGGCTGCATGAAGTGTTTGTTAGGAAGTGATGGCTGCATGAAGTATTTGTTAGGAAGTGATGGCTGCATGAAGTGTTTGTTAGGAAGTGATGGCTGCATGAAGTGTTTGTTAGGAAGTGATGGCTGCATGAAGTGTTTGTTAGGAAGTGATGGCTGCATGAAGTAATTGTTAGGAAGTGATGGCTGCATGAAGTGTTTGTTAGGAAGTGATGGCTGCATGAAGTGTTTGTTAGGAAGTGATGGCTGCATGAAGTGTTTGTTAGGAAGTGATGGCTGCATGAAGTGTTTGTTAGGAAGTGTTGGCTGCATGAAGTGTTTGTTGGGAAGTGATGGCTGCATGAAGTGTTTGTTAGGAAGTGATGGCTGCATGAAGTGTTTGTTAGGAAGTGATGGCTGCATGAAGTGTTTGTTAGGAAGTGATGGCTGCATGAAGTGTTTGTTATGAAGTGATGGCTGCATGAAGTGTTTGTTAGGAAGTGATGGCTGCATGAAGTGTTTGTTAGGAAGTGATGGCTGCATGAAGTGTTGACTCAATACCTGCAGGAGTTGGATGTGTCTGTCCTGTCTGCTCTCTCCCTGCCTCCTCCTCGTGGTGGGCCTTGCTGCAATCTCTCTCTTAAGGTATTCAGTGGAGGGAAGAATGGCTCTGTTCCTGGAGAATCCTCGAGGATGTGTTTTGCATCTGCAACAACTGAAATCAATATGATGTAATGTATAATATATATATATCATTGACTAAGCTGTTTAAGAATAATATATATTTTAGATTTTCCCTGTGCATGTGTTGTTTATGAGTTGCTATATATTACAGCAGTGTCTGGATCCAGCCTATTGGTGGTGTGTACAACATGTAGTCTTGCTGAAGGTTGCTAAATTGACAGTTACATGTTACCAGAGCACACGACCCACGGGAACTGGGGGCAGGTAAATGGATCTAGTGTATTTTGCCAAATATTTGGACGAGCACTTTCTTCGGGTGTATATATAAACTCTTGTATGCCACATTAATTTAGGATGGTGACTGATCAGCTATGTATGGGTGTGTCCAATTGTCATAGTAACAACCACAGCTGATAACCATAATTCGACCGTCTTATTTTGAAGCAACCTAACTCAGAATGATTTTGCATGTTATTTTGTATATATATATTATTATATATGTATATGTATGTGTATATATATATGTATGTGTATATATATATTATGTATTTGTAACAATCAAACTGCCAAGTATATATGTTCTTTGACAATTTCTACTTTCCAAGCATTCTTATCTGTGAACACGGAAGTTCTGTTCGTATCCAACAGTGTCGATTGCACTGCTCTCCATGAGATGAGAGGATTCGGAATGAATTCCACAAAAAGTAATTGCCCCAGTACAAAGACAAGAGGCATAGCGAGGGTTAAAGTTTGGTTAACAAATATACAGCTCTACATGGAGGCGTGACTCAGACCTGCCATTGCCCAAGGCTTCTCTACATGGAGGTGTGGCTCAGACCTGCCATTGCCCAAAGCTGTTCTGCATGGAGGCGTGGCTCAGATCTGCCATTGCCCAAGGCTGTTCTGCATGGAGGCATGGCTCAGACCTGCCATTGCCCAAGGCTGCTCTACATGGAGGTGTGGCTCAGATCTGCCATTGCCCAAAGCTGTTCTGCATGGAGGCGTGGCTCAGATCTGCCATTGCCCAAGGCTGTTCTGCATGGAGGCGTGGCTCAGATCTGCCATTGACAAGGCTGCTCTACATGGAGGCGTGGCTCAGACCTGCCATTGTCCAAGGCTGCTCTACATGGAGGCGTGGCTCAGACCTGCCATTGCCCAAGGCTGCTCTACATGGAGGCGTGGCTCAGACCTGCCATTGTCCAAGGCTGCTCTGCATGGAGGCATGGCTCAGACCTGCCAATGCCCAAGGCTGCTCTGCATGGAGGCATGAGATCTATTGTTCTGGGAACCGAGCACTTCTACCAGTTGGCAGCATGCTTTATGCTGACCTCCACCTTTGGAGGCTGAGAACACTCCTCCTACTATTCCTCCTCACATCCTCTCCACTCCATTAGGACCAGATGTTGTCATATATCACTATATAGGAACATTTAAAAATGAACAAAAATATTGATGGGTCTCTTAAAAAAAAAATTAAAGGAAATTACTAATGAGCACAAACATTAGGTCACCCTTTAACCAAGCACTACACTTGGTGTATGTGAGAATTGGTTGGTGGATGGAGCATGTGATGGGATGTCTTTTTTGAACTTATATGTGATGTGTAATTAATGACTGTCTAGTATAAATATTAAGACACTGCACCACATGTGATGTCTGCTTATGTTAAATAAGGAAGTGGTGACAGCAGGTTGCACTTCTTATTATGTACTTATTTGGTGATGTTTCATTTCTGCATAGCTGAGCATAAGGAATGTAATTATTGTTAGGTTTAGTATAAAAGAGTTTAGTTTTATAAAGTATATTTGTCATGATTTCACCTTATTTTCATGAATATTAACCAGAGTTGCCAACATTTGGTGACTTCTCGTTGCCCATCCACAGTGGGGTCTCAAATCCTTTGTATTGAAGGCATGAATCCATATTAAACTTAAATTTATTCACTCGAGCTTTTGGCTAGATGCTTTAACCTTCATGTGTAGCCAAATTGTCAAGCGAGAAAATTTTATTTAGTTATGGAGAAAGTCATTGTGGATGTGTTATAGCTATATAGTCCTTCTGGATGCCACACCAGATTGTAAACATAAGTGATAGTTTTACCCCATGCTGCCTAGAAAAGAAAGAAGTGATGTAAATAGTGATCACTGTTACACTCCAAAGTGCATGATCCAACCACAGAGGTGCCTGATAGGATCCTGCTTCTGGATTACAAAAATCTCCCCAAAGCTGCCATCGGCCTAAAACTCCATTCCCTAATTGCTTGGCTACCCATGAAGCAGGACTTAGGTACCCTCTATTTGGGTTTGCCATGATGAAGACACTGGCATCTAATAGCTGTCTCCAATTGAACATAGTAATGGTTCTTCTTTGCTTCTCCTCTTGCTGGTGCAGGTTTGTTTTATTACTGCACTAGTTTTCTGCCTCTATTTAGTGGCTATATCATTATCTACTCATCGAGGATCTCATGATGCAGGGAATTCTAAATTCTCTTATGCTCTTGCTTCATGCAGCATCTCCTCATTGCTGCCCTAGGTTGCTGCTGCCTCTACTATTCCATGGCTGTGCTATTTCCTGTCAAGGATGATACAGCACTACATAACTTTTGTTTTTGGTCTCGTTGGTGATTCATGGGAATAAGAAAATAGCTCACTTAATTTTGACAAGTTTTGGTATATTTGGTGATATTTTGGGGTTTTTTGAGTCATTAAAAATTCACTCAATTTTGACTACTTTTGGTTGAGTACTGCATGTGTTGAAACAATAATAATAATAATAACAACAATAATAAACCTCCCACTTTGGATCCAGAGGGTTGCATAGTTATTTCAGAGGCCTTAGAGACGAAAGCGATTTTCTGATTTCCAAGTCGATCAGCAGGAGCTTTGTCCACAACATCTTAAGGACTTGATTAGTGATTCTGCTGGGAGTGGTGGTCTTGTTTTGCTAACAGTTCTTACAGCCTTTTTGAACCTTGTTCATCCAGGTAAAGCTCCTCCTAGTGTGTGTGTCACTTTTTTGTGGGAGCCTCTTTGATAGCATTGAATAAAAAGTGTGGTGGGGTGGTACTTATTGCAGTGGAGTGTACTCTTAGGTGGTTAGCTGCCAAGTGTGCTGGCCTTCACGTGAAGGTGTCCATGAGTGAGCTACTAACACCTTTTCAACTTGGTGTTGGCACTAAGGGTGGAGCAGAAGCTATTGTTCATGCTTCCTGTATATACATGCATTCCTTAAAGCCAGGCCAAGCTTTGTTAAAGTTGGACTTCTGTAATGCTCGATCCGTTGTGACAAAATGTTCACAGCCATGGAAGAGTTATGTCCTGCTCTCCTACCTCTGGTATATTCTGCCTATAGCTCTCCCTCCTCCCTTTTGTGAGGATAAGATTATTCATTCCTATATATGAGGGTGTCCAACAAGGTGACCCTCTAGGCCCACTCCTTTTCTGTCTCGCTATCCAAAAGTGAGCCATCTCAAACCTGAGCTGAAAGTTTTTTGCTTGGACAACAGCTGCCTAAGAGCTCTTACAGTAGAAGATGTCATCAATGATTTTATGACCTTAGAATCAATGGCTTGCGAGGTTGGTCTGCAGCTTTACCGAAGAAAATGTGAACTCATTAGCCATGACCCTTGTCTTATTGATGAGTTACTATGTGCAATGCCGGAGCTTAACCCTGAAGATGCCCCACTCCTAGGCTCTCCTATATATAGGGGATAGCAAGGGAGTTGAAGATGCCCCCCTCCTAGGCTCTCCTATATATAGGGGATAGCAAGGGAGTTGAAGATGCCCCCCTCCTAGGCTCTCCTATATATAGGGGATAGCAAGGGAGTTGAAGATGCCCCCCTCCTAGGCTCTCCTATATATAGGGGATAGCAAGGGAGTTGAAGATGCCCCCCTCCTAGGCTCTCCTATATATAGGGGATAGCAAGGGAGTTGAAGATGCCATTGCTGCTAAAACAAAGTGATTGGAGGTGATGCGAAATAGACTTTGTCACCTACAGGCACATGACACACTCTGCTTGCTCCAACGTGCTTTTGCCATGTCTAAGCTGCTGTACTTGTTACGTACTGCACCATGTCTTGCTTCATCTAAACTCACAGAGTTCGATGACATCCTATGTTCCATCCTAACTGAAATCACCAATATTCAGCTTGCTCACTAACTCACTCACCTAGCACAGGCAGTCAAGTATGGTGGTTTAGGAATTAGAAGTGCTGCTATGCTTGCACTCTCTGCCTTTCTGGCTTCTGCAAGTAGCACATTCGACCTCATCCACCGGATTATGCCTGCTAGGTTCCATGATTGCCTCTACCCTGATTTTGAGTGTAGACTTACCTCATTGCATCAGGATCATTCTGAGTCTCTCCCTAAAGTGCCAGCTTCCTTCCATCAGAAGACATGGGATACCCTTCGTGGCAATGCCTCATGCATTGCCTTGATGGATTCAGTACAGCATGATGTTAAGTATACCGCTTGCATCAAGAAGAGTCTAGGGCCTGGCTGTATGTGACATCTACATGGATGATGAGACTGTTCAAGTGGCCACAGGCCCTCGTCTAGGTATAGCACTCTGTAGGCCCCATATTTGTCACCACTGCGGTGTACAGGTTGACCAGTTAGGGAGACATGGTCTCAGCTGCAGGAGAAGTCAGGGGCGTCACCTAGGCATGAATGAATGACATCATTAAAAGATCTCTTGCAACTGCTAAGATTCCTGTGCACCTATATAGAGCATTCTGGTATTTGTCGTGGTGATAGAAAATGACCTGATGGAGCCTCTGTCTGCCCATGGAAGAATGGTCACGTATTAGTCTGGGATGTTACATGCCCAGACACTTGCACCATCTTACGCTAGCCATATTTCAGGAGATCTGGTGTGGTAGCTGAGAGGCTGAATTTCTCCAAAAAAAGAGAAATATTTGAACATCTTGGCCACACATCATATTGTGCCAGTGGGCCTCGAGACCTCTGGATTTTTTACCCTGAGGTCCGCTTTTTTTTACTGTGCTAGATCACCGAGTTCAGGTAGAGACTGGATAACATCTTTCGCTCCATTTCTTGCTGCAGAGGCTGTCTGTTGGTTACAGAGAAAACACTCTCTGCTGCAGCAGATGATGGTTGAACCAAAACAGATGTACAACT